>BSBK01009857.1:287500-295823 GCA_027943335.1 Chamaecyparis obtusa
TAAGTTGTGTACTCATGCTTGGTGCAGGAAGTAATTTATCACCATGCAAACTAGAAATAGTAATAAGGGAGGATCTAGCAATGGACGAGGCAATGAGGAACAAAATCCAAGAATGGATGAAATCCTTAACCTCTTGACAGAACAAAGGAACCTCTTGCAACAATAGAATAACCATATGGATCAACTAGAATAGGATGCAAGACGTAGATAGGATGAAGAGGAAAGAAGAAAGAGGGAAGAGGATTAGAGACTGGAAGCTCAACGGAAATAGGGAGAAGATCAGCGCTTGGAAGCACTAAGAAAGGAAAAAGAGGATAGGAGGAATGTGGAGCAGCAGAACCAAAATGCAGATCAAAGGAATAATAGAGAAAGAATAGCAGAGGAACTGAGTAGGGACCTCAAGAAGGTCATACCTCCTACATTCGATGGTAAGGCTATTGGTGATGCTACTGAGGCATGGATAGTATCCATGGAAAAATACTTCCATGTCCGTAACCTTTCACCTGAATCTAGAGCAATGTGGGGTGCTTTTCAGTTAGTTGGTGAGGCAGGTACATGGTGGGACAATGAGATGGCCAAAAAGAGGATGCAGCCTAGCGAGATCTCATGGGAAGAGTTCCTGGTATTGTTTTGTAAGAGGTGGTTACCTCAACTTTTTTATGACAGGAAGGTAGCTGAATTTCAAAATTTGATTTAGGGAGTTCTGACTATCACGGAATACCATGAGAGATTTTACCATCTAGTAAAATATGTACCTCAATACCAGCAAGATGAGCGGTTTAGAACCCGCAAGTTCATTCTCAGACTATGTCCAGAGATAGGATCAGAGGTAGATATGCATGAGCCCGAGACTATGGATTTTTCTTTCAGGAAGGCTTTGAGATAGGAGCAGAAGCTTAAGAAGGTACCTTCAATCTGAGTAAATCAAAGGAATAATGCATCCCAGGGATTTAAAAGGAAGTTTCAAGATAGTAAGCCAAAGGACACTGGTCGTAAATAGGTGCAGAATATGAGAGGTAAGGGCAGAGGCAATTCTGGAAGGAACAACAACAATGGCAATCAAAACAAGGGCAACAACAGGAATGATAACAGGAAAGGTAAATCTAATGGTAAACAGGGACCTAGAGATGGTTGCTACACTTGTGGAGGTGACCATTATGCTAGTGTATGTCCTCAGAGATCAGCTCATCGAGATGGGAAAGGACCTCTGACTCAACATCAGATTCATGCAGCAGTGAATAATAGACAAGCTGAATTCCAAGGAACACCTATCCAGATGGCCGGTAAGCTTTTTAGTCATGATATTTCTATTTTAATAGATACTGGAGCCATAGAATGTTTCATAGATCCTAGATTTGCTTCTAAATTGCCAGTTAGAGTAGGATAGAATATGGAAATAAGGTAGAGCATAAGGTTGAGCAATGTTTATCTTGTAGCAAGATTGAACTTCCAAATTTTCAAACGCAAGTAAACTTGTATGTTGCACCTTTAGGTTCATATGATGTCATTTTGGGCATCAACTGGTTAACTGAACATAAGGCCATAGTGAACTGTAAGGATAAAACAGTAGAATGTCTTGATGATGTAGGTAATCCTGTATTACTCTTTGGTGTGAAAAGGCCTCTTGAACTTAGAGAGATTTCTGCCATGCAATTGAAAAAGGCAAAGAGAAAGGGGTGTATGCTATATGTGGCTTATGTCAAAGATTTGGACACACCCCCTAGTCTAGAAGATTTCCCTATTTTGAAAGAATTCAAGGATGTTTTTCCTGAAGAGTTACCTGAGTTACCTCCAAAGAGAGAATTTGATTTCTCAATTGATGTGATGCCTGGAGCTGAACCTCAATCCAAGGCACCATATCGTATGACCACTACTGAAATGCATGAGTTGAAGCTACAATTGCAAGAACTCTTGGATAAAGGGTTTATATGCCCTAGTGTTTCACCATGGGGAGCTCCAGTGATCTTTGTAAAGAAGAAGGATGGTACCTTATGATTGTGCATAGATTATAGAATGCTCAATAAGGTTACTATAAAGAACAGATACCCTCTTCCTCAGATAGATGAACTTTTTGATCAAATGAAGGGAGAAACTGTGTTCTCCAAAATTGATTTGAGATCTGGATATCATCAGCTCTGAATCAAGGAGGAGGACATATCCAAAACAACTTTCAGGACAAGGTATAGACACTATGAATTTGTAGTCTTACCTTTTGGTTTGATGAATGCACCTACAGCTTTTATGAATCTTATGAACAGTGTATTCAGGGATTGTCTTGATAAGTTTGTTGAGATATTCATTGATGACATTCTGATTTATTCTAAGAATATGGAGGAACATGAGGAACATTTGTGGATAGTTTTACAGTGTCTGAGAGATAAGTTGTATGGTAAACTATCAAAGTGCTCTTTCTATAAGAAGGAGATTCATTATTTGGGCCATATCATTTCTACAAATGGGATTGCAGTGGATCCGGCAAAGATCAAAGCTATTCTTGAGTGGCCAACTCCTCAAAGTGTGAGTGAGGTAAGAAGTTTTATGGGACTTGCAGGTTATTACAAAAAATTTGTGGAGGGATTCTCCAAGATTGCAGCTCCTATTACATCTCTTTAGAGGAAAGGGAAAAGATACAAGTGGACTGAGGTATGTGAGAGAACATTCCAGTTATTGAAACAAAAGCTCACATCCACTCCTATCTTGATTATACCAGATCCTAATGGACACTTCATAGTTATCACCGATGCTTCAGGAGAAGGTCTTGGTGGTTTTCTTATGCAAGATGGCAAGGTAGTGGCTTATGAGTCATGGAAACTGAAACAATATGAGGTTAATTATGCACCTCATGACTTGGAACTAGCAGCAATTGTTCATGCTCTAGTGATGTGGAGACATTACCTTTTACATAAACCGTTTGAGTTAAAGACAGATCATATGGGACTTAGATACATTTTCACCCAACCTAATCTCAATGATAGATAGAGACGATGGTTGGAGTTTCTGAGTGAGTATGATTTTGGTATCAAGTATATCAAGGGAAAAGAGAATAGAGTAGTAGATGCTCTTAGTAGGAGAAGACACATTTCTGCTATATCTACTTCTAGAACACGGTTGAGAGAACATGTGTTAGAGAATATTGCAGGGGATGACCATTATGAGATGGTTAAGATAGCCCTACTTGCAGATCCATCAGATCATCATTTTGATGGATACACCTTTGAGAGTGATGGTATCATGAGATACCAAGGCAGGATGTACATTCCCGACTGAGCAGGGTTGAGGAAAGTGGTTTTGGAGGAAATGCATTGTACTCCTTTTTCAGGACATCCAGGTGTAAACAAGATGATTGCTGATATGAGATCATTGTATTTTTGGCCAGGGCTTAAGCGAGAAGTGACCGCTTTTGTAGCCCAGTGTTTGGAATGTCAGCGAGTTAAGGTTGAACACATCCATCTAGTAGGACTTTTGTATCTGCATGATATACCAGAGTATAAATGGAAAGTCATCAGTATGGATTTTATCCAGGGTTTACCCATGACATGACATAGGCATGATGTAATCTTGGTTGTAGTTGATAAACTAACCAAGGTGGCTCACTTTATTCCAGGGAGCTTGAGAGATGGATCATTGGTTTTGGCCAAAAAGTTTGTCCAGGAAATTTTCAGGTTGCACGGGGTACCTGAGACTATCATATCAGACAGAGATACTAGAATGACATCAAGGTTTTGGACAACCTTGAATGCATCTTTGGGAACTAGGTTGAATTTCAGTACTACTTATCATCCTCAGACAGACGGACATACTGAGAGAGTGAATCAAGTGATTGAAGATTTTCTCTGGATGTACTGTATGGATCAGTAGTATAAGTGGGAAGAGTATCTTCCATTGGTGGAGTTTGCTTACAACAACTCTCACCATGCTTCTTTGGAATGGCACCTTTTGAGGCACTTTATGGACGGAAGTGTCACACTCCTATCAGTTGGGATAGAGTAGAGGACAGGATAATTATTGGTCCTGATATGTTGAAAGAAATGGAAGAACAGATGACTCTGATTCGTACTCGGCTGAAGCAAGCAGCTGATAGACAGAAGAGTTATGCTGACAGGAATAGCACTTTTAGATAGTTTTAGGAAGGCAATAAGGTGTTTTTGCATGTGAGACCACATAAAAGCTCAATCTCTTTTGGCAAGGCTTCAAAGCTTGCACCGAGATATGTGGGTCCTTTTGATGTTTTGGAGGTCATCAACCCCGTTGCTTATAGACTTTCTCTACTGCCAGCTCTTTCCAGAATCCATAATGTTTTTCATGTTTCCTTGTTGAAACCCTATCATCCAGATGCATCTCATATTCTTGATTGGCATGCACTACAAGTTCAGGATCTGGGGGTGGTGTTGGTGCAGCCTACCCGCCTCGTTGATCAATGTACCATCAGGGTGCGTGACAGAGATATCTTGCAGTATAAGGTCCAGTGGGACCAATTCTTTGTTGACAGTGCTACCTGGGAAGATGCAGAAGACATGCATAGATCTTTTCCACAATTATTTGTTTAGATTTACTTTTTGTTATGCTTAAGCTTTAAGCTTTGAACTATCTTTATGTTTTCCATAAGACATCTGGTCTATGTTGTAACCCAATTTGATGTTCTTAGTTATAGAACTATCTGTGTGATTTGATGTTTTAGTTATAAAACTATCTGTGTGACTATTTTGCTTATGGTTTCTAGACTTATGATCAGCTTGGTCAACGGTTTGACGACCTATGTTGTACTAAATAAATGATATGGACATACTTTCAATAAGTTTTTCTGTTGAATTTATGATGAAATGTTTAAATGAAATGAAAGTATGAAGTAGTATGTGGAATTTTTAATTTCATTATGTATCATTGCTTATGATGAAATGAAATGATGAATTTGATATGCAATTTAAATTCGATTATGGGTTTAATGGAACTAATTTACTGATGAGCTTTTGAGTTTGAGCATGCATGACAGGAGATGAAGGTGGAAATGTGATTGAGGTAGAGTGTATTTATCTTGATGACAGGGGTGAGATCGGAATAATGGTTGCAAGCGCACACAACTTAGATTATTTCTAAATCTTATAAACTTCTTGATTTATTTCATAAGCGAATGTTTGGATTAAATAGTAAGAATAGATTTCTTACTTTTAACTCTTGCTCGAGTGTTTGTGTTATTTGGATGTGAATGTTTAAGTTAAAACTTGTTAACATAGTATGGTTTTCTTTCAAACTCAACATAAGGCATCAGGGACGATACACTTCCTTAGAGGGGAAGGATGTCATAACCGCATTTTAGACTCCTTCATCTACGCATATTTTACAGAGAGTTTGACTGAGACTACCCATTTGATTAGCCTACTTTTTAATATTTATCTGTAAGAGGTGTCTAACTATTTGTGAAGTGGTAGTTCATGCTCAGTCTTCATTCTGTAAATGCTACCCATAGTGGAGATACTTTTAAGGGGTTTTGAAGTCTATTCTGGCACTTTTTTATTATTATTATTTGCACATGTCTATTAGTTATCAGAGAGATTAGATGATTTTAGTTAGGCTGTTAATGTGGCATGAGAAGAGAGGGATATATTTTTAAGTAGGGAAGACAAAGGGGATTACGCAGCAAGAGGTGAAGGAGAAAAAGATAGAGGAAACTCGGAAGAGAACATCTATCTGTAGAATTCAACGATAATCCAGGTTCTTTTCTAATTAAATAAGTTCTTTTTAAATTATGGCACAGGAGTGGAACAAATCATTTTGTTTTAAATAAATTCTCTTAATTTCTTGAGCTATGAAAAAAAATTGATTCCATGCATCCTCTAGTGCTCTGTTAAACTTTAATGGATTCTTTCAAATTCTTGTTTCAAATTAAAAACGTGTTGAACATAGAAGCTTAAAAGAAATAACATGAAGCTTGAATGAAATAACTTGGAACAGGAAACATTTTTCTTTCCAACAACAGTGATTGTGTTTTTCATTATATATATAGGAATTTTGGTTTAGAAAAGGGCTTTACCAACCAAAAACTCAGAATAGGAGATGTCTTCTTCAAAACATCAATGATGTTTATTATTATACATAGGAAAATTTAGGATAGAAAGAGACTCTTTTTCACAAACACCCTCATAAACTAAAAGAATTTTGATGTCTACGACCAAAGATTATCTATTATTTCAATCAGTAAGAAGCATCCACCATTGTTTTCTTATCATTCTTCGATAGTTGAGCCCAGATCTGTAGGTATACATGACCAGTTTGGTGGAGAAAAATGCACAAAGGGATAATGTCTTTTGTTTTTATCCTTGCGATCTTAATTTTGTATTTTCATCCTTTAATGCGGATAGCCATTGAAATCTTTGTATTCACTTGTATCAGACAAGGAGAAGGAAAACACTTTTCTCTTGTGTTTTTCTTCTAATTTTCCACGTTAAGGGTGGATCGTAAAGTCAGAAATGGCAGTCGTGGCTGCTCACCAGCTGAGTTAGTGCATCACTTGCCATGCTTGGAATGCAGAACTTTCCATGGTTGCTGGTTGCCTAACAATAGTGAAGTGTGTATTTACAAAGCATCACTTCATCGCAACTCTATATGGAATAGAATACACATTTTTCTGAAGCATGGTCAACTTGTATCAGGGTAGACTGGGGTATGAGATTAAATAAGTTTATTACTATGTCACATGATAGGAATTCATATGTTTGGAGTTTAGAGGGTGTGGAATGGTTACCAACACTTGTGATTCTTTGAATCAATCGTGCTGGTATTTGTGTTAAGTGGAGTTCCAGAGAGAACAAGTTTGCTATTAGCAGTGGAGCTATAGGTGTTTGTTTGAAACAGATCGACTAGCATTTTTTTTTCCTAGTTGTGTGCCGCTTACTTGAATAATTGTGATTCATTTCAATGAATGGAAGTGAATATGTAAGAAATCTCAGATACATTAGATAGAATTTTCTGTGTGCGTTAGTGGCTTTTTAATTCTTTTCTTTCAGCAAACACTGCTATTGGCAGTGAACGTTGTGTATGATTTCATTATAAGAAAATCTTCTCAGAATTTATGTGAATGCTGAATGTGCTACTTGATAGATTTTCCAATGTTAGGAAAACTCTATTTATCATTTGGTGTTAAGGGCATATTTTTTGCTACAACATTATTTTCTGATTTTATGTGATTATTGAGTGTGTAATCTGAAGTTTTTTTCCAGTGTTAGGAGAATTTGTTGATCATTTGTGTTGAGAGCATTATTGCTGTTACAACATAAAGTAGTAGTGTTTTTTTTATATAACTACAAAAATTATTGTATTTATTTGTCTATGTTCAGATTACTTAAAGTAAGATATCTTGGGAAAGGGTGCCGAATATGGGTCACAGAGAAGGGTAAATGTAGTTTATTTTACCTACCAGTTGAATTCTAGTTTTTATGCTTAGGCCTAAGCTTGTAAACACATAAATGAAATTGTGTTGGTTTTTGTACTATTCTCTCTACCATATCTATGTTTGTATTACTTTATGTGAGACGAAGTAGTCAAATCACAGCATGCACCAGATTCCTTTCTGATCCACTTGTGTCATTTTGATATGTCACTCGCGTAGGGTCGGTGAGCTCTTCATTTTAGGATGAGCCCCGGGGGAGCTAACCACTCCGTG
The DNA here is from genome assembly GCA_027943335.1 of Chamaecyparis obtusa. Taxonomy (NCBI): domain Eukaryota; kingdom Viridiplantae; phylum Streptophyta; class Pinopsida; order Cupressales; family Cupressaceae; genus Chamaecyparis; species Chamaecyparis obtusa. Next base: position 295,158 of record BSBK01009857.1, read on the forward strand.
GTTGGGCGGATAAAATGCCTGGATCACATTTCTGTCTCAAACTATGCAGATGAATGACAGATTGTTCGATGGCATAGGAGACTTGAACATGCAGATGGACGACTGGCAGTCCGATGGTGTGTATTTGGATATCTTGTACTTCTTCGACCTTTGGGTCTTATGATTATTTTATGTAAATCTGTATGTAATCATTTTATGTTCAACAGTATGGTCGATGTATTTCATGTAAATTTTTATCATTGATGTATACTTTGACAGTTGGTCAAATTTTCTTATGTTATGGCAAGGATGGTCGATTGTATATGATCATTTGATGTAATTTCTGAATATATATGTAATTGTAATTGATTTTTGGTTTGAAAAGTCAATATGTAAATCTTAGACTTGTTCTGAATTCGACTATGCGAGTTTTTTGGTCTTTAGCTTACGTGTCTCTTTAGTCTTTTTTTTGGTTCTTACAATATATATATATATATATATATATATATATATATATATATATATATATATATATATATATATATATATATATATATATATATATATATATATATATATATATATATATATATATATATATATATATATATATATATATATATATATATATATATATATATATATATATATATATATATATATATATATATATATATATATATATAT
>BSBK01009858.1:2500-337500 GCA_027943335.1 Chamaecyparis obtusa
ACTACTATCTTGCATTTGGAACTTGGCTCTAATACCATGTTAGGGTTATTAGGATCATTACAAATGTAATAGCACTATCTAAATGTATGTGTTTTCCAAATGTATCAATCTCTTGCATTTATATTGACAATGACCCAAAAAGAGCATTTATAGTTTTTATCCGACTAAAGCTACAAAACATCAACAAAATTCTTTGAAATAACACTATTTATTTATTTCCATATGCAACACCTAGTACATAATTACTCAAAGTTCAGAACCCTATGTCAATAAATCATGATTCACTTTATAAGTACAAGGAGAAAAAGAAGCTATCAATTGGTGACACATGCCAAAAACTAATTTATTTATAATAGAATATGCAAGAGGAATATTTTCCAACCTTGACAAAATAAAAAATCCTTCAAATTTTGTGCAAAAAGATCTTGTACAAAATATCAAAGCATAGGACATAGAACGATGCATACTAAATCAAAATTAGTTAGGATGAAAAGGTAAAAATTGTGTACCAAGAATAATGAAGTAAAAAACTAAGTAAACTACAAAGATTATTCAAGATTTAAATCATTACAAAAATTTATCGTTATGCCATTTGGATATGACCAAAACATGTGACTCATGTTCAAACCTTTATGTTCTACACTTGGAGTAACATCATTCTTGTTTTTCTTTCTCCTTTTCTTTATCCAATTTCCACAACATCTTGATGACAATACTTTAAAAATGAATAATTAATCACACATCTTGTGGTCCAATTGAATGCCTTGATGATAGAAAGATTGTCATAGGACTTCTTGTACTTCCCATCTATAGTTACCCTAACATCATGGATGAACTTGGAAAATATACTATCAATAGAAATAAAATGATCAATGGAATCATAATACACTTGTTCTATGAGAATTTCATCATTCCCCATTTTGTTGATATCCATGTCAAAAATGCTTTCTTATTCCTTCATCAATTCATCAAACATTTTGAGTACAAAATCCTTGTTGAAGAGAGAAGTGATTGTCCAATATTTTAATTCATTAAAACACTTAATTTTATCCCTTATTATTCCCAACTTTCCTTCTAAATATTTTAATTTATCTATTATCATATCATATTTCTTATATAAATCATTAATCTATTGAGGAATGTTGAATGTGGACCTAGCTAACTTTTTTAGGTCATTGATTTCATTCTATAATAACTTCATATCTTGACTTAAACCCCCCAGATCTTATAAGAAACCTTGACACCTTTCAACTGCTTCATAGATAGTAGAAAAACATAAATACACATCATGAAGATTATCTAAAATAGCTTTTAGTAAATGAGAAAAGGCCCTGTTGACAATTGTTTTGACTTTTTCTTTAGACACAAGACTTTTTTGTTCCAATTTACTTTCTTTATCTACCAGGACAGTAGTATTTTTCTACAACTTTGACTTTAACTTTGCAACCTCCTCATTTAGAAAGAAAGATTCACTCCATTCCAATAGTTTTAATAAAGACCCATACTAGTACTTCTCTATTCCTTTCCTCGATTAATAATTAGAGATCAAGGCCTTTGTGTGGGAAACATGCATATGAAACCTTTCTTCCTGGTTCATCTAGAACTACATTTCTTGAAGTTTAGTGGTTTTTCTAGTAATCATGGAAACATGCATTGTGTAAGTGGTTGATTCAACTATCATTGTATCTCTTAAATTCTTGATAATAACACCATCCTCTCCCTTTTATTCTTTACCAATCAACAAGTAGGGTCTATTTGTTCTTGGGGATTTAATCCATTGTTCCAATTCTTTTAGATTGAGATGATAACCAAAACTAGTGAGTCCCCCATCCTTCTCAAATTTGGAGGCAAACATGGGATCCATTTGTTACCTAATTTGATCTAGTAAGAACACTTCCTCTAAATTCCAACTAGGTATCAAAAACATTCCAATCTGTTTCACTATAATTTTTTCCTCATCAAAACTCAGGTAACTTAGGTCAATATTTCATAGAGTTGCATTCTCTAGTATTCCTTCTAATGAAACTTTCACTTTCAGCCATAAGACTTTGAATTCTAGTTTATTGACAAAATCATCATTCTCCATGAAAATTTGGTAAGCTATATCCCTCTCATAATTTTCTCCATTCCCAAAGGGATCATCATCATCTTCATCTTTATCCAAATTTTCACTAGGATTATCATTGGGAGGCAACTCTCTTGGAGATGAATCCAAAGGTTGATCCACCTCGTCTTCATTTATATTAAAATTTACCAGTATACTGGCCATGTTTTTCTCTTCTACTCCAATATGTGATTAATCATAGGGAACTAATTGTGGGATTGGAGTTTCATTGGCTTCAGATGTGTCTTGATTATCTTTTATATCAATCTTAGCTATTACTTGATAAATTTATTTGAAATTATCTATCATAAACTCAATCATCTTTACCATATATGTGGTTCATATGGGTAGTAGGTAGTAAAACCTAGATAAATTATCCTTATTTCATCTTCAATCCTAACTTGGATTGACACAACTTTCAACATTGGGCAACTACAATAGAGTCCATGCAATTCTTAATAAAATCCTCCTTTTTGATCTAACTCATGCAAGTAATATTCCTGGTTGAGATGGTCATGTCTCCAACAATGCATGAAAACCTCAAGGTCATAGTTTATTTTCCTTCCAAACTACAAGGAATACTTTGTAATGATGAAATTTTTCATGTCTTTCAATACTTCATTTCCAATACCTGAATCCCAAAATCTATTAATCTTAGGAAGGAAACATCATATCATTTCTTCTTTTGAGTATGATTTCTACATCAAAAAAATTATCCATATATAATATAGGAAATCCAACCTTAGAGACATTTAATAGGGGAAATGGTGAGGAGGGTGTGGACAACCATACACTTTGATCAATATATATTCTAAAAAAATAACTAGTTAGCATAACTAAATTTTCCCGTTTCATCCATCTTCATATCCTTTGGTCTAATTAGCTCTATGATTTTGTAAGGTAGCCTTGGAATCACAACATCCAACCACCCATAGATTTTGTGAACAAAGTGTTGGTGAAAAACTAGATAGTTAGCTGAGGGGCTAGTTCTATCCCATAGATAAAACTCTTTGAATCAAGGCATTTATTCCTCTACCATCTAGGAATCTCAATCCTATTTCTCTTGACCATTTAACTTTATACGCACCTAGAGATGTTGCCCAGAAGGTTGGTCCAAGGCCAACTTTTATGGTGCGGCCAAAGGAAATCTTGGCAAGGTAGGTAGTGGAGGTGTGATATGAAAGTGCTATTATTTTGGGATTGCATTTGTCACCTTCCCTCTTGGATCTCAAACAAACCACTTTGTTGAAGCAAGTTCAGCCCTCCAGGTTACTAAACTGACCTATGAAATAGGGGTCAAAAAGATCTAGCTTGAAGGAGACTCCAAGAACATCATAAACTATTTAAAATTAAACCACTCACCTTCATGGACTATATCTAACATGATTGAAGAAATGTGTGCTAATTTAAATTCTTTTGAAAAGGTTCACATATCCCCTATGTACAAGAAAACCAACCAAGTGGTTGACTGGTTTGCCAGCTTGGCTGTCAAAAATGATACAATGATAAGATTGCATCATGGTGGTTATTTCCCTCGTGAGGTGAAGGATTTAGCTGAGAGGGATAGATACCAAGGAAAGGAGGGAATGATTAATGATAATAATGAATTGTAATGTGGTTTATTGGATGTATCATTCCATAAAAGGAAAGTACTAGATTGATAGGAAGGATAATAACTACACATCCCTTTCACACACTTTTTACGTGTTCATTCCCAAGATCAAAATCTATTTTCAAAGGAAAAATAGGAGAAAGATCAAGAATACCATTGTGAGAAAAAATCAAAACAACAACTATCTGTCAAACTAGAGTTTTGTCCAAATTTTTAATTTCATGATGGGAGGGGAAAGACATAGAAGGGAGCCCATGAATGATAGTGGGAAATGGAGAAGACACACCAAGGTCTAGAATGCTCTGCAAAAAGGGGATATCACAACCTTCATTGAAAGGTTATATGGAAGTAAGTCGGTGGTCACTAAGATTTTCATCAAAAGATGGAATGAAGGGTGTGTGGAGATAGAAGGAAAGAAATTCACAGTTGCTGAGGAGGTCATCTCGAAAGTCACTGGTATCCCCATTGTGGGCAAGAAATTCTATAGGGACTAAAAAATCTCTAACACATCTGTCAATGATTTTGTGAGCTCAATGGGAATAAGAAGAAAGCTATTGTTAAATTGGGAATGTACTACTAGCTTGAAGTAATAAAAATGCTATGGAAATTTTTTCTCAAAGCTCTGATCTCTTATGTGACACTAGACATAAGGTTTGATAGGATCAGGACCTACCACTTCATGCTACTAAATCATTTCCGAAATGGTATGAAGGTTTTCATCCTATTCTACTTGTATTATTCTATAAATGACAATACAAATGGATTTAGGGAGAAGAATATAGCTAACCCTACTTTACATGAGGGATTGTTACTTTTAATATATGAATATTTCAAAGCCCAAACCTCAGGGAAGAAAATTATGGAAAACAAGGAAAGAGAAGATGTCTCTAGTTTGGACTATGTCCCTTCGGACTTAGAAGATAGTGTGGGATTACAATCATAGGACCATGAGGAAGAAGAGGTCAAAAAGGATAAAAATGAATCTTCCTCTAAGAAGAGAACTATGAGTTTAGTCAAAAAAGAAAAACCCTACAAAAAAATAGGAAAGAATGGAGATCTCCTCAGATGAGGATCATAATGTAAATGTGGAAGATATGAATACTGATGAAGAGGAGTATAATTACCAAGGTGAGGCCAAGAAGAATAGGGAACAAGCCACAAGGAAAAATACTAATTTAAAGGGGGAATGCTCAAGCTAAATATCAGTAGATCTAGCCATCAGCAAAGATAAAACTCTCCCTACCCCTTTTGGAGCCCATGATAAGAATTAGGACCCTAAAACTAAGGTGCCCAATAATGACCAAGATAACCCCTCAATCCAGTATATAAACCCACATGACCATTCAGAAGGTAAGAACTAGTCCAGAGAGGAGTATCACAATGATGACTCTAGAAAGGGGAAAAAACTTTGGCATAACTTCAACATGAACACTGTACAGATGGGGATTATTAGGGAAGCTATGAGTCCCAAAATTCTTGAGGATGAGGATGGTAGAATCTAGAAAGAGGCTCTGATTGACCTAGCCTTGCTAGTCCTTGGTAAAAGGGATAGAGAAATGGAGCTAAACCTTATCAATGATGCTAAGAATAGTATGCTCGATCACTTTAGGTCATTTAAATTGATTTTTAACAAATTAGGAGACCTCAAGGAAAAAATCCAGGGAACTGAAAGTAACAAGGTTCACAATGCGACTAAGGATTTTCATTGCTTGGACTCAAGGGTTAATGGGATGGAGGAAAAGATGAAGAGCCTTGAGGAAACCCTCAAAGGTATTATAGAGAAAAACTTCAACATCTTGAAGGCCTCAAACAAGCACATCAATTTTCTCATAGATAAAATGGAAGAAAAGATGGATGGTAAGGAAGTGAAGATAATAAAAGAGGAAAAAAAGGAGAAGCCCAATGAAGGTCCACGTAAGAGAACAAGGGCCAGGTCCAAGAAGAAAAATGATGAAGAAGACTCCAATGACATCCATAAGATCAAGGAGGTGACAAAGAAGATGGAGCTTCTCAAGACCAATGTTTTCGTAATGCTCGGGAACCTTTCCTCCTAGTGCTTTTTTCCTATCTCTTTTTCTCCCTGTTTTGACTATTCTACCTCTATGGTGGATTTTATCTTGGCCTGCCTGTGGTCTATTTCATCTTTTTTTTTCTATTATCTTAAGACTTGAACTTTTTAGTGCTTTATTATAATTTGTAGTGAGTTTCAAGAACCCTGTAAAACCTATTTTACGTAATCAAAAAATTTATGCTAAAATAGAATCAAGCTACACAACAATGAAGGATACCTATACTTTACCTCTACAACATTCTATTTAACTTTAGTCAGGCCTTCATGAATCTTCTTAGAAATTTAGGAGGGAAAATCATACTCCACATTTAAATACTTATGTTGTGTCCTCATTTTCATTAACATTATCAACACCAATATTCTATTAGTTGCATCCACTCCCACAATTGGGAAAAGTGCACAATACATTAGCTTGAAATAGTATTCAAAATTATTCAACTCAAAAGGATCCTTCTCAAATGGTGGGCTAGGAACAGCATAAAACTACCAATCCTTGAGTCTTAATAGGGGTAGTTTCCTCAACTTGTAGGTTGTTTTCTTTCACTCATAATCTTCCACAAACTTCTCTGGTAAAATTTTCACTAGTGCAAGCCTGATCAACTCAAAATATTGGATGATTTCCTCAATACTCACATCCAAGAGTATATAATTGGAAGTAGTGCAAATAGTCCTATATGGAGGATCATATTTGACTACTAGATGTTTTATTGAATAAACCTTAGTGAAAAATTACGAATGTACAAATTTTTCCATAACTATTGACCAAGGATTTGTTTTAGGGATATGCTCCTCTCTCTTCTTATAGAAGAAGGTAAATACATTCTAGCCTCTTTCATGTATCTTGGCATCCATGTACTATGCATACACATCAAAGAAAAAATTCCCCTCTTTGTTTGTCATGGAGGAATCTAGGAGAGTGTTCAACAAATCACCTTGGAAAGATAGTTTAGTAGGGGTTGTAGGTGGGTACTCAACATTATATTTGAGAATTTGAGAATTCATAGGAAATTCTCATGGAACTACCTAGATATTTATAGGCTAACTGGGTTGTTCATTTTTTTTTCTTATTTTTGGGTTCCCTAGGGTTTTTCTCCTTGGGTGTAGATGTTTCCCCAAAATCAACTTTCCTCTTCCATTGTGTTTTTTGCTTATTCAAATTTTCAAAGACAACTTCTTCCACTACTTGAGCCTATGGTGGCTTTCGTTGTTGCAATTGCGAAGTTTGTGGGACTTCTTTAATCTACGAGGTCTCTATGGGTTAAGTGGACAAGATGGATTCATCAACTATAAGCATCTAAGGTTGAGCTTTGGATTTTCAACCTCTTATAGTTTTTTTCCCCTTCTCCTCCCTGAGTAACTCTTGAAAACACTTCCCTCCCTTGAAATTTTGAGTTAGAGAATCATGGCCCTACTATAACCCCTAAAATATTGATGCTTCTAACTTGCAGGAAATGGAAATGCACACCCTTTTGGAAGAAAATAAATTTTTGTATGAAAAAAAAGGAAATAAAAAATATGAACTTACTAATCAAAAATGTGATGAAAATCACTAGGATGCTTCTAAAAACTTCAAATTATAGTCAAATTCTCCTCTCATCAATGATTCTTCACAAAAAAATTAAAAGTAGAAGACACAAACAACCCTTCAAATTTGAATTTATGTCAGATTCTTCTATGATTTCTTGGTTACTTGTACATTAATACAAAATCTCCTTGAGAATTATCCATGATCATCTTTAAAAAATTATTGTCCATTGAAATTTAGTGGTAGTCATTAGAAGACATGATCATGGTTGACCTCTATCATAGCATTCATATGTTAAAAAGAATTATGCCACACAAGTCCACTTTACTCTTTCATTTATTTAAACTTTCCTCATAGAGAGATAGGGTTCATATTTTTCCATGCATCGTTCTTCCTTGAAACTTATCCCATACCTCCACTGCAGAACATCTTACTCCCATTTTTACTCATGAAAACTTGAGAAAGAACTTCGACCCTAAAAAAACCATCATTCTTCAACTAGAGAAGTATCAAATCCTTGGCACTTATCGTGGGAACATGGGATTATGAGATTTCACTATATTTTATTCTTCCCCACTCTTCCACACTGTGAAAATTATTTGTTGATAATACTCTATGGAAACTTAGGGTGCATATTTCCTTAAATCAAATGAAGACCTTAAAATTTATGCCTCAGTTCCATGCCATGTAGTGTTGAAAACACTTTCTTCTAAAGGAAATATTGGGTAACTCTATTAATATCTATTTTATTTGACACCCCACACTTCCATGGTATTTACAATTTGATTGATTCATATGTACAACACATGCATAGGGTGATGGATACATTAATTTTAAAGGTTACCATAACATTCCATGGATATTATTGACACTTGCAACTACACAGTGCAGGAACATGGGGTGATATAAAAAATTACTTTGAATTGATAAAACTTATGATGACCTACGGCAAGGGGTAAGTTACTCAATGACATAGAACCCTTCATTAATGACTTTTACCAACTAGGATGGTCAACAATTGATTATAAAAGAGCATACCAAGGGGATCAATGAGATCTTATACTTAGCCAAATTGTGAACTAGAGAGAACTCCACATAGACATTTAGAATTTTAGATTGACCAGAATAGACAAAAAATTTTGAGGTCCTAACAAGATCTATTTGGGTGCTTCCAAATATTTATGCTTTGAATAATAAGGTTTCAAAAATAAGGTTATGAGGCTCATTGATTAGTTTTATATCTAGCATCCCTTCTAAGTGGATCCTAATAGGGGAATTCAATACCTTTATTTATAGTGTAAATAAAAAGGGAGGTGCTCCTATTGACAATGATAGTAGTGATAATTGATTATTTATGATTAAATCCTTGGGTTTGATTGATTTGTACTTACATGGTGCTGCATATACATGGTCTAATAGATTAAGTATAGCTAATTTAATTTAATTCTCACCATCCTAAATAGTATGAACTCAATAAGTGTATGATTCTAGATTTATTTAGCACCCACCTTAGTATTTTTTTAAAAGTTGGACATTGTATAACACTTAAACGACACCTAAATTTAAATATGGGTCCTCTATCATTTTAACATTTCTTAAAATTGAGGTAATACATTATTTCTAGGTTTCATCCTCCTTTCCTCTGATCAAATATTTTATTTCACCATCTACACCCTATGCTATCATTTATTGCCTTTGTGTTCTCTTTGCATATTGGAACTAGACGTACTTTATAATCTAGAATAACCTAATTGTCTAGGACCTGTGGTCTTAATATAATCTCTAATTAAATAAAACATAATGCTTAGCGTATTTTTTTTTCTAGGAACATAAAAATTAGGGCTTTTTTTCCCCTAAGGATCAATCCCAAATTGGTTCTAGGGTCCCCTCTCAAAGGCTTAGTGGGATATTTTTATTTATAGTTAGTTTCCTAATGTTTGAAACCCCAAGATGTTGTGAGAGGTATATAAGCACCCCATATCTTCTCATTTTAGTAACCATGATTAATATTATCAATTATTTACATTGATTATCAAGCATTCATCAAGTAGTCATTATTTTCAAGTGCAAGCAATCAATATCAAGAAAACAAGGCAAGCATTCAAGCACTCAAGATCTAGAACTATTCTAAAGCATTCAAGGTATAATTGTCTATGGATCAAGATTATATATATCATTAAAGTCCAATTAAAGGAATTATCTTTCAATAAATGAGATACACACATTAACATTCATCCAAGACTTCTTTCTCCTCTCTCTAGTCAATAATTGTGGAAAACTAAAATATCCATCACATAAGGTTTTTTCTTTGATGATTTATTTTTGGATTTTGTGCTAAGTTAAAGATATTGCATCAAACATTATGAAAGGTTAAATTTTATAGAATATTGATTGTATTATTCATAAGTTTATTGCTATAATATATATTGTATTATTCAAGTTTTTTTTTTTTTTTTGATGGGTAATAGGCCGAAGCCAAGATCAACATGGGGCTCAAGAAGACTTGAACCCAAGACCTCCCAAATGAGAGGCTCCAAACTAACCATTGCATTGTGGGGTGTTCCCCATATTATTCAAGTTTGGATCTCATATTTATGATAGTTTCATTCCATGTTTTGAGCTTATTGCTTACCTCTTTGTGTTTGGATTTGAACTTTCAGATCTTCTCCTTCAATTTTTGGATAAAACCATTTTCCATTTGAATATTTTGAGATAAGGTCTTTTTTTCATCTTTAAATAATTCTATATCTTCATATATTCATAGTAACTCATTTTCATCCATAGTGCATGTCAGTATGAAGGGTTCAATCTCCTACATCTCCTTTGAGTGATTATACTCTTCCAGAGGACCAATATATGAATTTTATTTTTGAGCACCTGCTATATTGAGAGGGGAGGGGTGAATCAATATATCCTTGAAAAACTTAAAACAGTAAATAATTTTACCATTTAACATATTTCAACTTTACAGGAAAGGAAATAGAAGAAAATAAATACTGCAACACAACACCAATTTTTTTTTGTGGAAATCCAAGGTGGGAATAGCCATGTGAGAGGATTATCTCTCAAGTATTATGTAACTAGTTATATAATATTGTATGTGGCTCATGACTAAGGAAACAAAATGTCAGGGTGACTCATTGCCAAAATACAAAAGATAGAACTAATGGCTAGTTATATACAAAAATTTATCTTAAGGGAATGCATCAACATATGCATAGATTAAATTTTATTGTGAAATACAATTCATCTTTTTTCACTGATACAATATTTCATACATACTTCATTAATTACAATAGTTCATCTATATAAAGCATCATAGTAATACATAGATCATGCATCTTTAAAAAGAATTCATACTCTCCATATGATTATATACCATCTATAGATATAAACTTCATTCTAATCAGCTAGGCACAAAACATATAGGAATGAAACTTTGTCTTTCCTCTAAATCTATTGTAGGCTAAACACAAAATTAATCCAAGTTAGTATGTTATGTGACAAATTAATTTTCCAAATCTATCGATAATCCAAGAAAGAATAATTGTTGATCATGGTCATTACTAAGTGTCTTTTTTGACTTAAGCACTGATACCCAAAATGAAACCATAATACTGATATCAATGAGATCAACCTGATACTGATAATGATATCAATGACAACCAAAACTTGGGAAGGCTAATAGAATTTTAATGAGGGTTTCCAACTATGTCTAATCTATTTGATCCAAATTTGGCGGCTCTGTAACATGTTCTTACACAAAAAAAATGAAGGAAAAGTTTGTAGAAATGGCTTTCCCTCGATCAAACCCCTATTTAAAAATCAACCTTGAAAGTAGATATAAATTGTATAAAGGAATTTTTTTTAAATGGAAAATGTTATATTTATGTTGCATATTCCCTCATGAATAAAATATATAAATCACTCATGTACCCAAGAAGACTCTTGAATGTAATGTAGACTCAAGTATCTCCTAAAAAATGAATGGACCTATCAAAGAAACTCCTAGATATTGAGTGTTGATATGCTTGAAAAATCTTGCAAAGGAGAGACAAGAATGAATGAATAATGAATCTTCTTGTTTTATTTAGAATTCCTCTACTTGGCCATGATGGAAGATAAACTTACTTCAACTAGAAAATATTGTTTTTGACTTGATACATCCTAAAGAAAAGGGAAGCATGAAGATCTTAAATTGGGATGCTTTCTTCCAAATCTTGAATCCAAATGCTCAATTGCTCTCAATTTCTTGAAACAATTGATTGCTTGGTTGCCAAAATTCTCATATTTAGTTATGATATTCAAAATAAGAAGACATAAGGTCCTTTCATACTTTAATCCATCATTTTGGCATTCAAAATTGATAGAGGTGAAATAAGAATTCAAAAATACTACTAATATGCTAACATTGAACCCTAGGGAAAGTTTAGGCCCAAAATGCTTAGGACAAAACACCATTAGCATTTTGTACCCTGGGATATAATACCATTGGCTTTCTTTACCATAAAAAATGGGCCTAGATTGAGAGGGAATGCTAGGATAGAAGAAAAGAAGTAGGGGGAGAAAATATAGCTTGCTAGGATCAAGCATAATGGGCATTCAAACCCCAAAATTGCTAAAATATGGTCTAATATGTCCTAGTAAAGTATTCCATGATGGGTGCTAACTTTTTAGGACTATACATAAAGTAACATTTATTTTTAGGGGTATGGCTCAATTTAGTATAGTGTTATAGCTAAGTTTGAAGTAGATTTAATGTGTTTTTAATTTAGTTTAGGTTCATGGATCAATATGGTTTGTGTTAGCTTTAGGGTTAAATTTGGTTTAATATTTAGTTACAACTAAGGTTCAATTTTTTATTTTTTTTTGGTGTTATGATTATATTTGGTTAAAGGTTAAAATGAAATTTTGGTATTATATTTGGTGTTGGATTGATGTTAATATTATGTTCAATTTGGCTTAGGATTTTTTTCCTTTAATTAAGAGAAACTTAAAATATGTTTATGGTATGTTGGAGTTATTATTATATTTGGTTAAAGGTTAAAATGAAATTTTCTCATTATCTTTGGTGTTGGATTGAAGTTCATATTATGGTCAATTTGGCTTAGGATTTTTTGCCTTTAGTTAAGAGATGTTTAAAATATGTTAGTAAGTGTATGACTTACGCTAAAAGTTTAATTCATGTTAGGTTTAAGGTTAATTTTTTTTGTAATAGTTTAATAAAGGTCAATACTATGTTTATATTTTTTTAGAGTTATAATTTTAATTCAAACAGGGTTACAAATTAATTATGATTAGGGTTTCCATTCAATTTCTATTAGGGTCAGGGATACAATTCAATTTGGTTTAGGATTAGGGTTTTATTTAGTTTTTTTGTTATATGAAACTTACATAAATATATTAAGTACTTTGTAGTTATACTTGTATGTTTCATTCATGAATATATACTCTCTAATTCCATGTATAAATAATGCAATGAAAATATCTTTCTACCAATTTTATTTGTTGTTCATTAGAAAAATCTATACTCTCCATATTTGGTGCCCCAAGTATCTATAATAAACTATGCACACGTGATGATCCTCTATGTTTCCATTCATATCTACACCAATAATATTTAACATTCAAACCCTTTTAGCATCTCTTTTGTAAAAATTGAATGCATTAAGTGCATATAGTGGGTGACTATATGAGAATAGTCAATAGTATTTTCATTCTCCAAACCTGTACTTCTTGTGTATGTGTTAGTATTTTTTTTTGGTGTTCATATTCAATGGAGTATGTCAATTAGTTACTCTTGGAAATTTTCCAATACAATCTTTTACCCCTTATTGTTGTTCTAAATCACATCAACTTATAAGCTAGATGAGAGTTTGTAAAGTTCTCCATATGTTCACACAATTCACTTATATTCATAGGATATTCTCCAAGGTTTCCTTTGGAAACTACTATTGTGGAATTTTTTGCATGGTGTCTCATTATCATATTCATCATGTAGTGTCGAAACATTGAGTGTTTTCCCAAATGGTGATCCTTATAATGTAAGATATGCTTGATGTATATGTGTATCATCTTAAAATGGAAGATCTTCCATCTTGATAGGTTTAGCACCCTCTTCCAGTGCATTTATCATGATAGACTTGCATTTAGAATGCATTCTGCACTTGATTCTTTCATTCTAGGTGAAATTAGGGTTAGGATCCTGAGGATTCTCCTTAATTTCCCTCCTCTATGGCTCTATTTTCTATGTAGGACTTAGGAATAGGTCCTCCTAGCCTTCATCATATTAATCATAGGATTTTGTGCCTCTCCTTGGCACTCTGTCCTATTTTGACATCATTTTTAGGTCTCTAGGCATCCCTGGGACCTCTTATTTCTCATTCTGGCTGGATCTGGACCCCTAGGTCAAGGTCAAGGTAGACCCTAACCTAGGTTAGAGTCTAGTTCATCCATGACCTAGCTCAAAGATGAGGTCATCCTTGACCTCCTTTGGGATTTTATCCCCCTTTTCAAAATTGGTCCTGGAGAACCTTGAAATCAATGTCGGGCTTTTAGATCTAAGTGTGAAAGGGTTTTAATTTTAAATTAATTTAATTATTTTCCCTCCTTAGTTGGTTATTTTGATTGGACCATAATTTGAGGTGAAATTTGAATTATGGGTCCTCACATTAATCTAGGAGCCTCAACTTGAAACCTCTATATAAAGACTCTCATTTGCCTTCATTTACACAACAAGGAGACCAAGAAATTTCATGATCAAGTATCCATAAAGTGGAGAGAAAAAGTCATGAGAAGAAAGAAATTGATGGTGAAGTGAAGATGCAAGATTGCAAGAGGATGATATAGAAGATCAAGCCATTGTTGATATCAAGCATTTTTGTGAGCACACCATTGTGAACATCTATTTGGAGAAAGATAGATCTGTTCTTCCTTGATCCACCATGATCAATATTAAATCATTAAAAGGTACAACCATGAGGTATAAATTATGGATTATGAGTTTGGTAGGAGTACTTTAGCCTTGGGGGCTTGGTATGATTTCTTATCTTATTCAAATATATGCATTGCTTTGTCATATATATTCATGCTAGGGTTTTAATCTAGAGGATTAGATCTTGGCATTACACATTCAATACACACACACATTCTATTTCAACCAGCTATTTATGGAAGTGGAGATAACCAAAATGGGGGTTTGAATAAGGCAAAACCCTATATAGCCACCCCAATACACCATTTTTATATATCTACAATCGTTGTTTCGAGAATTGAAGTGCAGATCTGAGTACCCTTTTCGGTGAACTTCCAAGATCCATGAACAAAATATTTATCAAAGCTATTTTGGGTCAAGGAACACCTTTAGTGGGGGGTAAGATTTTGCCTCGAGGTAAGATTGTGCCCTACTATTTGGGTCAAAGTTGACCTTCTTTCAGAAAGATAAAATTTTTATGGGTTTTCTCTATTATGGTTTTCTAGTCCTGGATCTGGTTGCAAAATTTCTCGAGACTGTACACAGGAATTGGAAAATAGGTATTTCTAGATTAATTCCATTATAAGGTATATATCTTATCTTATCTAATTTCAAGCATTTATAGATTTACATTACTTATTCAATTTCAACTCAAGCATACAAATGAATAGTGAGGAATGTTAGAAGCATTGTCAAAGCTCCCTTTTTCACACTATTCATTTTGGTGAACCCATTTATGACAACTCTTTCTTTTTCCTATTAGATTTAAGTCTTGCATGCTTATAAGATTATATTTATTGCATTTATACCTTTCTTACATTTATATATTTCAAAAATATAATTTTTTTTGCAAAAATCTCTTTAAAAAAATACAAAAACATTTACATTTTCATTCTTTTAGAATTTCTTTGTATTCAACATGTATGATTCTTGTTTTGAATAATTTTATGAGGCTTTTATTGTACAAGAGGATAGATTCCATAATGAGGTAGATGGTAGTGAGGATGAAAATTGTCTAAATAAGATCTCCATTGATCCTATTCCTATTTCACTCTACTCTGCAACCTCGTCAATTAACCTTTACCATAGAGTGTGTGCATGGTTACCTTCATGTCCCACTATTTGTAACATTGATAAAGCTAAAATGATATATCCTACACCTTTTATGATGGTAAAAAGATGGCCTTGCATAACAATTAAGGGTGAACCTAGAGATCCTTTCGATTTCTTTGATAACACTGATTTTGTTTCACATGCTTATCATACACAGAATAACCCTCAACCTACTGTTCTGGTTTCTTTACCACCTTCTCAACCTATGCTTCCTCAAGCACTGAGGTTTCCTTATACTTTTAAGGAGTATAACTTAGTTGACCAATTACATGCTACTACTTCTAAGATATCTTTATGGGAATTAATTCAAACTTTCTCGACATATCATGAGGCATTGCAAAAAGCTTTATCCACTCTTCCTGCTTCACCTCCTAATCAAGAGAGCATTCATTCTATTTTAGATTGCATGCATACTATGCCTTATATACCTCCTATTATGTTTTTTGATAATGATTTAACTTCTCTTGAGGTGCAGAATCAATATGATGCTCTTATGGTTGCTATCTCTATTAACTAGAGTATCATTCAAAGAACATTAATTGATAATGGATATGGGCTTAATGTTTGTAGTATGGATATGCTTAAGGAAATTAAAGGTGATCTGACAACTATTCAACTTGATAATGTTCCTATACTTGGATTTGACAATATTGCGAAGAGAACTTTGGGCATTATTACCTTAACTATTCATGTTATGCCTGGACCTATCAATTATAACCTTCTTTTAGGAAGACCCTGGTTACATACTATGCATGCAGTTCCTTCTGCTCTTCATCGCAAGGTTAGGTTCATCTATAAAAAATTAATGTATATATTACATGTAGATGATACACCAAATCCTTTTCTAAATGCATAATATGCCAAAATCTCTAATCCTCTTGAACCAAGTAAAGAGATTGAAAAACAACCTGAGATACAACAACAGAAAGCTCCATCTTCTTCTTTGACTAAGGATGATTAGGGGACATTGGATTTTAATCCTACTTTCATTGGAGAATATAAGGTCTCTGATTTGGAATTCATGAAGCAACAAAGTGAATTTGAGAAACAAGTTTTTACTCCTTCCCCACTTTTTGAGGAACTAAAAAGTAATTTTGTTTCCACTTCGATTAATTAAATGATTGAAACTATGAAGCCTAATTTTTATAATATTGTGACATATTCCACTCCTTGGACTCCATCTAATATGGCTGATCGATATGGTTCTGGTTATCATTTTCTTAAGAAATCAAGATTTAATGGGAAAGGATGTGGTAAATATGAACAAGGTATACAAGTACCTTTGGATAATGAAATTTATGATCATAAATATGGATTAGGATTCAATCCTTATAGAAAACCATTGGCTTTTTATCTTAATGTTAATCATATATGTGGTCGACAGTTGAAATTGGTTAACCCACTCCTTATTGACATTAATTAAGCACTTACTTTGGATATTTTTCCTGAAGATGAAACCTTAATGGAATTTTTAGGGGTTTATGAAGATTTACCTAAGTTCCATCACAAACGATGGAATACTTATTATTTAAGTATTGATGCTTACTTTGGAGAACATGATGAACAAGATATTCTCCCGTTAATAATCGATCCTCTAATACGAAGTGATTTGTTAATAATTGAGACTATTGATATTCAAATGGATGAGAATAATCCTGAAAAGATGGTCAAGATTGGGAAATGTTTAAATTAGGATGAACATGATCAGTTGGTTTCCCTTTTACTTTAATTTAATGACATTTTTTCTTGGACATATTCAAATATGTCAGGTATAGATTATAAGATTGTTACTCATAACATTATTTTAAAACCAAATATGAAACCTGTGAAGCAGAAAGTTCAAAAGATGAATCCATGAATTGCTTTATTGGTTAAAATTGAAATTGAAAAGTTATTATATTTTGGAATTATTCATTCTATTGATTACTCAGATTGGATTTCAAACATTGTACCTATTTGAAAAGTAGAAAATAAGATAAGGATGTGTACCAATTTTAGTGATTTAAACAAGGCATCATTAAAGGATGATTTCCTATCACCTAACATTGATATGATTGTGGATTAAATAGCAAGTCATACCTTGTTATCTTTTATGGATGGATTTTCTTGATATAATCAAATTTTTATTCCTCCAAAAGATCAATTCAAGACCACATTTATAACACCTTGGGGAACATTTTGTTGGGTCATGATGCCTTTTGGATTAAAAAATGCGAGAGAAACTTATCAACAAGCTATGACTTTGATTTTTCATGATTACATTCATAAGATCCTTGAAGATTATGTGGATGATATTTTAGCAAAATCTATACAAAGAGAAGATAATGTTACTATTTTATGACAAAGGATTAGAAGTTACAACATGAGATCGAATCCTAAGAAATGTGTCTTTGGAGTTGATTCTGGTAAATTATTAGGATTTATATTCTCTAAGAGAGGCATAGAAGTAGATATGGAAAATATTGAAGCTATTGTTAATATGCCTCCTCCTAAGAATATTTCTCAGTTACAGAGTTTACAAGGAAAAATACAAGCTATTCATCACTTTATTTCTAATTTAGTTGATCGAACTATTCCTTTTACTTCCTTTCTTAGAAAGGATACCACTTTCTCTTGGAATGATGAGTGTAGAGAAACTTTTGAGCAATTTATGGAGTATCTTGTAAATCTAGATGAACTACAACTAATTAAGAACCTAATTGAGAAACTTCAAGTGATTAGAGATCACTGAGCACTGAACTGTTATGTAAGATAATTGAATCAATCTGTATGTTGTCATTGATGTCAACTAGTTTTGACAGTACTTATCATGGAGTTGCAAACATCTGCACATCTTTAAAGAGGAGAGAAAAGATGAAGAACTGAGATATCCACAAGGAGGAAGATGGTTATGATAGATGAGAATAAGGAATACTATTGGTAACTTATTGATGAGTCTATGACTTCATATTCTTGACTTTATTATGTTGCATTAATATGTTATGAAGTTGCGAGAAAAATGTTTCAAAGTAGTGGGGTCGGTTAGTGAAGCATTCCAGTATACACTGAGCTAGTGTAGTGTATACCGAGCAATAGTATCAACCGAGTTGTGTTCACCAACACATTTTTTTGTTAACCAAGAATAGACAAAAGAAATAAATGATTTGTTTAGCTGACAAAAATTGATGAGCTGTAAAGTGTATGATTTTGAGGTAGAAAGATAAAGTTTGTTACGAGATCAAGGACTAACAAAATTCAAAGAAGATCTAAAGGATGGATTTGAAACATGTTACTAACACAACTGCCAAGGAAGGTTTAAGTGGAAAAATCAATGAAGGAGATTAAGTAGAAAGATCTGATGGGTGACAATAAATGGTTTACTTGTCTATTTAAGAGACTAGGGTTTCACTATGAAAAAGATGCCGAAAGAAGAAGGAGACTGTAGAGATATCATGTGAACAAAGATTCATACATGCCTGATCAAACTAGTTGAAGGAGAACCAAACTGCAGAGTTAACCGAGTGTCAGAGAGCTTTACCCAAGGATAGTAAGTTATTGAATGTTGAATGAACTGAACAAAAATATTGATCAAAGGATTTGTATGGACTTAAAATAGATCTCAACATCTACAAATCAAGTTGTATTATAATTAGATCACTTGATGTTATAGTTTAACTATTGTAATAAGATAAAATCTCTTAATCGAGTGGACTTGAAAGACTTATATGTCATTCAGAGAATGTACATTGTTATCCTGTCAAACCCATAGTGAATGCTAGTTGGACGATAACTATTAGTGTTAAATCCTCTAACAAGGTCACACCTTACAGTGTGTTTTTTAACCTTTAATAGGGTTGGCTCTTCACTGAGCTCACTTCAGAAGAGTGAAATTTTTTTGGGTTACCAGTCCCAGGTGGTTTTTCCCTTTGCAGGGTTTCCACATTAAATATCTCGTGTTATGTGTTTATGTTGTGATTTTTTGGATATAATACTTTTCATATTACATATCTGATTTGGTCCGTAATCACTATGAGAAATTAACAAGTAATCAGTAATTACACATATAGTTTAGTATTTATTGTTTACCATGCTACAGATTTAGCTAAATTTATTTGAAGTTATACATTTTGTATTTTGGGACTGTGGATAACTGATTCACCTACCCACCCCCCACTCAGTTATTCTAACAATTGGTATCAAAGCATATTGGTTTCTTGGAACAAAGTTTTAAGGGCTTTAGGATAAAGATCACAAAATGTATAATAGGGAAGTGCCAAAGTTGAACAAGAACAACTTTACAATATGGCCAAGTTGAATGAGACTGCATATATCTAGTATTGGGAATTCTTCCATCGCCCTATTGGATAATGGATAATTAGCACTTCCTACAAGACCTTTGACTCTTGATCAATTAAGAGATAGAAATGAGCATAATGTTACAATGATGGAGATTGATGTTTCTCTATCAGATGTCAAATTTGAAGATATCAAGGATTGCCTTACTTCAAAGGAAATGTGGGATAAACTTGATCAAGTTTATAGTGGTGATGCACATGTCAGGAGAGCCACAGCTGAAAGTTTAAGGAGAAGATTTTATGATATGAAAATGAAGGAAGGAGAAAATATTGTGCAATATACAAACTAAATAAAGGAGGTAGTGCATGCTATCAGAGGATCTTGTGGTGTCATTGATGAAGAAATAGTGGTAAGAAAAATTCTGAGGACCTTATTGCCTATCTATGGAATCAGAATATCTATAATACATGAAATTAGGTTTGTACCTAGAAGTACTCTCACTCTTGATAATTTGATTGGTAAGTTAACAAATTTTGAGCTAAACAACTATGATAATAGTGTTTTACCAACTATTGAGTCTTCTTTTATGTCTTCTCTGAAGGTCGGTAAGTCTAGTTGTAGAAGCAATAATGATGATGATGATATTAATAATGATGATGATCTTTGATAAGATTGAATCTCTTATGGTGAAGAGATTACCTAAAGGTAAAGGTAGATATAGGGGTAAACTACCGTTAGCATGTTTTAACAATAAGGAAGTTGGTCATATTGCTGCTAGATGTCCAAATAGGAAAGATGATGATAGAAACAAAGACCAATCTAGTGAAGGAAACTAAGGGAGGAGAAACAATAGAAGCTACCAACATTACAATAGAGATAATGAAGACAACAATGATAAAGGAAAAAAGGTATGCTACATTGCAGAAGAGAATGATATTGAGATCGACACCAATGATGATGTAGAAGTAGTATTTTTTTCTATAATGGATGATTCTGAGGAAGAAGAAAGGTATGTAGAAACAACATGGATTTATAAAGTAAATAAAAATGATACATGGATAATTGATAGTGTCTATACACATCACATGACTAGTGATGAAGAAAAATTTGATCATCTTGAGCAATACAATGGAGGCTCTGTAAAGATGGGTAATGATACACCCTATATGGTAAGAGGAAAAGGAACCTTATGATAAATGATAAAATAAAATGGATTAATGCTTATTGGGTAGAAGGACTAAACTATAATTTGCTAAGTGTGGCACAACTTAACAACTCAGGTCACTGAGTATCTTTTGAGAGAAAGAAAGTGAAGATATTTTATGATGGAGGAAAACTTGTTGGAATAGGAGCACAATCAAAAGGTAACTTGTTTTATCTTGATAATGCAAAGTCTTCTTGTTTAATGATGAAGAATGAGGATGCTTGGTTATGGAATAAAAGGTTATGTCATGTAAACCTTGATAACATGATTAAAATTAGTAAAAAGAAAAATCTTAGAGGTCTGCCTAGCCTAGAAAAGCCTGATCATGTTGTGTCATGGATGTCAAAAGGGTAAAATGACAAAATCTAGTTTTAAGAGAAAAGATTATTCAACAAAGAGAATTTTGGAGCTAGTTCACACCAACCTATGTGGTCCCATGATAAAATAGAGATATTTTGGAGATAGATATTTCATTTTATTTGTTGATGATTACACTAGATTAATGACTATTATGTTATTAAAGGAAAAATCAGAGGCATTTAAGATGTTTAAATGGTATAAAGAAAAAGTAGAGAAAGAAATTGGTAAGGAAATAAAATACTTGAGATCTGACAGAGGTGGTGAATTTATTTCTGATGAATTTACTAACTATTGTAATGAGCATGGTATAAAGAGACGTGTGTCTACACTGAGAACACCTCAGTAGAATGGTATTACTAAAAGGTGGAATAGATCAATTGTAGATTGTGCAAGGACACTAATGATAGAGAAGATTGTTTCTCATACATACTAGAGAGAAGAAGTTAGTACAACTATTTATGTTTTGAACTAAGTACAACAGAAGGACACAAATAAAACACCCTACGAGTTATGGTTTGGTCAGAAAAAGACTATAAGCTACTTTATAATTTTTGGTAGTAAATGTTTTATTCTAAAAGATGAAAGAAATGGAAAGTTTAACTCTAAAGGGGATGAAGGGATATTTTTTGGATATTCCACTAAAAGAAAATCTTACAAGTGTCTGAATAAAGTTACTAATAAAATGATTGAAAGTACTAATGTCAAGGTTGATGAATTTGATACTAAGAAAAATGAAGAAAGCACTAGGGAACCAAAAGACTATAGTAGATTCACTTACATTGAACAACCAAAGTACCTACCAAAGCCACAAACTATGACAACTGATCATCAGGAAAACAACACCAAGGAAAAGGAAAGAGAAACCAAGGATCAGGAAGGACCTACTGAGCAAGGAAATGAACCTGAATAGGATGAATATGAAAGAAGAGGTCAAATACTAGCTAGATTTGTTAGAAGAAATCATCTTGAGAACCAAATCATTGATGACAAGAGAGTTGGCATGATGACAAGAAGTAAGTTAAGATAAGGTACATGCTTAGTTTGTGAGTTTGAACCAAAAAATGTTAAAGTTGCATTGGAGAATTAAGAATGGATAAATACAATGAATGAAGAGATAGTGTACACACTAAATAGTGCACTTCTCTATGTCATTATATCCAAGGGAATCCATGAATAGGAAACTTTAGAAAGTGACCTAGAGCTCTCTATGCATGGAGTTGTAAGATTATTTAAAATTTTCTCTCAGCTAGAGCTATTAAGCTAATGACCTTGCTAGTCAACCACAGAATGAGAGATTCAAATGAAGACAAGGGAAAGAATGTCAATATCCCCAAGAATCACTATGAAATGCAAATGCAAGGTAGATTAAGATGAATATGCAAGCTAGAAATGAAAGGTAGAAGCTAAGCTATGAAAATGAAAGTACAAGTATTACCAAGCCTTCCTAGTTAAACTAGATGAGTTACTCTAAAGCTTGAAAGGAAATCTAAACTATGAAAGCATAAACATGAAGCTACTATGCATGAATGAAACTAAGAATGGAATGTAGATGCAAAAGCCAAGAAAGCTCTAAATCTTCAAAAGCTCCAAAGTGACCTAGAAAACCTCCAGCATAACATTAGCATAAAAGATTGATACACAAATGAGGAAGAGAGCTCTTCTTTTATAGGAAATGAAAAGGAATAGACCATGGAGATTAAGAGGCAAAAGATTTAATCAAAGTTGGAACATAAAAGAGGAGCAATCCATGTGCACAACTATCCTCCAATGAGAAAATAAGAGTTTACTTTAGTGTCCATATAAGAGATGTTAGCACCTGTTAAAATTTTCATGGCCTCACAGGTTTTTCCCTGGTCTCTGCACATGTTTTTCCATGTCCTTGGCTTGAAACCCTTGTTAAATATTCATATTTCTAGCCGTTGGTGTGAAAATCCCTAAGTAACCCTTGCCCTGTTCTATTTTAATGCTACCTTTTTGGGTCACTTAAAATCTCAATAACCCATGTGCTTAAAAGTTATGACCCTTCGCATGTCATGCAGTTAGGTTTTACATCAGGGTCCCCCTTTAATATTTCCCTAAGTTCCTAAGTCCCTCAGTATTTTATTTTCCTAAG
Organism: Chamaecyparis obtusa; assembly: GCA_027943335.1. Taxonomy (NCBI): domain Eukaryota; kingdom Viridiplantae; phylum Streptophyta; class Pinopsida; order Cupressales; family Cupressaceae; genus Chamaecyparis; species Chamaecyparis obtusa. The sequence goes on from BSBK01009858.1 coordinate 25,851, forward strand.
TCTCCAATCGAAAAATTTATTTCCTTTGTTTCACCTTGTAGAAATTGTGTGGTTGTCATTAATTCATGAGACTACAGGTTGTCAGAAGGTTCTGACATGTGATTTCATGACTTCACGACAGCTGTCCTGATGGGCCCTATTGTTTTTCCCTACTGGTGATTAAGGAGTCTTCAGGATCTATGGTTGTCACAATTTCACTAATGGGAGATGTGTGGGCTTTAACATCATGCCTTAACAATAGACATTCGATCACCTAAATTATTAAACTACGGGTCCACATGCCAGGTGTGCGTAGTCGGCATCTTTTCATTGGTCCACGAGGTGATGTGGTGGAAGCTATCAGGGTTGCTTGTGAAAGGCATGGGGTAGTGGGGTCTGTATCAGTCTTTTTTTATGTGGTCTCTCCTGATTCATCCATGTTGTTGTGATGAGGACATGTCAGTGGGTTTGGACTTTCCTAAGGTGTTAAGTTGTTTCTTGATCATGTGATCATCATTATACCATTGGTCTGAGATGCATGTGCTTTAGCATTATGGTATAGCAATGATCATCTAATGCAAGGGTAGGAGATACGACTTTGATATGGGTTTTCTTTGTCAGACGGGCTGATTTGGAGGTTTTTTATTGGTCCAGGTGGGATGAGTTGGATGTTGTCAGTGGGGCCACAGTTTTCAAATGAAGTAAAGTGCTTGCAGGTCTGTGAGAATCATGTGGTTGTCGCTATGCCGCTAAGGTGAGATGCTCAACTTTTAAGCATCATAGTATAACGATGACCGTCAATTTTGTTTAAAGAAATACAAAGCACATGGGGCTAGGGAAAGTAAACAAATCTAACGGTGGGATTTTAAAGTTGATCTAGATTTAAATATAGACCGCTGATTTATTGTAAGCACCATAAAATAGTAGTTTATTTTCAAATTCAAATTCCTTGAGGGTTTCCTATGACCAAAATGACCAAAATTGAATGCAGAAGTGACTGGTGTTGGTATGAGATGATTTTTTTGCCATTATAGTGTGTTCCAAGGTGTTCCTTTATCATTTTTAGGGGTTTGTACTATGTTTTTATGCTCGAGGCATGTTGCAGGTGGGTGAAAGGGTTGACACTTTGGGCATTTTTATGATTCTCAGTATTTTCTTAGTGAGATTATCATGATTGTGGATGACTCCAGGATTTTATCTCTCCTAGTTGCCTAGGTTTCTTCCCCTGTAATAAATTTGTGACCATTTCTAATGGGTGAAACCCTAACCCTAGTCATTCCTAGCTTGCTGCAACCTATTTTTGGTTTCCAAGATGGCTAGGGGGTATATATTGTAGAATTTTTTACCTAGTGTGGGTTCCAAAACTTTCTTTTGGTCCCTGGTTGTTCTTGATGGTATTATACTGAGCAAGGAGAGCCTGGATTTTGGGTCTATTTCTATGGCATTTTGTTGCTTGGTAATGTATTGATTCTAAAAATTAATCAGAATACATTTGAATTCCTATCTGAAATCATTGATTGTCTTCTTTTTTTGATTGTGGATTCATATATGTTAAGGTCACAAAGTGGATTAGCATATGGTAAACAATGAGTATTGTGAGATCAACTTGGAGTTCCTAACAAAGTTAGGATTAAAGCCTTTAGGGTGATTTTAGCAAGTTCATTGTTAGATTGGAATTTGATGATCATGTTTGGGAGTGAGGGGAGTAATAGGCAAAGCACTTACTCTAAGTTCATGTGTATTTGAGTTAAGGTTTTAGGTTGATATATGTTAGTTAGTGACTCTTTTCCCTAGGATAAGGCACTGGTTTGTTCTTTGGAGGTAGTCCATCATCATCAATCACACACACAAATTAAATGATCAAATCTTTAAGTCATTTAGTAAAGGATATAGTTCTATATTTTTTTGAGACTCCTTTGGAGAAGTGAGTCAAGGGTACACCCACCTGAGCATTAATGCTCAAAGTGTAGGAGGATCTATTTGATCCTTTTTAATTGGCCCTCTTCTTTGTAGACTTTGGAGTGGTGATAGAGTCAAAGTTGTATTAAGGTTATCCAGCAAAGTATAAATCTACAAGTTGAAGATCAAAGGGAACTCCCAACAAAATGGTCACTCTATCGGGGAGAGTCTAGAGATAAAAATTTTCAAAGTGCACTCTTATTTTCCTATTATATTCAGTTAAAAGATTTCCCACTTTGGTGGGTGGCAACTCAAAAGGGTTAAAACCAGTGTTATAGACTACAAATCATGGACAAGAGGAGGAATACTAGGTCCTTTGTTAGAAAAAATCTGGAGGTCACTCTGGAATGATCTCCTGGATAGGAGAAGAAGAGTTGGATCAAAATAAATGGTGAGTCTACTAGTGGTCCCATAAGAGAACAAATAAATACCAGAGGAAGAGCACCACATGTTTCCTCAAGTGAGGAAGGTTCACAAGATAGAGTTTCTAGATCAGATGGTGGTCACTTTGAAGATAGATTTTATGATACCCCAGAGGCTCTATTTCAAGACAAGGGTCCATTGCCTGTAGGTTAGGATGAACAAGCTAGAGAGATGGGTCTTGAGATTGATTTAGATCTTGATGAAGATAATTTCAGAAGGGAACCCATGAGACCAAGGAAAGTCCATTTCCCATATCAAAATATTATTGATATGGATGTGTCATTAGGTTCTGATGACATTATGATAGACCCAAATGATTTACATGCACTAAGGTTGTAGTTGCCAGAGTAGGATGCCATACATAAGAGGTTACAAGAGGAGAGAGAGGCTAAAAAGGTAAATGCTCTAATAGAGAGACAGTATCTCCTTAGAAAGATTAAAGAAATGAAGGAGAGAAACAAGATGCATTCTTCTGCTCCTAAGACTTTGCAACATGATGTCTTTGGTGATCTTGAAGCTTTGAGGAGTGAACAGGAGAACTTACTGCAAGATCATGAATTTGATAAGGAGGGCCCTGTGGTGAGATAGGTTAAAATTTATGCTTCCCTCCCTAAAGATAAAGATGGGCATGAGATCACTAGGCCTCCTGTTGCCACTGGTGAGAAAGGAAATCAAAAGATGGTGGGACATCAAAAAAGTAGATCATTGACAATACTAGGGGTCCCACCACCCAATTAAAATAAGGACACAGAGATAGAAAGAAGAAGAAAAGAAGATGAGGATCTTGCAAGAGAATTAGAGAGGGCTGAAATTGAAGCTTCCATTGTAGAAAAGAGAAGAAAGATCCAATTCTTGAAGGCTTCATTAGCTAATGCTCTTGGTCCATCTACTATTGAACTAGGTATGCCATCTATGACTACTACTATTCCACTTAGTAATGCTACTACTAGTTCAATTCCTTCTTCATCTACTAGGATAGGTGCTGATCCTAGGTAGTAGTCAAATGCACAAGTAGATAGAAATGTAAATGCAAATGTTGATCCTAGGGTTAACACTAGTTCAAGTTTTCAGAGAAGACGTATGCAATTAGAAGGATATAAGCAAATTAGTTTTGATGGAATACCAGGCTACTCGAATGCTTTTCCAAATGATATAAGAGATAAAGTACCCAAGTTTTTTGGTAATAATGCTATTAGTTGTGAGGAGCATCTTAGGTTTATTTTTGATATGCTTAATGATTATGAGGTTGAACATGAGGATGTAGTCATGAAATTGTTTGTTCAATCTCTAATGGAGGATGCTAGAGATTGGTTTAAGAGACTTCCTGATAAGTGTATTGATACTTGGGATTCCTTTGAGAAATGTTTTAAAGAGTAGTATGGTGATAGGCCTAATGCTAGTTTCATGTTGAATGAATTCAATACCATAAGGAAAAATCATAATGAGTCTACAGTTGAATTCAACATGAGATTTAGAAGGGTATGCATAAGTTATTTCAAGTTATGCGATTAGATGACAATGTCTGTCTGACCACATACATCAACGCATTTGATGGAAAGATGGGATACTTGTTGAGGGACAAAGAAACAAGAACTCTTAGAGATGATTTTAGGATTTCTATCAATATTGAGAACAACATAAAGATATCAGGGAAGTTGGGTGGGAAGAGAGATGATCCAAAGTTGTTTGGGGATAAGAAATAAAAAAAGGAAAATGATAAGAATGTTGGAACTAGGAGGCAAGAAGAAGATAAATTGGACAAGGTGCTCAATGCATTGAAGGATTTGAAGGCACCTACAAATAGGAACATCAGTGCTCCTACCAATGAAAGGTCTCAATTCAACAACAATTTCAATAAGTAGAATAGATTGTAGAACTACCCCTACAACACCCAATGGAAGGATGGCAAGCCTATTGTCCCTGCTACAAGAGGTAACAATGATAGAGGTGTACCTAACCCTCTAAAAAAGGCTTCAATAAATGTCATGGAGGACATACCTTGGTGTGTTGCATGCCAGTCCCCTCATTCTACAGAGCATTGTGTGGTTGTACATTCCATGGCTGCAAATCAAGATTGTGGCAATGAGGAGATAGATCAAGAAGAAGATCAAGATGATGTTGGATGCAACATGGCTACTTCATATCTAGGGTATGAAGATAATTTTAATTTTGATGAAGAAGAAGATGTAAATGTGAAGAGACACAATCAGGCCCTTTTTCATCAAGAGGTTTTTTCTGATGGTGAAGACATTGATAAGGAGACATGTAACATGAACTTTTCTTCTGAGCCAGTACTAGAGAAAAGATGGATAGGTTTACTATAGAAATGATTTCCCAAGTGAAAAATAGAGGCATGGTGGCAAGGAATACAAATGGGAAAGCTACATGAATGTTCATAAAGAGTACCAACTCTGGAGAGCCTAATGAGAACAAATCAAAAGTTGATCACATGGTGAAATTCAAGAATGTAAAAGGTAAGAATTGTGAGCCTAAGGGAGTTGCAGTTGAAAAAATTTCTAATGAGATTGAGAAGCCAGTTAGCACAATGGCTAAGGTTGAAAAAATGAGGGTGGCCAATACACCTAATGTATCAAACAAGCAAAATGATACTAAGGCTATGCAGATTAAGATTCCTTCCTCTGCTCCTGTTGATATGTTATCTGTATTGTCCCAAATTACAGTTAAGGTTCCATTGTTAGAATTGTTGAGGATCCCTAAACACAAAGACAGAGCTATTGCATGGGTAGATAATGTTCATAATAATGATGTTTCATGCAATGGATCTCAGGATAAAGCTTTGAAAGGTGTTGCTACTCAAGGAATTGTATCTCAAATTCCTCCTATATATTTGGATAGTTCTATCAATGCTAGCCTTGAAAACATTGATCCATTCTTTTTAAGTGTTCTTGTGAATGGAATGAAACTAAGAAATTGTATGATTGATAGTGGTGCCTCTAATACTATTGTGCCATTCAAAATCAAGGAAAATTTGGTCCTTAAAGTTGATAAAATTCAAGGTAGATGTTGTGCAATGGATCAGAGGGAGGTACCAGTTATTAGGACTATCAATGCAATGCCATATAGGCTGGAAACATATCCAAAGAAAGAGTTAACAATGAGTGTTTTGGTGGTGGACATCCCTCCTCATTATGGGATGTTGCTATCTAGAAAGTGGAGTGCTGCCATGGGTGGAAGCTTACAGTGTGATCTATCCTATGCCACTTTCAAGATTCATGACCAGTTTGTCAAGATTGAGTGAGAACCAAGAGTATGCCACATGATTGAGAGAAATATTGACAATGAGACTACATGCTTTGTGGATACTGATATTAATGTTTTTAGGCTAGAGATCCCTATATTTGAAAAGGAACCTATTTTTTCACCTATCTCTATTGAGGTAAGTGTTAATTCTATGAAGGGTGATTTGTGGGTAATGTACTTTGATGGTGCAAATTGCAAAGATGGAGCAGGAGCAGGTATCCTACTTATTTCTCCTAATGGAAATACCTACAAATTTTCTTTCACATTGAATTTCTTTTGTACTAACAATATAGCAGAATATGAGGCATTGTTGTTAGGACTGAGGTTGGCACAAAAACATGGAATTAAATGCATAAGTGTTGTTGGTGATTTTGAGTTGGTGGTGTCCCAAGTCAGGTCAATATAGGCTTCCAAGAACAAAAGGTTAAAACAATATAGGAATGCAGTTTGGGATTTGACTAAACATTTTGATGCCTTAAATATTGAGTGGAAGGATAGGATTAACAATAAGATGGCTGATTTTTTAACCAATATTGCAATCAATCCCAATGATATTACTTTTGCTAGTATCTCTAAAGTTGAAATTCAGGCTAGGCCTAGTATACTAGACAATATTGAGAATATGCAAGTTTTTGATGATAATGATATCTTGAAGTTTATGAGTTGTGAAGATCAGTATCATGGTTAGGAATTTGATTGCTTAGCTTTGGTTTAGTCAATAGAAGGAATAGAGGTTGTCTTTCACAATGAAGTTGTTTAGCTTAGAACTAACAAGGTGCCTAAGGGGCTTGTTGTCTTGGAGACTATCTTTGATAACCAGGATAGAGTTCAAAAGAATATCAAAAGAGAGGGTCATGCTGATCTAGAGGAGATAAATCTTGGAACACGAGGCACCTAAGAAGGTATACATTGGTAGGGACATGTCTCACAATGTGACAAAATATTTGATTGAATTATTGAGAAAATTTAGGCATGTTTTTGCATGGTTATATGATGACCAAAAGGTTTATACAAAAGATTTGTTTCAGCATATCATTCCTTTGAAAGAAGATGCTAAACCTTTCTGGCAAAAACAAAGGCCTATCAATCCCACTTTGGCACCCAAGATGCAAGAAGAGTTAATGAAGTTGAGAGATGTTGGCATTATCAAGCCTATAAGGCATTCTTCTTAGGTGTCAAATTTAGTTCCCGTGAGAAAGAAAAATGGTGACATCAGGTTTTGTGTGGACTTCAAGAATTTGAAGATCAGCTCATTAAAGGATAACTATTGTCTACCCAATATGGAAGGTATGTTTTAGAGAGTGACTAGATCTAAATTGATGTCTATGATCGATAGTTTCTCTGGTTACAATCAGGTCATTGTCAAAGAATCAAAACAATTTAAGATAGCTTTCATAACACCTTGGGGGACATATGTTTATGTGAGAATGCCTTTTGGTCTCACAAATGTTGGTGCTTCTTTTCAGAGGGCAATGGATGTTGCCTTTTCAGATTTCATAAATTATTTCCTTGTTGTATATCAAGATGATTTAACTGCCTATTCCAAGAGAGAAGAAGACCATTGTACTCATTTAGAGAAAATATTTGTGAGGGCCTTGGAATTTGGCATTTCATTAAATCTAAGAAAATGTGCTTTTGGTGTCACTGAAGGTAAGTTGCTTGGCCATTTGGTTGGCAAGCAAGGAGTTAGAATTAACCCTAAGAGGGTAGTAGCCATTGATAAAATTCAGAGACTGAAGAATGTTAAAGGGATTCAGTCCTTCTTTGGTCAGGTCAATTTCTTAAGGAGGTTTGTGAAAAACTTTGCAGAGGTTACTAGACCTATTTCTAAGATGTTGAAGAAGGGATCTGAAATAAATTGGGAGGGTGAGCCTGATGAGACTTTCAAAAATATCAAGCAGGCTATCAAAGATGCACTAGTGCTTAAGGCACCTGATTATAATGTCCCAATGCACATCTTTTCCTTTGCATCTTTTCACACTATTGCTACAGTGTTGTTACAAAAAAATAAGGATGGTTTTGAGTAGCCTATTCCATCTTTAGTAAATCTTTGCAGGATGCTGAATTGAAGTATGTCATAAATGAGAAACAAGCATATGCACTTGTGAAGGAAATCATGACTTTTAGGTGTTACTTTATGGGGGTATTTGTGATTGCTTTTGTGCCAAGTGCAGCAGTCAAAGATATTTTCTCATAGCAGGAGGTGTCTGGAAGAAGATGCAGATGGATCAATAGGATCCAAGAATTCAATGTTGACATCCAAATTACTAAATTAGTTAGAGGAAAAGGATTGGAAAAACTAATGGCCCAATCCAATCTTGATACAAATCAGATAAATGAAGCCAAAATTGATTATACATTTGATATGGATGATTGTGTTTGGTATCAAGATATCATCTATTACTTGAGAAATATGAGATGTCCAGCAGGACTAAATGATAATCAGAAGAGGACATTAAAATTATAGGCCATCAAGTATGTAATTGTGAAATGTAAATTGTATAGAAATAATTTAGATTGCATACTATTGAAATGTTTTGATGAGGATCAAGTTAAAAAGTTGTTAAAGGAGATGCATGAGGGAGTGTGTGGTGGGAATTATATGGGTAAGACTACTACTCATAAAATCTTGAGAGAAAGATTTTGGTGGCCCACAATATTCAAGGATGTGGAGCAGTTGGTGAGGAGGTGTGATGCTTGTCAAAGGTTCTCTGGTAAGCTTAAATTTTTAGGTAACATGCCATTAAAACTAGTAGAAGTATAGGCTCCTTTCCAACAATGGGGAATAGATTTCATTGGGGAGATACCAAACAAGTCAAGTGGAGGACACTCATGGATCTTGGTTGCCACTGATTACTTTACAAAGTGGGTAGAGGCTATACCTACAAGAAAAGCAACTAGTAAGGTGGTAATTGATTTTTTGTTAAATAATATTGTTACAAGGTTTGGTTTCCTAGAGAGAATGGTAAGTGATAATGCAATGTGCTTTAGGTTCACTAAATATAAGGAATTTTGCAAAGGTTTAGGAATTCAGATTTCTAATTCTTCACCTTATCATCCACAAGGAAATGGTCAGGCAGAATCTACTAATAAGAGTTTGATTAAGATCCTCAAGAGGATTCTTGAAAAGAATAAGAAAGCATGGAATTCAAAGCTTCCATTAGCTCTATGGGCTAGTAGGGTAACTGTGAAGAAGGCAATTGGTTGTGCACCATTTGACTAATATGAGATGTCCAACAGGACTGAATGATAATCAGAAGAGGACATTAAAATTACAAGCCATCAAGTATGTAATTGTGAAATGTAAATTGTATAGAAAGAATTTAGATTGCATACTATTGAAATGTGTTGATGAGGATCAAGCTAACAAGTTGTTAAAGGAGATGCATGAGGGAGTGTGTGGTGGGCATTATATGGGTAAGACTACTGCTCATAAAATCTTGAGAGTAGGATTCTGGTGACCCACAATATTCAAGGATGCAGAGCAGTTAATGAGGAGGTGTGATGCTTGTCAAAGGTTCTCTAGTAAGCTTAAATTTTTAGGTAACATGCCATTAAAAATAGTAGAAGTACAGGCTCCTTTCCAACAATGGGGAATATATTTCATTGGGGAGATACCAAACAAGTCAAGTGGAGGACACTCATGGATCTTGGTTGCCACTGATTACTTTACAAAGTGGGTAGAGGCTATACCTACAAGAAATGCAACTAGTAAGGTGGTAATTGATTTTCTATTAAATAATATTTTTACAAGGTTTGGTTACCCTGAGAGAATGGTAAGTTATAATGCAATGTGCTTCAGGTCCACTAAATATAAGGAATTTTGCAAAGGTTTAGGAATTCAGATTTCTAATTCTTCACCTTATCATCCACAAGGAAATGGTCAGGCAGAATCTAATAATAAGAGTTTGATTAAGATCCTCAAAAGGATTCTTGAAAAGAATAAGAAAGCATGGAATTCAAAGCTTCCATTAGCTCTATGGGTTGGTATGGTGACTGTGAAGAAGGCAATTGGTTGTGCACCATTTGACTTATTATATGGAATACATGCAAGAATGTCTCAGACTAATTTATTGGAAATGTATGAGTTTGTTCAGTTATATGATGATGATTTAGATGATGAATTGTAGTTGAGAATTGAGGACCTCGTTAGGTTGGATGAGACTAGAAGAGAACCAGTTGCAAGACATGCCAGATTGTAGTTGTAGGTTAAGATTTTGTATGATAAGAAGACTATTGACAGAAAGTTTGAACCTAGTGATTTAGTGTTAATTTGGAATGCTAGATTGGAGGATAAGGGAAAACATGGTAATTTTGATCCCATCTAGCTAGGGCCATATCTAATTCATGAGAAATGGGGCCAAGATTCATACATTGTGAAAGAATTAAATGGTGATGTTCAGGAATTGCCAGTTCATGGACAATTCTTGAAGAAATACTTTAATTGAAGGTATTTTATTTTCCATGAACAGTAGTTAGGTCTGTATAAATTCTAAATTATAGAAATAAGCTACTTGCCCCTATTCCATTTTGTCTTGGTTCCTAGGGTTTTGGTCCTATTGCTCTCTGTTGCCAAGTTTTCCAGTGGGATGGTTTGCTTTAACTAGTGATTCTAGATCCTTGTTATGCCTGCAGGAGGCATACATCCCCAGAAAAAACCATTGTTAGCACCTATTAAAATTTTCATGGCCTCACAAGTTTTTCCCTGGTCTCTGCACATGTTTTTCCATGTCCTTAGCTTGAAACCCTTGTTAAATATTCATATTTCTAGCTGTTGGTGTGAAAATCCCTAATTAACCCTGGCCCTATTCTATTTTAATGCTACCTTTTTGGGTCACTTAAAATCTCAATAACCCATGTGCTTAAAATTTATGACCCTTCGCATGTCATGTAGTTAGGATTTATGTCGAGGTCCCCCTTTAATATTTCCCTAAGTTCTTAAGTCCCTCAGCATTTTATTTTCCTAAGTCTCCAATTGAAAAATTTCTTTCCTTTGTTTCACCTTGCAGAAATTGTGTGGTTGTCATTAATTCATAAGACTGTAGGCTATCAAAAGGTTCTGACATTCGATTTTGCAACTTCATGATAGCTGTCCTGGCGGGCCCTATTTTTTTCCCCTGCTGGTAGTTAAGGAGTCTTCAGGATCTACGGTTGTTGCCATTTCACTAATGGGAGATGTGCGAGCTTTAACATCATGCCTTAATGACAGCCATCCAATCTCCTAAAGGATTAAACTATGGGTCCACATGCCAGGTGTGTGCATTTGGCATCTTTTCATTGGTCAACGAAGTAATGCGGTGGAAGTTGTTAGGGTTTCTTGTGAATGGCATGGGGCAGTGGGGCCTGTGTCAGTCTTTTTTGATGTGGTCTCTCCTAATTCATCCATGTTTTTGTGACGGGGACATGTTAGTGGGTCTGGACTTTCCTAAGGTGTTAAGTTGTTTCTTGATCATGTGATGATTGTTATACCATTGGTCTGAGATGCATGTGCTTTAGCATCATGGTATAGTGATGACCATTTGATGTGAGGGTAGGAGAAAGGACTTTGACGTGGGTTCTCTTTGTTAGACGGGCTGATTTGGAGGTTTTTTATTGCTCCAGGTGGGATGAGCTGGATGTTGTCAGTGGGGCCATGGTTTTCAAAGGAAGTAAAGTGCCTGGAAGTCTGTGAGAATTGTGTGGTTGTCACTATGTTGTTGAGGTGAGATGCTCAAATTTTTAGCATCGTAGTATAATGATGATAGTTAATTTTGTTTAAAGAAATACAAAGCGCGCGGGCCTAGGGAAAGTAAATGAATCTAATGGCAGGGTTTTAAAGTTGATCTAGATTTAAATATAGACTGCTGATTTACTGTAAGTGGCATAAAGTAGCTATTTATTTTCAAATTCAAATTCTCTAAGGGTTTCCTACAACCAAAAGGACCAAAATTGAATGCAGAAGTGACTGGTGCTTGTATGAGAAGATTTGTTTGCCATTGCAGTGTCATCCAGGGTGTTCCTTGATCATTTGCAGGGGTTTGTACTATGTTTTTGTGCTCGAGGCATGTTGCAAGTGGCGGAAAGGGTTGACATTTTGGGAATTTTTGTTATTCTGAATTCCTTATCGGTGAAATTATCACGATTGTGGATCACTCAGGTATTTTCTCTCTCCTAGTTGCCTAGGTTTCTTCCCCTATAATAAATTTGTTACCGTTTCTAATGGGTTTAGTGGGTGAAACCCTAACCCTAGTCATCCGTAACTTGTTGCAACCTATTTTTGGTTTCCAAGATGACTAGGGGGTATATATTGCAAAATTTTTGACTTAGTGTGGGTTCCAAAACTTTCATTTGGTCCCTAGTTGTTGTTGATGGTATTATACTAAGCAAGGAGAGCCTAGATTTTGGGTTTGTTTCTTTGGCATTTTGTTTCTTGGTAATGTATTGATTCTAAAAATTAATGAGAATACATTTGAATTCATGTCTCAAATCTTTGATTGTCTTCTTTTTCTAATTATGGATTCATATATGCTAAGGTCACAAAGTGAATTATCATATGGTAAACAAAGAGTATTGTGAGATCAGCTTGGATTTCCTAACAAAGTTACGATTAAAGCCTTTAGGGTGATTTCAGTGAGCTCATTGTTAGATTGGAATTTGATGATCATGTTTGGGAGTGAGGGGAGAAATAGGAAAAGTACTTACTATAATTTCATGTGTATTTGAGTAAAGGTTTTAGGTTGATATATGTTAGTTAGTGACTCTTTGCCCTGGGGTAATGCACCGGTCTATTCTTTGGAGGCAGTTCATCATCATCAATCACACACACAAATTAAATGATCAAATCTTTAAGTCAGTTAGTAAAGGATATAGTTGTATATTGTTTTGAGACTCCTTTGGAGAATTGATTCAAGGGTACACCTACCTGAGCATTAAGGCTCAAAGTGTAGGAGGATCTATTTGATCCTTTTTAATTGGCCCTCTTCCTTGTAGACTTTGGAGTGGTGATAGAGTCAAAGTTGTATTAAGGTTATCCAGTAAAGTATAAATCTACAAGTTGAAGATCAAAGGGAACTCCCAACAAGTATCCTCCAATGAGAAAATAAGTGTTGAATTTTGTGTCCATATAAGACAAAAAGTACTTTTTCTATTTTTTATAAAATAAGAATAGTGCTTTATTTGTGCAACTTAGGATAAGAGGAAAAGTGGGGGCTTTTTATTTATTAAAATGGGAGGAAATATTCCTTTTAGATAAATAAAGACTTTAGGATAAAATGGTTAGCCCAAGGCAAATAATCAAAAATGATAAAATAGGACTTGATCAAGGAAATTGATATATTTGATAAAATGTTGATTTTTGAAAATATTGATTCAAGGATTTGATAAATTTTTGAATGGGGGCCCAAAGTCTAGGTGACCATTATAGGGTGCATACATTTGCCCCTCTTTGACTAACGTGAGATCGATTTGTGATCACATTTGGTCAAAGAATGGAATTGAATTGTGAGATCAATTTGGGATCAAAAAACAATCCAGACATGTGTTCGATGAATGAGAACATATCAGGACAAGCATAAGCATAAGCTAACTGAAAGACAAATCAACACCATTGCTATTAAGTGATAATCAAGTGTCAAAATAAGAGATAATAATCAAAAGAGAAGACCAACACTATTGATGTTAAGTGATAATCAAGTATGAAAATAAAAATCTCAAGCTAAGCTGAATGATAAAGCTGAATCAAAGAATAAAGCTGATAGGTATTGTCCCCTTAGAATCAAAATCAAAATCAGGTAGAGGAGAACAACAAATCGATAAACTTGATCAAGTCACTAGAAATCACAATCAAAAGTGATAGGACAATAGGATAACCATCAAGCAATGAAAACATGCCCCAATTTGAATGAAAAGATGAAATCAAACCTCAGAGAGATGAAGCAAGTGAAAATGAATGAAAGACTAGAAGTTTGAAAGAGATGGGGATGAATAAATAAAGATGCCCCAACAAAGACTGAAGGATCAGGCCTCAAATGATCAGCCAACTGCATAGAAGAAGGGGAAAATTTGAAATACAATTTTGACTATCAAGATTAACTCAAATTTTGATTTTGAGTCTAAAAATAGATCTAGGACGTTGAAATTAGCTAGGGGTGCAATTTTTGCACAATTCTGAGGTGTTTTGAAAATTGGTCAAAAAGTCAAAATACTATATAAGGGGTGAAAAGGGTCATTTTATATATGATGATATGATTAACCCCTTGTGATGATAGGACTAGGATGTGATGTGAAAGATAAGAAGTGAAAGACATGATCAAGAAAAGGAGAGGTGAGTGTAGTTGACTGACTAGTCCATGAAAGATAAAGGGAGAGCTCTCTCCATATGCAAGGTGCAAAACTAGCTAACATGAACCTAAAAATGCAAGCTATTATGAAAAGTGGTTGAATTGCAAGGTCACAATGCCAATAGACATCTAATAATCATCATTGAGCTTTATTAGTAGCATCACAAGATCATATAATACACACTAGTATGACTATGGGTATATGAATATGATCTATATCAAATAAAAATATGGGAATCCCACCTAGGCATCAAATACATATAGGTCAAGATGACTAGTGCAATGAGATTACCTAAGTTTTATATGGCAAGATTATACTCGCATCGACACACTAGGAAAGTTAAGATAACTATAAGTATGCACTTGTGAAAACAATCAAGGATAATATTTTGTAGATCCTAGGTGTCAAGTGGATCAAGCATAAATGCTAATGACACTGACAATCAACAAAATACACCCACAAGTAGAAAAGGAAATAAAACATGTCCTCATGCCCTTAGTCTTCTAGCTATACATCATCAAAAACTATCATAGGGAGAGAAAACTCATCAAAGAAATCATCATAGACAACACACAAAGAAATAAAGTCAAGCAAGTCGCAGTGAGTCAAGTGTTTAAGTGTGTGTGTGTAGGTCATAGAATCAATCATTGCGTATCACATTTTCCAGTCAGAAATACCATATCATGCTAGACTGTGGGTAAGATATTTGATAAGTGTTGAGAAACACTTGACGCTAGAGTAGTATTGAAAAACACTGTTGGGGTGGAGTTGAAAAACATTGTTTGCAAGATGTCCTAAAGACCAACACATCCTAGAGACCAAAGCTAACATAGTTATGCCCCCTAGAAAAAGAGAAAGACCAATTCCAAACCAAGGCAACGAGGTCAAGGCATGATGGAGAAAGGCTAAGTGTTGAGAATGCATGCTAAGAAATAGGGGTGCAAAGGCCTCAAGTAGCACCTATTTCTAGGTTTTCACCACTTGGAGAGATTTTTTTTATTTTTTCTATTTTTTTGTATTTTTCCTACCAAGGTGCCTGTTTCCAAGTTTTCACCAAGGCACTTTTTCTATTTTTAAAATTTTTTTGCATTTTCTCATTTTGATTTTTTGATTTTTTTTTTGTATTTTTTTCAGGACTTTATATGCTTTTTAGGATTTTTTTAGCATCATATATGAATTTATTTTTTTGGAATTTTTTTATGATCAATAAGATATATACAAAGCATGCCCATAGATAGAATAGGCATCATAGATAGAACTTCTTAAGGTGCAAAACATTGATAGGATCAGGGAGCTATTTTGCCATTGGATCAGATAGTAAATAAGCACCTATACCAAAAGCTATAGTAATGATGTATGGTCCAAGTCAATTAGGTTAAAACTTCCCTTTTTGTTCTCTATTTTTTTGGTTCTTAGGGTTTTCTCACAAAATGAGATCCCCTACTTGAAATTCTCTAGGGCGAACCTTCTTGTTGAATGCTTTGGACATACACTTTTGGTAAACTCTCATATGATCAAAATATGCTTTATGCTTTTCATCTAGAAGTTCTAGTTCCTACAACCTCATGGCATGGTAATCTTCATCTATCACTAAACCTTTGAGAGAGACCCTAAGTGAAGGGATCTCTATCTCTAAAGGTAACACTGCTTCAGCACCATAAGTGAGGGCAAAAGGTGTAGCTCTTGTTGCAGTATGAATACTCATTCTATAGGCCCACAAGGCCAAATTTATCTATAGGTGCCAATCTCTACCATTCTTGTGAATTGTTCTATGGAGAATCTTGAGAATGGTTTTATTTGAAGCCTTTGCTTGTCCATTTCCTTGCAGGAAGTAAATGGATGACCAATGCTATTTTATCTTGAATTTCTTGTAGAGATGTTTAAGGTCATTACTTTTAAACTGACCCCCATTGTCAGTCATTATCTTAGAGGGCACTCCATATCGATAGATGATATGATTCAAAATAAACAAAGAAACTATCTTGCCTAAGGCAACAAAAAGTGGGATAGATTCTACCCATTTGTTAAAGTAATCACTAGCAGTACTAATGAATTTGCGTCCACCTGATGAGTTGGGATGAATCTGCCTAACAAGGTCAAAGGTCCAGTGCTAAAATGGCCAATAAGAAATAGAAGGAATAAGCTCCCTGCCTAGAGCATGTATCAGGTTTCCATGTTTTTGACACTTTTCACAAGATTATAGAAAAAGCTACTGCATTTGTTTGCATGGTAGGCCACTAGTACCCCAACCTAAGCAACCTTCGAGCGATGGAAAGACCATTAGAATGTCCTCCACAAATGCCCTCATGAATGTCAAATAATGCTTGGTTGGACTCATCCTTTTCTAAACACCTAAGAAGTGTCCCATCTAAACCCCTCCTATACAAATCACCAGAGATAAGGGTATGGCAAGAGGCATTATGAACAAGGTTTCTTCTTTTAAAACAATTGAAGGTTTTGGGAATAGTATCATCATGGAGATATGAATAAATGGCACCGTAGTGAGATGATTCATGGCTAACCAAGGTACAAATGACATGGCTTTCTGAGGAGTCAAAAATAGGGTAATGTAGCTCTTCCACTACGAATTCAAATCTAGACTCATGTTGTTCTAAATGAAGAAGTGAAGCTAATGTAGCCATAGCATCAGCTGCCTTATTCTCTAATCTAAGGATTTTTTGAAATGTAACAAAGTTAAAGTATCGACGCAATGAATCAACCATCTTCTTATAGGGTATCATTTTGTCATCCTTTGTTTGATATTCTTCATTAACTTGGTTGATAATCAATTGTGAATCCCCATAAATGTGCAACTCTATAATTCCCCATTCTATAGCCATTTTCAATCCATTTGTCAAGGCTTCATACTCAGCAATGTTGTTTGTGCATGGGAATAATAACTTACAGGACTTAGGAATAGTATATCCATGAGGATAGACAAACAACACTCCAACTCCTGAACCATTTTGCATGAAAGAACCATCAAAGAACATCTTCCATGTTCTTGTAGTCATGTACATTATGTGCTCATCTATAAATTCAACTGTAATGGGCACACCATCTTGTATGGGAAAATCAACTAATTGATCAGTGATAGCTTGTCCTTTTATAGCCTTACACTCAACATACTCTATGTCAAATTCTGAAAGAATCATCATTCATTTAGCAAGTCTACCGGTGAGAGCATCCTTACCAAGCAAGTATTTTAGAGGATCAATTTTTTTAATGAGGTGTATTGTATGTGCAAGCATGTAATGTCACAACTTTTGGGAAGCAAACACCACCGCTAGGCAAGATTTTTCAATACTAGTGTAGTTGACCTTATATGAAAAAAGTGTTCAGCTGATGTAATATATGGCTCTTTCTTTTCCAGTATCATCAAGTTGAGCCAATAATTCCCCTAGGGAAGATTCTGTTGCTGAGACATATAATATAAGTGGTTTTCCTAGGATAGGAGGCATTAAGATTGGAGGATTAGCCAAGTACTATTTGATTTGATCCATGCTTTTCTGACATTCCTCATTCTAGACACATTTGACCCCTTTATGCAAAGTCTTATTAAAGGGTTGAGCTCTATCAGCTAGTTGTGAAATAAACCTCCTTATAGACTAAAGACATCCTTGAAGACTCCTCATTTGTCTGATGTTTTTAGGAGCTGGCATATCCATTATTGCTTGAACTTTTTTTGGGTCCACCTCTATTCCTTTAACTGAAATGATAAATCGTAAGATTTTTCTAGAGGTAACTCCAAATGTACACTTTTTTGGATTTAATCTGAGTTGAAACTATTCCATACGATCTAGAATTACTTCCAAATCACTAAGGTCTGTATCCCTTTTCTTGGATTTTTCCAAGGTGTCATCCACATAGTCTTCCATATTCTTATGCATCATGTCATGGAAAATATTAGTCATAGCTCTTTGATATGTAGCTCTGACATTTTTTAATTTGATTATACCCAGAAAACCCATCCATCAAAGAATAGATCTCATAGCCCACGGTCATGTCCAATATCATGTCTATGTTAGGGAATGAAAAATCATCCTTTGGGCATGCTTTATTAAGATCTCTAAAGTTTGTGCACACACGAATGGATTTGTCATGTTTTGAAATTGGTACAATATTGGATATCCATTTGGCATAATCAATAGCTCTTATCTCAGAGGGCACTCCATACCGATAGATGATATGATTCAAAATAAACAAAGAAACTATCTTCCCTGAGGCAATAGAAAGTGGGATGGCTTCTGCCCATTTGGTAAAGTAATCAGTAGCAGTAATAATGAATTTGTGTCCACCTAATGAGTTGGGATGAATCTACCCAACAACATCCAAGGCCCAACACTGAAATGGCCAATGAGAAATATAAGGAATAAGCTCCCTACCTGGAGCATGTATCAAGTTTCCATATTTTTGACACTTTTCACAAGATTTAGAAAAAGCTACTACATCTATCTGCATGGTAGGCCAATAGTACCCCACCCTAAGCAACATTCAAGCCATGGAAAGACCATTAGAATGTCCTCCACAAATGCCCTCATGAATGCCAAATAATGCTTGGTTGGACTTATCCTTTTCTAAATACCCAAGAAGTGTCCCATCTAATCCCCTCCTATATAGATCACCAGAGATAAGGGTATGGAAAGAGGCATTACGAACAAGGTTTCTTCTTAAAGAATGATTTAAGGTTTTAGGAATAGTATCATCATTGAAGGTTTCAGGAGGAAATATTCCTTTTCAATAAATAAAATCTTAGGATAAAATGGTTAGCCCAAGGAAAATAATTGAAAATGATAAAATAGGATTTGATCAAGGAAATTCATATAATTGATAAAATACTAATTTTTTAAAATATTGAATCAGGGATTTGATAAATTACTAAATGGGGGCCCAAAGTCTAGGTGACCATTTTAGGGTGCATACATTAGCCCCTCTTTGACTAATGTCTGATCATTCTGGGAACACATGTGGTCAAAGAAGAATTGAAATGTGAGATCGATTTGGGATCACAAAACAATCCAGACATGTGTTCGATGGATAGGAACACATCAGGACAAGCATAAGCATAAGCTGAAAGAAAAGACCAACACCATTGCTATTAAGTGATAGTCAGGTCTGAAATCAAAAGACAAGATCAAAGCCATTGCTGTTAAGTGATAATCAAGTCTAAAAATAAGAGATAAGAATCAAAAGACAAGACCAACAACGTTGCTGTTAAGTGATAATCAAGTCACAAAATAAAAATCTCAAGATGAGCTGAATGATAAGCTAAATCAAAGATTAAAGCTAATAGGTGCTACCCCCTTAGAATTGAAATTGAAATTAGGTAGAGGAGAACAAAAAATTGATAAACTTGATCAAGTCACTAGAAATCATAATTGAAAAAGCATGATAGGATAATCATCAAGCAATGAAGATATGCCCCAGTTTAACTGAGAAAGATATAGGATAAAGATAAATTCAAACCTTAGAGAGATGAAGCAAATAAAAATGAATGAAAGACTAGAAGTTTGAAAGAGATGGGGATGAATAAATAAAGATGCCCCAACAAAGACCAAAGCATTAGGCATCAAATGCTCAGCCAACTGCGTAGAAGAAGGAGAAAATTTGAAATGTGATTTTTGACTATCAAGATTAACTCAGATTTCAATTTTGAGTCTGAAAATGGATCCAGGACCTTGAAATTAGCTAGGGGTGCAATTTTTGTGCAATTTTGAGGTGTTTTGAAAATTGGTCAAAAAGTCAAAATACTATATAAGGGGTGAAGAGGGTCATTTTATATATGATGATAAGATTAACCTCTTGTGATGATAGGAATAGGATGTGATGTGAAAGATAAGGAGTGAAAGACATGATCAAAGAAAAGGAAAGGTGAGTGCAGTTGACTGACTAGTCTGTGAAAGATAAAGGGAGAGCTCTCTCCATATGTAAGGTGCAAAACTAACTAACATGAACCTAAAAATGCAAGCTGTTATGAAAAGTGGTTGACTTGCAAGGTCACAACACCAATAGACATCTAATAATCATCATCAAGCTTTATTAGTAGCCTCGCAAGATCATACAATACACACTAGTATGACTATGGGTATATGAATATGATCTATATCAGATAAAAATATGGGAATCCCACCTAGGCATGAAAGACATAAAGGTCAAGATGACTAGTGCAGTGAGATTACCTAAGTTTGATATGGCAAGATTATACTCTCATTGAGACACAAGGAAAGTCAAGATGACTATAAGTATGCACTTGTGAAAATAGTCAAGGATAATACTTTGTAGATCCTAGGTGTCATGTGGATCAAGCATAAATGCTAATGATAGTGAGAATCAACAAAATATACCCACAAGCAAAAAAGCAAGAAAACATGTCCTCATGTCCTCAGTCTTCTAGCTATGCATCATTGAAAACTATCATAGGGAGAGAACACTTATAAAAGAAATCATCATAGATAGCACACAAAGAAATAAAGTCAAGCAAGTCTCAGTGAGTCGAGTGTTTAAGTGCATGTGTGTAGGTCATAGAGTCAATCTTTGAATATCACATCTGGTAGTGATAAATAGCACATCATTCTAGACTGTGGGTAAGATATCTAATAAGTGTTGAGAAACACTTGATGCTAGAGTAGTATTGAAAAACACTATTGGGGTGGTGTTTAAAAACACCATTTGCAAGATGTCCTAAAGACCAATACATCCTAGAGACCAAAGCTAACATAGTTATGCCCCGTAGAGAAAGAGAAAGACCAATTCCAAACCAAGGCAACAAGGTCAATGCATGATGGAGAAAGGCTAAGTGTCGAGAACACATGCTAAGAAATAGGGGTGCAAAGGCCTCAAGTAGCACCTATTTCTAGGTTTTCACAACTTGGAGAGATTTATTTTTTATTTTTTTATTTTTACAATTTTTTGGTATTTTTGCTACCAAGGTGCCTATTTCCAAGTTTTCACCAAGGCACTTTTTCTATTTTTAAAATTTTTTAAAATTTTTTGATTTTTTTTTTTTAATTTTTTTTTTAAAATTTAAATTTTTTTTTGTATTTTTTTCAGGACTTTATATGCTTTTTAGGATTTTTTTAACATCATATATGAATTTTTTTTTGAGAATTTTTAAGGATCAATAAGATATGTACAAAGGATGCCCGCAGATAGAATAGGCATCATGGATAAAACTTCTTAAGGTGCAAAACATTGATAGGATCAGGGAGTTGTTCCCCATCTAGATCAGATAGTAAATAGGCACCTGTACCAAAATCCATAGTAATGATGTATGGTCCAAGCCAATTAGGTTCAAACTTCCCTTTTTGTTCTCTATTTTGTTGGTTCTTAGGGTTTTCTCACAAAATGAGATCCCCTACTTGAATTTCTCTAGGGTGAACCTTCTTGTTGAATGCTTTGGACATACACTTTTGGTAAACTCTCATATGATCAAAATATGCTTTATGCTTTTCATCTAGAAGTTCTAGTTCCTGTAACCTCATGGCACAGTAATCTTCATTTGTCACTAAACCTTTGAGAGAGACCCTAAGTGAAGGGATCTCTACATCTAAAGGTAACACTGCTTCAGCACCATAAGTGAGGGTAAAAGGTGTAGCTCTTGTTGGAGTATGAATACTCATTCTGTAGGCCCACAAGGCTGAAATTATTTGTAGGTGCCAATCACTACCATTCTTGTGAACTATTCTATGGAGAATCTTGAGAATGGTCTTATTTGAAGCCTTTGCTTGTGCATTTCCTTGTGGGAAGTAAATGGAGGACCAATGCTATTTTATCTTGAATTTCTTACAGAGATGTTTAAGATCCTTATTTTAAAACTGACCCCCATTTTCAGTGATTATCTCAGAGGGCACTCCATATCGATAGATGATATGATTCAAAATAAAAAAATAAACTATCTTGCTTGAGGAAACAAAAAGTGGGACACCTTCTACCCATTTGGTAAAGTAATCACTAGCAGTAATAATGAATTTGTGTCCACCTGATGAGTTAGGATGAATCTGCCCAGCAAGGTCAAAGGCATAGTGCTAAAATGGCCAATAAGAAATAGAAGGAATAAGCTCCCTGCCTAGAGCATGTATTAGGTTTCCATGTTTTTGACACTTTTCACAAGATTTAGCAAAAGCTACTACATCTGTCTACATGGTAGGTCAATAGTACCCCACCCTAAGTAACCTTTGAGCCATGGAAAAACCATTAGAATGTCCTCCATAAATGTCCTCATGAATGTCAACTAATACTTGGTTGGACTCATCTTTTTCTAAACACCTAAGATGTGTCCCATCTAAACCCCTCCTATATAGATCACCAGAGATAAGGGTATGGTGAGAGGCATTACGAACAAAGTTTCTTCTTTTAGAATGATTGATGGTTTTAGGAATAGTATCATCACAGAGATATGAATAAATGGAACCATAGCGAGATGATTCATGGCTAACCAAGGTACAAATGACATGGCTTTTTGAGGAGTCAAAAATAGGGTAATGTAGCTCTTCCACCAGGAATTCAAATCTTCACTCATACTAGTCTAACTAAAGAAGTGAAGCTAATGTAGCCATAACATCAGCTGCCTTATTCTTTGCTCTAGGAATTTGTTAAAATGTAACAAAGGTAAAGTATCAATGCAATGAATCAACCATCTTCCTATAGGGTATCAGTTTGTCATCCTTTGTTTGATATTCTTCATTAACTTGGTTGATAATCAATTGTGAATCCCCATAAATATGTAGCTCTATAATTCCCCATTCTATATCCATTTTCAATCCATTTGTCAAGGCTTCATAATTAGCAATGTTGTTTGTGCATGGGAATAATAACTTATAGGACCTAGGAATAGTATATCCATGAGAAGAGATAAAGAACACTCCAACTCCTAAACCATTTTGCATGAAAGAAGCATCAAAGAACATCTTCCATGTTCTTGTAGTCATATACATTATGTGCTCATCTAAAAATTCAATAGTAATGGGCACACTGTCTTGTATGGGAAAATCAGCTAATTGATCAATGATAGCTTGTTCTTTTATAGCCTTACGCTCAACATACTCTATGTCAAATTCTGAAAGAATCATCATCCATTTAGCAAGTCTAGCCATGAGAATAGCCTTACCAAGGAAGTATTTTAGAGGATCAATTTTTGCAATGAGGTGTATTGTATGTGCAAGCATGTAATGTCACAAATTTTGGGAAGCAAACAACACCGCTATGCAAGATTTTTCAATACTAGTGTAGTTGACCTCATATGACACAAGTGTTTAGCTGATGTAATATATGGCTCTTTCTTTTTTGGTATCATCAAGTTGAGCCAATAATGCCCACAAGGAAGATTTTGTTGCTAAGACATATAATATAAGTGGTTTTCCTAGGATAGGAGGCATTAAGATTGGAGGATTAGCCAAGTATTGTTTGATTTGATCCATGCTTTTCTCACATTCCTCATTCCAAACACATTTGACCCCTTTATGAAAAGTCTTATTAAATGGTTGAGCAATATCAGCCAGTTGTGAAATAAACCTCCTTATAGACTGAAGACATCTTTGAAGAGTCCTCATTTGACTGATGTTTTAGGAGCTGGCATATCCATTATTGCTTGAACTTTATCTAGGTCCACCTCTATTCCTTTAACTAAAATGATAAATTGTAAGAGTTTTCTAGAGGTAACTTCAAATGCACACTTTTTTGGATTTAATCAAAGTTGAAACTGTTCAATATGATCTAGAATTACTTCCAAATCACCAAGGTGTGTATCCCTCTTCTTGGATTTTGCCAAGGTTTCATCCACATAGTCTTCCATAGTCTTATGCATCATGTCATGGAAAATAGTAGTCATAGCTCTTTGATATGTAGCTTTGGCATTTTTTAATCCAAATGGCATGAGCTTCCAAAAATAGGTTCCCCATGCATAAGTGAATGCAATTTTCTCTTGGTCTTCAGGAGCTATTTTGATTTGATTATACCCAGAAAACCCATCCATCAAAGAATAGATCTCATAGCATGCAGTCATGTCCAGGATCATGTCTATGTTAGGGAGTGGAAAATCATCCTTTGGGCATGCTTTATTAAGATCTGTAAAGTCTGTGCATACATGAATGGATTTGTCATGTTTTGAAATTGGCACAATATTGGATATCCATTTGGCATAATCAATAGCTCTTATAAATCCTGCACTAAGGAATTTCTCTAATTCAACTTTGATGAGGAGAGCTATGTGAGGATGCATTTTCCTCAATTTCTATTTTACTGGTTTGATTTCTAGAGCTATGGACAAATGATGCATAATGAGACTAGTGTCCAATCCTGGCATGTCTGAGTAAGTGGAAGCAAAATTAATTTTCTTTCTATTTAGGAACTTGGTATATGCCTACTTTTCTTGTGTTGACAATGACTGAGCCAAATGAATTATTTATGGATCCTCTAGTGTATTCAAATTGACTAGTTGTGTAGGATCAATAAGCACTGAAGACTTGTCCTGAAAATAGCTTGGAAGATTATCAAGTACCTCATCCTTAGGTGCCTCAGGGAGGTTTTCACCTTTGGATACATTTTTTATTTTTACTTTTTTTGGTTCTAACACCACCATAGAGTGGTTTTCGTCATCAGAATTCCTATTTTTTGTTTCTTTTCTTTTTATTTTTTGACTGAGGTACTTGATATCCGGCTCTATCATACTTGTAGTTGGTTCGGTGGTGGAAGAGACTATAGGTTCAAGGGCATTTAGGTAATAGGCTATCTCATAGTCATTTGAAAAAGTTAGGAGCTAAGGCTTTTGATAGCGCTGAGACCAATGAATTAAGTGTGGATTGACAAGGGGTAAGTCAATGACTGGTTCAATATTGTGTATGTGAATGACATCATCTTTGGTGATTGTAGAGTTAGGATCCGTCAAGTATCCCTCTAAGGTACCCAAATCAAGACTTATCCTACTAAGTGAAGCATTATCCACTAAAGCAACTCATGGATTCCAATTCTCCAGTCCTACACTAGACTCATTGGATACCTCAAAGTGGGAACTATATGTATGGACAACAACAATGTCCATGTCAACTGTAGAACAATCAGAAAGTGTCTCCAACTCATACTCATGTGAGTCTGTATCTGAATCCCTACTAGGATGCTTACACCAACCATATTTTTTTGGCCTTGAGGTAGAAGCATTGATGTCACCAAGAGTAACACCCTCTCGAATGCCATTTGTGTATTGCATTTCTTGAATGGGATCCTCAACATGATCTTCAATAGTGGATTGTTCTTGTTCTAATTTTGAGACTATTGGATTATCAACTGTAGTATCTAAATCTCCTCGAAGGAGATTGGTGGAAGGGATCCAATCTTCACACCTATCTTGCTAATTTTTCACATTGGGTATGTATTCATCATCACTATCCATCAAAGCTAGGATAGGGAAAAATTTCTTGTTCTGACCTTCAAAACCTAGGCCAATGATTGTCTTAGATCTGTGCCCAAAAAGAGCATGATTAAGTGGTTCAGCCTTAGCATCTAGTCTATGACTGAGAGGACCATGACCTGGGTAACCCATATTTTTGATGAAAGTATATCCTCTCCCATAATTTTTAGGAGATGGAGAAAAATTCTCATTGTGCTTGTATTTTTCCTCTTTGTAAATTGATTCTCTAATAGCTACTTCCTCTTTCTCATCTTGAATGGGTATTGAAGACTCTACAAATGTATCAAATAGAGTCATTATTGAGGATGAGGGATGCATCTCCTGTGAAGGTTTACCATAAGACCTAGGTGAGATTGGAAACTTTGTAAAGGAGTCAATGTGATAACCACCCATACCAAGGTCTATGGCCTTGAACTTATTTTGACATTGTGCCAAAGTTGTATCAAATTTTTTTGCTTCCCGATTAAAAGGAACATGGGTCCCTACTAAAATTGCATTAACATCTAATGTGCTATCCCTGGGTATACAAACCTCTAATCCATTATAGGGAAACTTGACACATTGGTGGTAGGTGGATGGCACCACTTGCATGTCATGGATCCATAGTCTACCAAGTAGAATATTATAGGCTAAAGGACCAACATCAACAATCTAAAATAAGATGTCCTTTTCAATGGGGCCAATCCTGACAAAAAGGATGGCCAAGAATTTAGAGCTTCTCTCTACCTCATCATAGGCTTTGATGGTTATTTTCTTGTGAGTATCAATAAATTTCTCTAAGTAACCCAGTATTTTCAACAAAATCAAGGAAAAAATATTGAGCCTAGCACCCCAATCAATCAACACATGCCTGACATGGGTCTTGTGAATCATGACTTCAATGTGGAGGGAAAGATTATGCAAATGGCTCAAGGCTTTGTCATCTTCTTCTGAGAATGTGAGGTAATGTGGGCTGGCAAGGTGATCAACCATATTTTGGAATTGATCAATGTCTATGTTGTTAGGGACATTGGTTATATGCAATGCATCTTCAAGGACACGCTTATGTCTTGGAGACAACTCTAGGAGCTCAAAAATTGAGATTTGAGCTGGTGTTCTTTGTAACTAATCAAGAAGATTATAGCTCATTTTTGGATTAACTGCTGAATTGGTGGTGACATTCTTGGATGTCACTTGCTTTGGTTTGCTAGATTGGTTAGAATCAGGACCTCTAATGACCATAGGACCTTGACCTTGGCTTCTAGTCATAGCATTAAGAGCTTGAGATGACCTTCAAAAGTGAGGACCTCTAAGCACCACCACAAGTTCATTATCAAATATAGGAGATTCCACATCATGACTATGAGAATCTTTACTTTGCATGATGTTGACATTTTCATCAACAGCTTCAAGCATATTGATAACATTCTCTACAGATGTATAGGTGTAGTTGATTGCAACTTTGCCATCTTTGGGTTAAGAGGTTTCCCCCTTATCATATTTAGGCAATGGTTCCTTAAATGCTTTGTGATCTACATTGGTCTTCAATCCATCAATCTAAAGTTTACCATTTTCAATAAGATCTTGAATGAGATGTTTAAGTTTCCAGCAGTGCTCTATGTCATGTCCAATGCCATTATGAAATATGTTGTAAGCCTTTTCATTCCACCAATATGGCTTAATGTCAAGTATGTGAAATTTTGTTGGATCTTGTGGTTGTGCAAGATTGTTATCAATAAGTGTTTTGAAAACATCTTCATAAGAATCCCCAAGCTTAGAGAATTGTCACCTCTTCTTTTTAGGTCTTTCTTGATATCTTTGTTTATTCTCTTGTTGGTTAGAGGATGTATTAAGCTTCATAGCTTGAACTGTACTAGATAAATGAAGGACACCTTGATCCTTTGGTTGGTTAGAGTCAACAACTCCATCATTGACTACTTGCTTATTTTTATTCCAGTGTGAGTTCTTTCCTTTGTCCTTATCATGGTTGTTATTATTTTGACTATTGTTGTTATTATGTTGTTTAGCCAAAATACCTTTCTCTTTTAAGACATCCTCTATTCTACATGTAGTTTCAACCATGGTGTCGAATGAATCAAAGACTATCTTCTGAACCTCATACCGTATCTTAGGTACTAAACTCCTTACAATGATATCAATTCTCTCCTATTCAAGAATTGTCCTAGAATCTCGGGAGCATAATCATCTACACCTTTTCAAAAATGTAACAAAAGATTCCCCTTGATTCTATTTCAAATTACACAAATTGAGCATGGTGACTGATCTTGATAAGTTGTAGGAAAAATGTTGTAGAAATCTATGAACCAGTTCTTTAAAATTTTTCACGGGAGGGGTTATGTTGGTAAACCACTCCATAGCTTGATCTTTTAGACTCCTTGGGAATAATCTCATTAGATAGGGATCTTGGTGGTGAAATTCAAAACTCATGGTATAAAATTGATGCACATGATCATGTGGGTCACTGTTACCCTAATTTCCCTATTCTATACAAATTTTTCTAAAATCCATTCAAGAGTCCCTATTTTAACCCTGCCAAGCATCACTGAAAATTTCATGGTTTTATATCTTGTTTTCTGGCCTCTGCAATTTGTTTTATTCCCTGGTCTATAGTAAAAAATTCATAAAAGTAGCCATTGGGCCAAATAAACCTTGAAAACCCTAGCCTTGATTATATTTGGTCTTTACCTTTTTCATCACTTAAGTCCCTAAATTTAGCATGTGCACATTTAATCCTTTAGTCACCAAATCTCTTATTCCTAGCGATCTTAGCCCTAACATCTAGCGATCTGGCAAGCGGTTACCATTTGAATTGGTGGTCTCTACTTAGTGGCTAAAGTCAAGAATCTAGATCTGATAGTTGTCACATGATCTCATGGCCTCAGGAGATTCCATGAGATCTTGGGATGATCATCAATCTTCTTATCTATAGAGTTCTCTTGTCAATGGGTCCACTACCACATCATCTGATGTGTAGGCTTCTGATTAGTCAAGAGGATGATGTGGAGAGTCTATCAGTGGGGCTTGCTTTAAAATTGATCAATGACTATCTTATGATCTAAAGGAATATTCTAAGCTCATGTGATCTTAAGATAGCCATCTGATTAGATGCCGAGGTTTCTCAGTGGGTCCACTACTAGGTGTGCACAGTTGGAGTCTCTTGATTGGCACATGAAGTGATGACTGGGATGTGTTAGTGGGACCATTGTAAGAGGGTCTATAGGGACATCAACAACTAATAAGATCTAATGGAATCTTCAAGGGGTATCAGATCATGCACCCACCATTAGATTTGAATCAAGCTCTAGGTGGGTCCAAAGTTCTTAAAAGGAAAATCAATGGCTAGCATATCTTCTGAAGGGATCTGTTAGAGTTATAAGGTCATGCAATAGCCGTTCGATGATATTCTTAGGGTCATGGGTCCATGTTTGTCAGAGGTGCTGATTTGCTCACTTCTGATTGGTACCTGACTTCCATGATGTCTTTGACTTGTCAGAAGGGTTTTTGAAGTTGTTTTCTCAGCGTATCATGGTTGTTCATCTACTAGGAAAGTTATGCATTGATGGTTGTGTTTTAATTTCTGACTGGCTAGCCATTATAATTCAAATACAAATATCTCTGCAGAAGGTTTTTTTCTAGTATCTGATCTGATGGGCTGTGAACGGTGGGGTAGCTAAAGAATTTATGTCTTAAAGACATTTTCAATTGAAAGAGGATAATGAGGAAGTCTAGGTAGCCGTCATGGGTCAATTCTTGTCCCTGTGAGGTAACATATTAACATTCATGGTGGGCCTATTGCAAAAAGGTTGATGGATCAAGGTTGCTTCTCCACAGGTGGATGTAGTACAGGGATGGGCACGTAAAAAAATATCTAATCGGCTATGATATTTTAGAAGATGCATTTATGATTAGACTTGGTTGAGTTAGGGTTAGCTATTATTCTATTGAAAAATCTTTGTAACCCTAGTTAGGTCTTAACTCCTGCCTACGTGCAAAATAGAAGATGTATATATTAATTTTTGGAGCTTTTAGAGCTCAAAGTTGACAATTTTAATAGAAATTCATCTTTATTAAGAGTTATCTATGGCATTTTCTCTACCCTCTAGCTTCTATAGTTGTATTCTTTCATTGATAATTCAAACATTGTAGAGTTATTTTGTGACAATTCTTCATGTCCCTATGCTTCCTTGTTTGAATTATCTCTTATTGAGTTGAGGTATATGTATGTTTGGAGTGACATCTTAGGGTTCTTGATCCCTCTCTCTTTCTACAATATTTGTGTATTCTTGTGGATGATTTGATGTGAATGCTTTTGTGGGTATACTACAACCCCTTAAAAATCTTTTCTCATTCCTATACTGAGTTGCAGAGGTGAATGTTTGTCTACAGGTTGTAGATTGTGTCTAAATACTTAGGAATGCTATTATTTGTGAAAGTCTCTCTCTCTTTCCCAAAATAGCCTTTTTCTATTGCAAACCCCTCTATGAAATATTTATGCAAGCCTATTTAGTGAGTTGTGATCTCCTAGACCTAAGTTGTTCATTATTTTCATTCTCTATACTGAGATTCAAACCCTTCATTTCAGTGTATCACCTAGTAGGTAGTTTGCTTTTATTCATTTCCCTTTCAAGCATTCTTTCTATCCCTTTCCGTCAAAAGATTTATTTTTCCTATCAAGAATCAAATTAAGGTGATTATCCAAGAGGAACCAAGCTAGAACTTGGAGGTCTCATCTCAGTTAGCATAGGTCCCACAACTTGGAGATGATTCCCATGTTATACTAGGTTATCAAGACTATGAGAGCTTGAAACAAGGGTGCAAACTTAGTGTATAACAATTCTAGCACACTCGATGGGATAAAAGATCAGATTATAGTCTAAAGGTGCTCCTATTGGTTAATTTGCAAAAGGATTAAAGAAGTTCAATACACAAGGACTATCAGTATAGACGTAAGCTCAAGGATCCCCCACCTTGGTACCAGTGTGTAACAATTCTAGCATGCTCGATGAGATAGTAAAAGAATCAAATTCATGTTAAAGTTATGATATCTCTGATATATAGATTGGATAATATAGAAATTTAGAATTTGTTTTGTCAAGTATATTTAGTGACTCCACTAATTTCAAAGATCCCGGCCAAGCTTGTTGAACATTTATGAGAAAGATTGAGACTAGAAGCTCAAAGCCTACTGAATTTTTAGAGTTGCCCTTGAAAAGAGGCTACAAAGGTAGGTCAACTCAAAGAACATCCCCTGCAAGGAGAGTTCAATCAAAACCTCCTAATTCTATAGAAAGGAGACCTTTTCCCTTTCATTCCAGAAGAAGAGGCAGATCTCTAACCAAAGATCTAGAGGAAGATTCAAATCCATCATCAAATACAACTCACATAGTTGTGAATCTTCAAATCATAGCTCCTACAATGGCTAGGCAGTTTGCCTTTGCATCATTCAACTAGGGAAGTCCATTGAATTTTATTGTACATCATGATGTGCCCTAGGTAGCACTAAAGAGTGTACCTAATTTCATAGGTGAAGGGAAAACAACTACTTTTGAGCACATAAGAGATGTGAACACCATCTATAGCATACACAACATAACCCAAGAAGATGTGGCCACCAAATTATTAGTAGCCTCTCTAAAAGGTAAGGCTCTTGAATGGTTTAGAACTTTAACTGTTGGCTCCATTACTTCATGGAATGAGTTAGGGGATGTATTGAGTAAGCATTTTGAGGATAAATCAGATAACTTGTCTCTGGTAGAGTAGTTGACAACCATAAAGAGAGACCCTCAAGAACAAATGATAATTACAATAGTAGATTCCTCAAAACATGGAATAGAATTCTAGTCTCTGTGAGACCATCAGTTGACCATGCTTTTCTATACTACTTGTAAAGCTAGAATGGTCAAATTTCTATCATGATCCAATGTATGGGTGGTACTTCTTTACCCCAAGCTTTTGACATAGATGTCAAGGCTGAAAATGAGTTTCTCTCAAGAGTTACAAGAGATGAAGAATAGCCAACAAAGTAGCCAGCAAGAAATGGAAAATTTGTTGCAGACCTTGACTAAGGAAGTCACAAATCTAAAGAGGCAGGGTCAAGGAATAAGACCACCCTTTCAGCCACAAGGCCAAAGTCCTAATCAGCAATATCAGAATCAGGGATAGTCTTATCAACAAAATAGGCCACCATTCCAAGGAGGCTATCAAGGACAAAGACAAAGTTTTAATCAAAGACCATTCCAACCATATAACCCTGCACCTCTTAATTCTATAAATCTAGTGAGAGATATGGTTCCTAGTCAAAATAATAAGGCTATGGATAATGAATGGTGTTTTCCTTGTAATCAGCCTCATGATGAGGCTACATGTTCAAATGGATGGATGAACGAAGCTCTAATGGTACAAAATGCCTCACAAGCTTAATCGGAGGCTTCATCTAGTGGGTCAGTTCCTCAACAAGAATCATAAGAAAATGAGATTACTCTTTTCAATTAGGAGCAATCAAACTTCAATGGAATCAATGATGAAGTTGCTTTTGTTGCCTCTACAAGAGCAAAAAGGAGAGCTCAAGACATGGAGAGAGTAGATTCCAATTCCAAAGCCACTACATCTATAGAGCCACTACAACAAGCTAATCCCATCACACCTAAGGAGGTTCTTGTCATCACAAGCAAAGAAGGCCAAATTCCAAAAAAGGTAGAGCCCATCATAGTGAAAGCACAATAGAAGGTGCACACTATGATCCATTTTAATATTGTAGACAACATGAAGAAGGTGAATGTCACCATGTCTATGTGGCACTCTTTGGCTATCCCAGGTTAGTCTGAAATCTTGAAGGAGGCCATGACTGAAGTAACAACTCCTCAACCTACAAAAGAAGTTGCAAAGCTAGTGTTGGTTAACACTGATCAAGAAAGGGAGGCTCCAAGTAGCAACTCCAAAGGCAATGCCACACAAGGTAGGAAATCAAAGCCACCTCCCTTTTATGTATCTTTAATTATTGGAAAATCTTTAGTTAATAATTGTATGGTAGATAGTGGAGCTACTAGCACTTTAATGCCCAAGAAAATAGTTGACCAACTAGGACAAAAATTGAGCCCTTCCAAAAGAAGGTCACACAACTTGATGGATCCTCAGTTAATAATATAGGTGTGGCTAAGGATACTAGTATGATCCTTCATGCTAGTCCTAATTTTTCCATCCTCCTTGATATATATATCATAGATCTCCCTGCATTATTTGCCATATGTTTGTCAAGGGAGTTTACAGCCAAGATAGGAGGCTACCTATATCTCACTGGTCTCACATGCTATTTCATACAAGGTATGGGACCAAGGTCACCATTAAGTTAGAACCATTGGCAGAACACCATATAGAACCATATATGTCCAATACCATCAATGTAAACTGCCCTATATTTGATGATAGTGACTTCCAAACCATTAGTCAAGAAAGAATAAAGATAGAAAGTATCCCTGACATTCTTCTAGATGAAAGAGCTTTAGAGGCCCAAGAAAATCTTATTTGGGATTTTTTTTTGGGAAGTTATTTGATATAAGAAAGTGGAGCCATAGAACCAAGCCTTCTCAAAGAAGACATTGATTTAGAGGATCAGAGCAATCAGGTTTGGGAACTATTTTTTGATGGAGCTAGAAGTAGACATGGTTCTGGTGGTGGTGCTATGTTAGTGTCCCCAAAAGGAGAAAAATATTATACTACCTTTAGATTCATTTTTTCCTGCACTAGCAACACTGCAGAGTATGAAAGCCTTGTGAATGGACCGGAGTGGGCTAGAAAAAGAGGGCTTAAGGCCCTAAAAGTTTATGGTGATAGTGAGTTAGTTGTCAGCCAAGTGAGAGGGATAAGTGAAACCAAAAATGACACTTTGAAAGCATACAAGCATAGATTTTGGGATGCAATTGAAGACTTTTGTGCTTTCAATATTGTTGCTATCCCTAGGAAGCTAAATCAAAATAAAGATAGATTAGCTGCTATTGGATCTTAGTATGATATTCCAAATAGCATTTCAAAAGAAATAGATCAATAGCATATCAAACTAATTATCAGACCCTCTATTCTTGATAATGGTGTCAATTGGCAGGTGTTTGACAATGATGAACAAATTCTATAGTTCTTGTTGGAAGAAGATTTTTTTTCAAAGCATAATCTAGATAGGCTATCATAGAGCTATGGTGATCAAGTGATACAACTTAAGTCTAATAAGATGCATAGAGGTCTTGTCACCTTAGAGACTATCTTCAACAAGGATGATGAAGTTAAGAAAAACAAAGTTGGCCTGTTATTTCAACAAGAACATTGTGTTGAATTAGAGTTGGAGCCAGGTAAGAGCTTAGAATTTGGGAGGGTAAACACTAAATTAGAAAAGCAAGCTTACACTCAATTATTCAAGGAATTCAATGATGTATTTGCATGGAAATATGAAGACCTTAAAGGTTTTGATCTGGGTCTTTGATGAAGGGTGCTCCCCTTAATACCACAACCACATAAGAGAAATAGAGAAATAACAACAATAATATGCAAGAACAGAAAATTGGCTTCTTATTATCTCCACAAATGTGGAATTACAAACTTTTAGAATTACAATATGCAAAGCCACATGGGCATTCCCTTACAATATTTTTTAGGAAAAAGCCTCGAATCAATACCTAGATCTACTACCCAGAACTATTCTGGCTCTCAAGACAATAATACAACCTTCCTTATATAGGCAATTTTCCACCACCTGGGAAGGTTCCAGAATTTTAGCCAATAAGGCCGACCAAACTTAGAATTATTTTATTTTACATTTTATTACATCATAGTTGGCTCAAGATAACCTTTGAAACCCGAACAAAAATTTTGAAGAAAATTATTTTCTGCCATTTCGGGTGGCCCAACTTCCGAAGACCATAAGTCATCACCAGTTGACCTGATCAGCTATTATAACCCCATTTTGGAAATGCCACGAACCACTCTATAGGCTTGATCCATGCAAGCGTCCATCACCCAAATTTTTGACCTCATCCAGGGCCTCTAAAGCCTTCAAAACTGAGTTTAAAGTTTTTGTACCCTGCAGCCAATACCGAAAATCTTCAATATCTTCCAATATACACTTGATCTGGCAATGAAACTTTACTGGTAGACTTATATGACCAAAATGAACCTCCAAGAAAGAAATCAGATCATTCTGAGCACATACGAAAATTACCAAAAATAGTAACTTTCCATAAATAGCAGCTCTGCACAAAATAGCCCTTATTGAATACAAAAACAAAAATATTTTTGGGTGATGCAAGATTTCTCTTACACCCAGGATGCTCCTGCATCAGACACCCGGGGTAATTTGAGAAGTGACCCTATCACGACTCAGGTCTTCAGAGGAAAACCAAGATGGTTAACCTCCTCCTTTGTTAGCCACGATGAATCTTCAACAGGTCATCCATTCCATTTGACCAAATACTCTTCATATGTCCTGTTCCATGTGCTTCTGCCAACACGACTATCCAGTATGTCTTCAATCTCCTTGGTATCTGAACTACTTGCTGGAATACTCCACTGTGTTGTTGTAACCACATC
Source organism: Chamaecyparis obtusa (assembly GCA_027943335.1). Taxonomy (NCBI): domain Eukaryota; kingdom Viridiplantae; phylum Streptophyta; class Pinopsida; order Cupressales; family Cupressaceae; genus Chamaecyparis; species Chamaecyparis obtusa. The sequence continues at coordinate 60,766 of BSBK01009858.1, forward strand.
TTCAAGACCTCCTTCATGATACTCTGTCAAATCTGAAATGTTAAACACTGGTAAAATATTTAGCTCACTAGGTAATTCTACCTCATATGCATTTCCCAAATCATGCTTCTTCAATATCTTACATGGTCCAAACTTTTTCATTTTCAGCTTGTTATATGTACCAACTAGAAATTGCTCCTTCCGCAAATGAACCATGACTTCATCACCAACTTGAAATTCCTTATACCTCCTTTTCTCATCTGCCTTAGTCTTATACTGTGCATTCATCTTGGTAATATGCTTCCTCACCTCCCCATGGATGTTCTTCAAGTGTTCTACAAAATCTTCAGCTTCAACACTACTTATTTCTCCTTTATCTATCTTCCTCAATTCAGATGCATTTCTTGGACTACTTCCATATACAATCTGGAATGGTGATTTACCAGTGCTCCTATTGACAGAATTATTGTATTGCAAATTCCACCTATGGTAAAATCAAATCCCATCCTGTTGGCTTATCTCCAACCAAACATCTCAGCAAATTTCCCAAACTCCTATTCACCACCTCTGTCTGTCCATCAATCTGTCTTCAACTTCTTCCACAATGTACACCAGAAATATCCAACAAACTTAGTATCTCGATCTAAAACTATGGTCTTTGGCAAACCATGAAGTCTCACTACTCTGAAAAACAATTCTGCTACATGAACAGCATCATTAGTCTTCTTGCAAGGAATGAAATGTGTCATCTTTGAAAATCTGTCAACCACCACAAAAATTGAATCATGTCCCCGCTGTGTCCTTGGTAAACCAAGAACAAAGTCCATACTGATATCCTCCCAAGGCTTCTCTGGTATAGGTAATGGCTGATACAACCCTGTATTCTACTTCACTCCTTTTGCCATCTCACATACTCTGCAACTCTGTACAAACTTCTTCACATCTTGCTGCAACTGTGGCCAATAATAGTTCTCACTAACCAAACCAAGGGTTTTATCATGACCAAAATGTCCAACCAATCCTCCGCTATGCTTCTCCTTGATGAGATTCTCCCTCATAGAACTTTGTGGAATGCACAACTCACTCCCTCTGAATAGCATATCATCCTAGATGATGAAATCCAACCATTTCATCCTGTGTAGAGTAACAGGTTCTGTATAAGCTTTCCAAGTTTCACCAAAATCAGGATCCTCTGGATATAAATTCTTGAGTTCCTTGAACCCAACCACCTCAATCTGCATCTTTGTCAGCAATAGTTGCCTTCTGCTAAGAGCATCTATAACCCTGTTAGACTTTCCACTCTTGTGTTTCAAAACAAATGTATAACTCTGCAAAAAATCAACCCATTTCAAATGCCTTTGATTCAATTTTCTTTGACTATTCAAATATTGCAAAGTTTGATGATCAGTATACAAAACAAACTCCTTAGGAAGTAGATAATGTTTCCACTTCTTTAATGCCTGAACTATGGCATAAAATTCTTGATCATAAACAGAATATTTCCTCTTGGCATCATTTAACTTCTCACTGAAATAAGCAACAGGTTTACCTTCTTGTCTCATAACAGCTCCTATTGCAGTACCACTAGCATCACAATCTACTTGAAACACCTTATTAAAATCTGGAAGTGCTAAAATAGGTTGTTCTATAACTTTTTGTTTCAACAATTGAAAACTCTTTTCTACCCCATTAGTCCACTTAAACTCTTTTCTATCCCCTCTCATTGTTTCAGTCAAGGGTCCATAAATACTGCTAAAATTTTTGATAAACTTTCTGTAAAAGCTAGCCAAACCATGAAAAGATCTTACCTCAGTAGCACTCCTTGGAGTAGGCCATTCAAGGATAGCCTGTACCTTCTCTGAGTCCATTTTTAGACCTTCTGGTGAAACTACAAATCCCAAATACACTAACTCTTTCTTCACAAAACTGAACTTCTTAAAAATAATCAACAATTTCTCATCTCTCAACTTCTCAAACACCATATGAATATGCATCATATGTTCCTCCAATGTCTTGCTAAAAATCAAAATATCATCTAGGTAAACAATGACAAACTTACCCAAAAAATATTTCAGAACCTCGTTCATGAGCCGCATGAAAGTGCTCGGTGCATTGGTTAGCCCAAAAGGCATGACTAACCACTCATATAGTCCTTCCTTTGTCTTGAAGGCAGTCTTCCATTCATCTCCTTCTCTGAACCGAATCTGATGATATCCACTCTTCAGATCTATTTTTGAGAAATACACAGCTCCACTCAAACAGTCCATAATATCATCCATTCATGGCAATAGAAACCTGTACTTGATTGTGATTTTGTTTATTGCCCTAGAATCTGTACACATCCTCCATTCTCCATTCTTCTTTGGTGCTAATACCGCTGGTACAACATAGGGACTCAGACTCTCACGAATCAATCCTTTCTGTAACAGTTCATGTACTTGTTTGTTCAACTCCTCACTTTCTGCAGGTGTCATTCTGTGTGCTACCTTATTTGGAAAAATCACTCCTGGGATCAAGTCCATCTAATGACTGATCTTCCTGACTGGTGGTAATCCATCAGGCATGTTATCGGATACAATATCCTGAAACTCATTCAACAAATCTACAACTTCTACAGGAACATCTTCTACTTCCTCTTTACCAACTTTTGGAATTAAAGAAAAACATACATGCTCATGCCTCATACCATCTAAGAAATTTCTTCCATCAACAAAAGTTATCCTTGCATTACCACATACCTTTTCTTCAGTCTCCTTCAATGGTTTTAGCTTATGTCGCACTCCATCTTTTGTTAGGGAATAGGTATTCGCATGACCATCATGTACAGCACATCTGTCAAACTACCACGGTCTACCCAACAACATATGACATGCATCCATAGATATGATATCACACAATACTTCATCTTGGTATCCCCCAATCTTGAACTTCACCAGGCATTGTTCATTGGCCATGACCTTGTGGTCATCCTGTACCCAGGCAATCCGATATGGATGTGGGTGTTTCTGTCTCTTGAGCTTCAACTTTGTCACCATCTCTTCTGACACCAAATTGTCAGTGCTTCCACTATCAATAATCACATCACAACATTTACCTTCACACTTGCACCTGGTGCAAAACAGGCTCCTCCTTTGCTCAGGTTCATTCTCACAACTCAACAGGACTCTTCTCTTAATCAACATTTCTCCTCTTTTGGCATCTTCAGAATTTGATGATCTGACATCTTCATCTACATGTGCAACTCTGGCTTGGCCTTCATTTCTCCTGTCTATTCTGCCTTGGTGCTGAGGACATTCAAATGCCCTATGACCTTCTTCTCCACAGTGAAAACATGTTCCACGGAAGCCTCCTCTTCCAGATCCTTGTCCTCTTCCTCTTCCTCTTTAATCTCTATTATTATGATCCTGGAAGTGATTGGAATTATTTCCACATTGAGTCTGACTCCTACTGGCCTCATCCTTCTTTTTCAGATCTTCATTTCGGCCACCATATGACCGTCCACCAGATCATCCACCGCGACCTCTTCCATTTTGTCTGCTCTCAAACTTCTTGTTCAGCTTTTCCTCTACTTTTAGGGCAAACTGGTATGCATCTTCAATACTATTCATTCAAACTAGATTCAACTCCTCCTGAATGCTTGGCCTTAACCCATTAAGGTATCGGCCAACTTTCTCCTTATCAGCTTTTGCATGGCCTATTCTGATGAGAAGTCGATAGAACTCCTTTGTCTACTCCTGAACAGATCTTCCTGCTTGCTTCAAACTCTGTATTTTCTTCGGTAGGTCAAGCTCATAATCAACAGGAATGAACTGTCACTTCAATTTATCCACCATCTGATCCCATCTCATGATTTTCTCCTTTCCCCTTCTATTTCGCTCCAACTGAATCTCTTGCCACCATATCTTCGCATGACCTTTCAATCTGGCCTTTGCAAATTTGACCCTACCAGGATCCTCAACATCTTCATACTCAAAATATTCCTCACATTCATTGATCCAGTCAATCAATTCCTCTAGGTTAAGATTTCCAGAAAATGTGGGAACCTCAATCTTAGGTCTTTTCCCAATCTTGGAAATCGCCCGAAAAAGTCTTTCTTCCTCCTGGTTCACAATTTCAGCTTCTCCTTCTTGATATTCTTCTTCGGCTTCATCCTCACTTTCATCTCTGATATTAAGATTCATTCCTCTGTGAATCTCTTCTTGCAATGCTCGCACTTGTCTCTACAGCTCTCTAACCTCAGGTGTCACAGCACCAGGTCTTCCGCCATGTTCTCTTCATGGAGGCATTTTCACGATGCGCGCTAAAACCCTAACCACAGTCCTGGTGCAAACTACCTCATAGTTGGTCATCTATTTACACACTCAAGAACCCCTGCTCTGATACCACCTGATGAAAGGTGCTCCCTTTAATACCACAACCACATAAGAGAAATAGAGAAACAACAACAATAATATGCAAGAACAGAAAATTGGCTTCTTATTATCTCCATAAATGTGGAATTACAAACTTTCAGAATTACAATATACAAAGCCACATGGGCATTCCCTTACAATATTTTGTAGAACAAAGCCTCGAATCAATACCCAGATCTACTACCCAGAACTATTCTGGCTCTCAAGACAATAATACAGCCTTCCTTATATAGGTAATTTTCCACCGCCTGGGAAGGTTCCAGAATTTTAGCCAATAAGGCCGACCAAACTTAGAATTATTTTATTTTATATTTTATTACATCATAGTCGGCTCAAGATAACCTTTGAAACCTGAATAGAAATTTTGAAGAAAATTATTTTCTGCCATTTCAGGTGGCCCAACTTTCGAAGACCATAAGTCATCACCAGTTGACCCGATCGGCTATTATAACCCCATTTCAGAAATGCCACGAACCGCTCTACAGGCTTGACCCAGGCAAGCACCCGTCACCCAAATTTTCAGCCTCATCTAGGGCCTCTAAAGCCTTCAAAACTGAGTTCAAAGTTTTTGTACCCTGCTGCCAATACCGAAAATCTTCAATGTCTTCCAATATACACTTGATCTGGCAATGAAACTTTACTGGCAGACTTATATGACCAAAATGAACCTCCAAGAAAGAAATCAGATCATTCTGAGCACATACAAAAATTACCAAAAATAGTAACTTTCCATAAACAGCAGCTCTGCAGAAAATAGCCCTTATTGAATACAAAAACAAAAATATTTTTGGGTGATGGAAGATTGCTCTTACACCCAGGATGCTCCTGCATCAGACACCTGGGGTAATTTGAGAAGTGACCCTATCATGACTCAGGTGTGCAGAGAAAAACCAAGATGGTTAACCTCCTCCTTTGTTAGCCACGATGAATCTTCAACAGGTCATCCTTTCCATTTGACCAAATACTCTTCATATGTCCCGTTCCTTGTGCTTCTGCCAACATGACTGTCTAGTATGTCTTCAATCTCCTTGGTATCTGAACTACTTGCTGGAATAATCCACTATGTTGTTGCAACATCATCTTCAAGACCTCCTTCATGATACTCTGTCAAATCTGAAATGTTAAACACTGGTAAAATATTCAACTCACTAGGTAATTCTACCTCATATGCATTTTCCAAATCATGCTTCTTCAATATCTTACATGGTCCAAACTTTTTCATTTTCAGCTTGTTATATGTACCAACTGGAAATTGCTCCTTCCGCAAATGAACCATGACTTCATCACCAACCTAAAATTCTTTATACCTCCTTTTCTCATCTACCTTAGCCTTATACTGTGCATTCATCTTGGTAATATGCTTCCTCACCTCCCCATGGATGTTCTTCAAGTGTTCTGCAAAATCTTCAGCTTCAGCACTACTTATTTCTCCTTTATCTATCTTCCTCAATTCAGATGCATTTCTTGGACTACTTCCATATACAATCTGGAATGGTGATTTACCAGTGCTCCTATTGACAGAATTATTGTATGCAAATTCCGCCTGTGGTAAAATCAAATCCCATCCTGTTGGCTTATCTCCAACCAAATATCTCAGCAAATTTCCCAAACTCCTATACACCACCTCTGTCTATCCATCAGTCTGTCTTCAACTTCTTCCACAATGTACGCTAGAAATATCCACCAAACTTAGTATCTTGATCTAAAACTATGGTCTTTGGCAAACCATGAAGTCTCACTACTTCTCTGAAAAAAAATTCTGCTACATGAACAACATCATTAGTCTTCTTGCAGGGAATGAAATGTGCCATCTTTAAAAATCTGTCAACCACCACAAAAATTGAATCATGTCCCCGCTGTGTCCTTGGTAAACCAAGAACAAAGTTCATACTGATATCCTCCCAAGGCTTCTCTGGTATAGGTAATGGCTGATACAACCCTGTATTCTGCTTCACTCCTTTCGCCATCTAACATACTCTGTAACTTTGTACAAACTTCTTCACATCTTGCTGCAACTGTGGCCAATAATAGTTCTCACTAACCAAACCAAGAGTTTTATCATGACCAAAATGTCCAGCCAATCCTCCGCTATGCTTCTCCTTGATGAGATTCTCCTTCATAGAACTTCGTGGAATGCACAACTGACTCCCTCTGAATAGAATATCATCCTGGATGATGAAATCCAACCATTTCATCCTGTCTAGAGTAACAGGTTCTGTACAAGCTTTCCAAGTTTCACCAAAATCAGGATCCTCTAGATATAAATTCTTGAGTTCCTTGAACCCAACCACCTCAATCTGCATCTCTGTCAGCAATAGTTGCCTTCTGCTAAGAGCATCTGCAACCCTGTTAGACTTTCCACTCCTGTGTTTCAAAACAAATGTATAACTCTGCAAAAATGCAACCCATTTCAAATACCTTTGATTCAATTTTCTTTGACTATTCAAATATTGCAAAGTTTGATGATCAGTATACAAAACAAACTCCTTAGGAAGTAGATAATGTCTCCACTTCTTTAATGCCTGAACTATGGCATAAAATTCTTGATCATAAATAGAATATTTTCTCTTGGCATCATTTAACTTCTCACTGAAATAAGCAACAGGTTTACCTTCTTGGCTCATAACAGCTCCTATTGCAGTACCACTAGCATCACAATCTACTTGAAACACCTTATTAAAATCTGGAAGTGCTAAAATAGGTTGTTCTGTAACTTTTAGTTTCAACAATTAAAAACTCTTTTCTGCCCCATTAGTCTACTTAAACTCTTTTCTATCCCCTCTCATTGTTTCAGTCAAGGGTCCACAAATACTGCTAAAATTTCAGATAAACTTTCTGTAAAAGCTAGCCAAACTATGAAAAGATCTTACCTCAGTAGCACTCTTTGGAGTAGGTCATTCAGGGATAGCCTGTACCTTCTCTGGGTCTATTTTTAGACCTTCTGGTGAAACTACAAATCCCAAATACACTAACTCTTTCTTCACAAAATTGCACTTCTTCAAATTAATCAACAATTTCTCATCTCTCAAATTCTCAAACACCATACGAATATGCATCATATGTTCCTCCAATGTCTTGCTAAAAATCAAAATATCATCTAGGTAAACAATGAAAAACTTACCCAAAAAATTTTTCAGAACCTCGTTCATGAGCCGCATGAAAGTGCTCGGTGCATTGGTTAGCCCAAAAGGCATGACTAACCACTCATATAGTCCTTCCTTTGTCTTGAAGGCAGTCTTCCATTCATCTCCTTCTCTGATCTGAATCTGATGATATCCACTCTTCAGATCTATTTTTGAGAAATACACAGCTCCACTCAAATAGTCCATAATATCATCCATTCGTGGCAATGGAAACCTGTACTTGATTGTGATCTTGTTTATTGCCCTAGAATCTGTACACATCCTCCATTCTCCATTCTTCTTTGGTGCTAATACCGTTGGTACAGCACAGTGACTCAGACTCTCACAGATCAATCCTTTCTGTAACAGTTCATGTACTTGTCTGTTCAACTCCTCACTTTCTGTAGGTGTCATTCTATGTGCTGCCTTATTTGGCAAACTCGCTCCTGGGATCAAGTCCATCTGATGACTGATCTTCCTGACTGGTGGTAATCCATTAGGCACATTATCGGATACAATATCCTGAAACTCATTCAACAAATCTGTAACTTCTACAGGAACATCTTCTACTTCCTCTTTACCAATTTTTGGAATTAAAGCAAAACATACATGCTCATGCCTCATACCCTCTAGGAAATTTCTTCAATCAACAAAAGTTATCCTTGCATTACCACATAACTTTTCTTCGGTCTCCTTCAATGGTTTTAGCTTATGTCGCACTCCATCCTTTGTTAGGGAATAGGTATTCGCACGACCATCGTGTACAGCACATCTGTCAAACTGCCATGGTCTACCCAACAACATATGACATGCATCCATAGATATGATATCACACAATACCTCATCTTGGTATCCACCAATTTTGAACTTCACCAAGCATTGTTCATTGACCATGACCTTGTGGTCATCCTGTACCTAGGCAATCCGATATGGATGTGGGTGTTTTTGTCTCTTGAGCTTCAACTTTGTCACCATCTCTTCTGACACCAAATTGTCAGTGCTTCCACTATCAATAATCACATCACAACATTTACCTTCACACTTGCACCTGGTGCGAAACAGGCTCCTCCTTTGCTCAGGTTCATTCTCACCACTTAACAGGACTCTTCTGTTAATCAACATTTCTCCTCTTTCGTCATCTTTAGAATTTGATGATCTGGCATCTTCATCTACATGTGCAACTCTGGCCTGGCCTTCATTTCTCCTGTCTATTCTACCTTGGTGCTGAGGACATTCAAATGCCCTATGACCTTCTTCTCCATAGTGAAAACATGTTCCACGAAAGCCTCCTCTTCCAGATCCTTGTCCTCTTCCTCTTCCTCTCTGATCTCTATTATTCTAATCCTGGAAGCGATTGGAATTATTTCCATGCTGATTCTGACTGCTACTGGCCTCATCCTTCTTTTTGAGATCTTCATTTCGGCCACCATATGACCGTCCACCAGATCGTCCAGCGTGACCTCTTCCGTTTTGTCTTCTCTCAAACTTCTTATTCAGTTTTTCCTCTACTTTTAGGGCAAACTAGTATGCTTCTTCAATACTGTTCATTCGAACCAGATTTAGCTCCTCCTGAATGCTTGGCCTTAACCCATTAAGGTATCGGCCAACTTTCTCCTTATCAGCTTCTGCATGGCCTGTTCTGATGAGAAGTTGATAGAACTCTTCTTTATACTCCTGAACAGATCTTCCTGCTTGCTTCAAACTCTGCATTTTCTTCAGTAGGTCAAGCTCATAATCAACAGGAATGAACTGTCACTTCAATTTATCCACCATCCAATCCCATCTCATGATTTTCTCCTTTCCCCTTCTATTTCACTCCAACTAAATCTCTTGCCACCATATCTTCGCATGACCTTTCAGTCTGGCCTTCACAAATTTGACCCTATCAGGATCCTCAACATCTTCATACTCAAAATATTCCACACATTCATTGATCCAGTCAATCAATTCCTCTGGGTTAAGATTTCCAAAAAATGTGGGAACCTCAATCTTAGGTCTTTTCCCAATCTTGGAAATCGCCCGAAAAAGTCTTTCTTCCTCCTGGTTCACAATTTCAGCTTCTCCTTCTTGATATTCTTCTTCGGCTTCATCCTCACTTTCATCTCTAATATTAAGATTCATTCCTCTGTGAATCTCTTTTTGCAATGCTCGCACTTGTCTCTGCAGCTCTCTAACCTCAAGTGTCACAACACCAGGTCTTCCGCCATGTTCTCTTCATGGAGGCATTTTCACGATGCGTGCTGAAACCCTAACCATGGTCCTGGTGCAAACTGCCTCACATTCGGCGATCTATTTACACACTCAAAAACCCCTGCTCTGATACCACCTGATGAAGGGTGCTCCCCTTAATACCACAACCACATAAGACAAATAGAGAAACAACAATAATAATATGCAAGAATAGAAAATTGGCTTCTTATTATCTCCACAAATGTGGAATTACAAACTTTCAGAATTACAATATGCAAAGCCACATGGGCATTCCCTTACAATATTCTGTAGGACAAAGCCTCGAATCAATACCCAGATCTACTACCCAGAACTATTTTGGCTCTCAAGACAATAATACAACCTTCCTTATATAGGCAATTTTCCACCGCCTGGGAAGGTTCCAAAATTTTAGCCAATAAGTCCGACCAAACTTAGAATTATTTTATTTTACATTTTATTACATCATAGTCGGCTCAAGATAACCTTTGAAACCCAAATAGAAATTTTGAAGAAAATTATTTTCTGCCATTTCGGGTGGCCCAACTTCCGAAGACCATAAGTCATCACCAGTTGACCCGATCGGCTATTATAACCCCATTTCAGAAATGCCACGAACCGCTCTACAGGCTTGACCGGCGCAAGTGCCTGTCACCCAAATTTTCAACCTCATCCGGGGCCTCTAAAGCCTTCAAAACTGAGTTCAAAGTTTCTGTACCCTGTTGCCAATATCAAAAATCTTCAATATCTTCCAATATACACTTGATCTGGCAATGAAACTTTACTGGCAGACTTATATGACCAAAATGAACCTCCAAGAAAGAAATCAAATCATTCTGAGCACATACGAAAATTAACAAAAATAGTAACTTTCCATAAATAGCAGCTCTGCACAAAATAGCCCTATTGAATACAAAAATAGAAATATTTTTGGGTGATGCAAGATTGCTCTTACACCCAGGATGCTCCTGCATCAGTCTTGCTCAGTACACTATTGAATTAGAGCCTAATGCTAAACCAGTGAGGCAAAAATAAAGGCCTGTTAATCCCAAGCTTGAGCCACTTATGCATAAGGAAGTGCTAAAATTAATAGAAAGTGGGATCATCTACCCCATTAAGCATACTAGTTGGGTTTCCAACCTTGTTCCTATCAGGAAGAAGAATGGAGAGCTGAGGTTATGTGTTGACTTCAGGGATCTCAACAGGGCCTCATTAAAAGACTACCATCCACTAACCTCCATGGAACAAATTTTGCAATGTGTCTCTGGGTCTGAGAGATTTTCATTATTGGATGGCTATTTAGGATACAATCAGATCTTGGTTAATGAAGAGGATCAATATAAGATTGCATTTACAACCAAGTGGGGAACCATGGCTTATCAAAAGATGCCCTTCGATTTGTCAAATATAGGTGCTACATTTGAAATGGCAATGGATATGGCCTTTAAGAGCCTCATGTACAAGTTTGTGCTGGTCTACTTAGATGACATAACTATCTATTCAAAGCATGCAGCAGACCATATCAAACATTTGAGGAAGATTTTTTAAAGGCGTAGAGAATTTGGGATATCTCTTAATCCCAAGAAATGTGTGTTTGTAGTTCATGAAGGAAAATTGTTGGGATATGTAGTATCCAAAGAAGGGATCATAGTAGATCCTAAGAAAATTGTAGCTATCCTAGAGCTACCCCTGCCACATCATAAGAAAAGTCTCCAATCTTTCATAGGAAGGATTAATTTTGTTAGAAGGTTCTTGCCTAACATTGCAAATTTACTAAAGCATTTGACAGCTATGTTGAAGAAGGGTTCATCTTTTAGTTGGACTAAGGAAGGGAAAGCCAACTTCCAAGCCATCAAAGAGGCCTTAATAGAAGCTCCTACCCTCTTAAACCCAAATTTCAATAAGGATTTCATCCTTTATGCTTATGGAGGTCATGATTCTATATCTGCTATGTTGACTCAAGAAAATTCAAATGGATTGGAGCAGCCTATTGCTTTCTTTAGCAAAGGTTTAGAAGAATATGAATAAAGATACTCTTTTGTAGAGAAAAATGTACTTGATGTGGTAAAGAGCCTTAAAAAGTTTAGATATATATTGACCCATAGTAGGGTACATTTAAAATTTACTCGTCCAAGTGTCAAATAATTTTTTCTTTCCAAAGACCTAAATGAGAAAAGAGCTGGTTGGATCACCAAGGTGATGGAATATGACATAGATATTCAAACTACCAAGCTAGTTAGAGGAAGAAGTCTTTGTGAACATTTGGTAGAGGATGAAAGTTCAAAGAAATTAGAGCAAATAGATGCATCTTTGGTGGTGCATTCTATAGAAGAACAAGCCAAGGAAACAAGCTGGTTGCCTAATATGATCAATTATTTGAAGATAGGACAATGTCCTACAGGCCTAGATTCAGAAAAAAGAAGGTATTATAGGTTACAATCTATTCCTTTTGTGTTGATAAATGAAGTTCTTTACATAAAGGATCATAATGGTGTTCTTTTAAGATGCATTGATTTAGAAAAGGTATCAGACATCCTATTTGAGTTTCATGATGGACCTTCTGGAGGTCACTTTTCTCCTAGGACTACTACTTTTAAAATCATGAGGGCTGGATACTACTGGCCATATATCTTCAAGTATAGTCATGAGTACATGAGAAAATGCATCAAGTGTGCCATGTTTGTAGGAAAAGAAAGGCTTGCAAACTTTCCCCTATAGCCAGTCAGAATAGAGCAACCTTTCATGAAATGGGGTATAGATTTCCTTGGAATGATCAATCCTCCATCTAGTGTAGGCCATCAATCGATAATCACTCCAACTAATTATTTCACTAGATGGATAGAGGCAATTTCCTTAAAAGAATCAAATGAGAGTGTTGTCTTAAGTTTTTATGATGATATAATTCACAGATTTGGCACTCCAGACTCCATAATATCAGATAATGCATTGGCATTCACAAGCCTCAAAGTCTCAGAGCAGGCAATCAGAAATGGCATTTATCTAAATACCAGTTCAAATTACTACCCTTAGGGCAATCGATTAGCAGAATCAACAAATAAGAACTTTATTATGATAATCAAGAAGACTCTGCAAGATAACCAAAGGGATTGGCATACTAAATTGAAGTCTGCCTTATGGTTAGGCAAAATTACTCCAAAGAAGATTATTGGGAATTATCCTTATGTGTTAGTGTATGGAAAGGAGGCTAAGTTGTCCATTTCAACTGAATTACCAGCTCTGGACTCGGATACTCAATATGCCCTATTTGAAGAAGGAGATCCTTTTCAAATTAGGTATGCTTAGCTCATGGAGTTGGAGGAATTCAAAGATAAATCCATGAAAGATATGGAGTTCCATCAGATTCAGATAAAGAAGAGCTTTGATAAAATAGCTAGGATCAAAGATTTCAAAGTTGGGGATGTAGTCCTCAAGTGGGATGAGTTTAGATCCAAGCCTAGTAGACATACAACATTTGATTCATTTTGGGGTGGACCATTTGTTATAACAGACTACAAGGGACCCAATGCTTTTCAGCTATCAAATCTTGAAGGAGATGCGTTGCCAATATCAGTGAATGGTTTCCACTTGAAGCCCTGCTTTGAGGTTAATCCCTCTCTGTAAATTTTTGTAAATATGTTTCTTGTTTTTCTTTCCCTATTTTTTTTAGGTTAGTTTCCTTCTTTTCAAGAAGTGCCTATCCACAAGTTTGTCTTTCCAATTCAAGTTTTGTCTCTCTGTCAAAGTTTTGTTCTCAGTATGACCCCATGCCCAATGGATTATGTCAAGGCCACTAGTTTTCCATGTCTAGCAGGCTGACATCCAGCAGAAATCACCAAAATGTTACCCTAATTTCCCTATTCTATACAAATTTGGCTAAAATCCATTGAGGAGTCCCTATTTTAACCCTAGCAAGCATCCCTAAAAATTTCATGGTTTTATGTTTGGTTTTCTGGCCTCTACAATTTGTTTTATTCCCTGGTCTATAGTAAAAAGTTCATAAAAGTAGCCGTTGGGCCAAATAAACCTTGAAAACCCTAGCCTTCATTCTATTTGGTTGTTACCTTTTTGGCCACTTAAGTCCCTAAATTTAGCATGTGTGCATTTAATCCTTCAGTTGCTAAATCTCTTATTCCTGGCAGCCTTATCCCTAACATGTAGCGATCTAGTGAGTAGTTACTATTTGAATTGGCAGTCTCTACTTAGTGGCTAAAGTCAAGAATCTAGATCTGACGATTGTCACATGATCTCATGGCCTCAAGAGATTCCATGAGATCTTGTGATGATCGTTGGTCTTCCTATCTATAGATTTCTCTTGTTAGTGGGTCCACTACCATGTTGTCCAACATGTAGGCTTCTAATTGGTTGAGAGGATGATGTTTTGAGTCTGTCAGTGGGGCCTGCTTTAAAATTGATCAATGACTATCTTATGATCTGAAGGAATATTTTGAGCTCATGCAATCTTAAGACAACAATCTGATTAGATGCTGAGGTTTCTCAGTGTGTCCACTACCAGGTGTCCATAGTTGGTGTCTCTTGATTGGCCCATGAAGTGATGACTGGGATGTGTCAGTGGGACCATTGTCAGAGGGTCTGCAAGGATGTTAGCAAGTGATAAGATCTAAAGGCTATTTCATGATTTGATGGAATCTATGGGGGCTATCAGATCATGCACCCGTCGTTAGATTCAAATCAAGCTCTGGGTGGGTCCAAAGTTCTTAAAAGGCAAATTGAAGACAGATGTATCTTCTGAAGGGATCTGTCGGAGTTATAAGGTCATGCGACAACCGTTCGATGATAATGTTAGGGTCATGGGTCTGTGTTTGTTAGAGGTGTTGATTTTCTCACTTCTGATTGGTTACTGACTTCCATGGTGGCTTTGACTTGTCAAAAGGGTTTTTGAAATTTCTTTCTCAGTGTATCATGGCCATTCATCTACTGAGAAAGTTATGCATCGATGGTTGTGTTTTAATTTCTGACCAGCTAGACATTATAATTCAAATTCAAATATCTCTGTAGAAGGTTTTTTGCCAGTATCTGATTTGATGGGCTATGAATGACGAGGTAGCTAAAGAATTTATGTCTTCAGGATATTTTCAGTTGAAAGAGGATGATGAGGAAGTCTGGGCAGCTATCATGGGTCAATTCTTGTCCCTGTGAGGTACCATTTTAGCATTCATGACAGGCTTGTTGCAGAAAAGTTGATGGATCAAGGTTGCTTCTCCATAGGTGGATGTAGTACAATGATGGGCACATAAACAAATATTTGATCAGCTATGATATTCACAAGATGCATTTATAATCAGACTTGGTTGAGTTAGGGTTAGCTATCATTCTATTGAAAAATCTTTGTAACCCTAGTTAGGTCTTAACTCCTACCTACGTGCAAAATAGGAGATGTATATATTAATTTTTGGAGCTTTTAGAGCTCAGAGTTGACAATTGTAATAGAAATTCATCTTTCTTAAAAGTTATTTATGGCATTTTCTTTTCCCTCTAGCTTGTACAGTTGTATTCTTTCATTGATAATTCAAACATTGCAGAGGTATTTTGTGACAATTCTTCATGTCCCTATGCTTCCTTGTTTGAATTATCTCTTATTGAGTTGAAGTATATGTATGTTTGGAGTGACATCTTAGGGTTCTTGATCCCTCTCTCTTTCTGAAATATTTATGTATTCTTGTGGATGATTTGATGTGAATGCTTTTGTGGCCATAGTACAACCCCCTAACTATCTTCTCTCTTTCCTATACCGAGTTACAAAGGTGAATGTTTGTCTACAAGTTGTAGATTGTGTCTAAATACTTAGGAATGCTATTGTTTGTGAAAGTCTCTCTCTCTTTCCCATAATAGCCTCTTTCTATTGCAAAACCCTCTATGAAATATTTATGCAGGCCTATTTAGTGAGTTGTGATCTCTTAGACCTGAGTTGTTCATTATTTTAATCCTCTATACTGAGATTCAAACCCTTCATTTCGGTGTATCACCTAGTAGGTAGTTTGCTTTTAGTCATTTCCCTTTCAAGAATTCTTTCTATCCCTTTCCCTCAAAAGATTTATTTTTCCTATCAAGAAGCAAATTAAGGTGATTATCGAAGAGGAACTAGCCTAGAACCTAGAGGTCTCATCTCAGTTAACATAGGGCCCACAACCTGGAGATGATTCCCATGTTATACTAGGTTATCAAGACTACAAGAGCTTGAAACAAGGGTGAAAACTTAGTGTATAACAGTCACCATTATCATCATATTGGTCATATTGGAGAAACTCAATTTTCCTAGGAAAATCCATCATGCTCACACTCTTATCAATAGGGTTAGGACAAATAGAGTCAAGATTGAAGGAACTTTTAGGAGCCATCATTTTCTCCATCATCTTCTTGATTTGCTTAATCTTCTCTTGTTGTGAGGGAATTTATTTCTTTATTTTCCTATCCACATCAAAGTTGTAAGGGACCCTCGCACCCTTGTTTATTAAGCTCTCTAGGAACTTATCCTTATTTTGCTCAACATATTTCTCCACATATTATTGAAAAAGTGGTTCTTGTTGTATTCTCATAAAGTCTTGAGCTTTATAATTTTCACTACTTCCTCCATGTTGAGAGCCATGATGAGCTCATTGGGAGGGTTGTCTTGAATTCTTGGGAGGCATCTATCTCCTATAGTGAGCATGTTATAAAGTACTTCCTCTAGGACTAGGAGATCTTGAAGGAGTCCTTGACCACCTTCTACTTCTTGGATTTCTTCGGGGAGTAGAGGGTGGAGAGTTATTTCCATTATTGGTACCCCCATTGTTAAATTGATTATTGAGTTTTTGGGCTAATATCCTATCTTGTTTCTCTTGGAATGCTTTCTCTCTATGTCCAACAAGGCTCATTGTTCCTCTTCTAGGAGCCTAAGTTTTTCTACTTTTGCAGCTTGTTCATTCAAGAAGGCTTGTCTTTCCTACTCAATTTTTTTTGGCCTCTCACTTGTATATCTTGAAGTTTTTTTTAGTGGGGAACTTGGTCTTGAACGGTTGAACAAGTTAGCTACATTCACATGAGCATCACAAGATTGGTTGTTTTGGTCATGTTGTGACCGTGCATCTTGATGAGCTTCTGCATAGTGTCTTTCAGCTCATTGATGCAAATCTAGATATCTCAAATTAATAGTTGGTGAGTCAGGTTGATTCTCATCATTGAATGACATGTTATTCTTATGTCTATAAAAAATTTCATCAAGAGTTTGATCTATTTCTTCTCTTTGTCTCCTAGTCAAAGTGTAGCTCATGTCCATATTTGATTGAGAGGATGGTAAAGAATTACTCAACTGACTGAGGCTACTCTTAGGCTCAAACCAAACCTCTAAAGCACTCCTAGGAGATTGATCGAATATGCATTCCTTCCCCTTTCACCATTCACAAGTTTGGACTAAAGGTAATTGTTCAAAAACTACTTGAGTTTATTTTCCTTGACCCACTCAGTATCTTGTTGTAACCGGCATGAAAGAAAAGATCCTTAGTGAAAAGATAACCTTATGACTCACTAATTGTCAAACTAGGATAGTGAAAATATTTAATTGTCTAAAAAGAGATATTGATAATATAGAAAGTTGTCAAAGGGTATAAATCAACACTACCACAGTGGTGCATAACAAAAGGATTCCAGTATCCTAGCACATATGGATCATGAGGATGATTTAACCAAAATATATTGAAATTGAATTTATATGAAAATGGATTTGGACAAAAGAGTACTCAAACTCTCCAAGCATGTAATCAAAGAATCTAAAGGTGAATCTTGTCAACGAGGATGGTTCCTAACTTACTAATGACAAGAAAAAATTTTGGTGAAGGAAAAAATTACTAACTCAAGATGTCTAGAGCCAAAAACCTAAGGCACAAACAAGATTTCAGTTGCAAGGTACAAAACTTACTAAAATCTGGCCAACTAAGAGAAGACTAAAAATTGCTTGAATTAGGAAGACAACAAAATGATTCTGGGCAATAGTTCACATTAAGTAGGGTGATAATTTAAGACCAGCTGACACTTCGCATTAAGCAGGCTGACACTTTCCAGGCATCCTGATTGATACTTTCTAGGTAGCTTGGGTGATAGTTTGTCAGGGGTGAACTATCGCATGATATTTCTTAGGACAGCAGGTGATACTATTCCAGGGTTGTACGACTCTTTGACTAGTGAAGTGCAAAATCTCAGTTTTAAGGACTATTTATTCAAAATTTCAATTTGAGGGTTGATTTTTTTTATCTCAATCATAGTGACAGTAGTAAATTGATAGGTTAGCAAATAGTAGGTGATCAAACATGTCATAAAACACTTGAAACAAGGGAAAAAGCAACCTTGCCAAGACAAGCACTTGTGATATCAAAGCAATAAAATCCTATGAATGCTACCATGATTTTTTCTATTCAAGAACATTTACACAGGTATATCACAATGAGAACACTTCAAGAACTTTTTAGCCTAAAAAGACAATGGCTTAGTTCTTAACAACTTGGCCCATGCTTCATGTCCCATTGCCTCACACAAAGTGGTTACCCACAATAGATATTGGCTTTGTCATGGAAGTGCCAATGACACAACCAAAGGAGAAAAGATGGTGAGTAATCTTGGGGTGATCTGAATTATTCCACTTGGATCAATCCTTGCACCAAGAAGCTAAGTGGAAAAATAGGGTGGCCTCTATCTATGGTTCTTAATAAGGGCTTCCATTTTTACTACCCCTCTTGCTCCCCAAAGGGACTCCTTACCTTACGGTAAGTAACGAACCTTGCGGCCTCAAGAGTACCTTAAGAATTCTTACTCAATACTTTCCTCATGGTCACAATCTCACAAGTACTCACATCAAGTGAAGACAAGCACTACGTCTACCAAGGTTTTGTGTCCTTGATAGCCTTGAGTTTATAGTGGGTTGGAATAGCCAGCAATAAGCTTGTCCCCACTTGGGTCATTCCCCTTAATTGCTCAAGAGCAGGCCCGCTAAAGGATTTTAAAGATCTAAAAAAAGAATGGATCAACTTATGAGATTCAAGGATTTTGTTTCACCACAAGGGTGAAGAGCATACTCCCTTATCCCAAAGCTTTCTCCCAAACACACCAAGCAAATGTTCAATTACCCTCTTGCTTTCAAAATCCAAGTATGGGTCAAGATTTTCTAGTTCATGACAAGGGTGAAGAGCATACTTCTCCTACCACCCAAGAATCCTTACAACAAGATATTATGTCCCTATGAAATGAAACAACTAGTAATTGCCACACTTGAAAATGAAATAAACAACAAGCACTTAATTGGGTTTTTATGCTTTGGGTAGCCCTACAAAAATAGTTAGTAGCCCTTGTGCATTTGAAGCTTTGACATGCATTCATTTGAGAAAATAATCAAGCAATGAGAGCACCTACAAGCACAACTTGTTAGCCCCACAAGGTTAGCAAAACCAAAATCCGAATGAAATCTGCAAATTAAATCTATCTAACCATAGCAAACTAAACCAGCAAACTAACTAGAGCCAAATTCGGCAAAAAAGAACCAATAAACAACTCACTACCAGGTATAGGAGACAATACAGTCACCAAAAATATCATGTGACACTTTACAGTATACCAGGGTGATAATTTTTTTCTGGGCAACACTTCGCTGTACTGCAGGCGATAGAGTTCCTCAAACGGGGTGATAGAGTTTCTCAAGTAAGGTGATACTTTTAACTGGTAAAGTATCGCATGACCACAGGTGAACTTTCACATGACACTAGAAATTATTGTGTGATAATCTAAGACTGAAAAACCTAAGAGTCGAAAATGAAGCTAAAAATTGATGAAAATGCAAAAAATTAAGGACAAAACAATAATGCTTTGTCTCACTGTGGGTGCCAAAAATGTACACACTCAAATGGTGCACTTCTGTAAGTCATTATATCCAAGGGAATCCATGAAGAGGAAACCTTAGAAAGTGACCTAGAGCTCTCTATATATGGAGTTGCAAGATTATTTAAAGTTTTCTCTCAGCTAGAGCTATTAAGCTAATGACCTTGCTAGTCAACCACACAATGAGAGATTCAAATGAAGACAAGGGCAAGAATGCCAATATCTCCAAGAATCACTATGAAATGCAAATGCAAGCTAGATTAAGATGACTATGCAAGCTAGAAATGAAAGGTGCAAGCTAAGCTATGAAAATGAAAGTACAACCTATGCTATGAAAAGGAAAGTACAAGTATTAACAAGCCTTCCTAGTTAAACTAGATGAGTTACTCTAAAGCTTGAAAGGAAATCTAAACTATGAAAGCATAAACATGAAGCTACTATGCATGAATGAAATTAAGAATGGAATGTAGATGCAAAAGCCAAGAATTCTCCAAATCTTCAAAAAGCTCCAAAGTGACCTAGAAAACCTGCAGCATAACATTAGCATAAAAGATTGATATGCAAATGAGGAAGAGAGCTCTTCTTTTATAGGAAATGAAAAGCAATGGACCATGGAGATTAAGAGGTAAAAGATTTAATCAAGGGTGGAGCTTGAAAGAGGAGCAATCCATGTGCACAAATATCCTCCAATGAGAAAATAAGAGTTGACTTTTGTGTCCATATGAGACAAAAAGTTCTTTTCTCCTTTTTATAAAATAAGCATAATGCTTTATTTGTGCAACTTAGGATAAGAGGAAAAGTGGGGGCTTTTCATTTATTAAAAGGGGAGGAAATATTCCTTTTAAATAAATAAAAACTTAGGATAAAATGGTTAGCCCAAGGCAAATAATAAAAAATGATAAAATAGGATTTGATCAAGGAAATTGATATAATTGATAAAATGCTAATTTTTGAAAATATTGATTCAGGGATTTCATTAATTGCTGAATGGGGGCCCAAAGTCTAGGCAACCATTTTAGGGTGCATACAGATAGAATTGATAGAGAAAAATAAAACATGGAATTTAGTACCTAGGCCTAAGGATAAGAATGTTATCGATACTAAATGAATTTTTCAGAAATAAGCTGAATGAGAATGGAGAGGTTAAAAGGAATAAAGCCAGACTAGTTTGCAAGGGGTATGCACAGAAGGAAGGAATAGATTATGGTGAGACCTTTGCACCTATTTCTAGACTAGAAGGAGTTTGAATGTTACTAGCTTATGCAACACATAATAAATTTAAATTTTATCAAATGGATTTCAAGTCTACATTTCTGAATGGGATACTAGAAGAGGAGGTCTACATAGAACAACTGAAAGGGTTTGTTGATCTAGATAAAAGAGACATGGTATGTAGACTAAAAAAAGCTTTATATGGTTTAAAAAAAGAACCTAGAGCCTGGTATGAAAGGTTTCATAGTTATTTGTTAAGTATTGGATTTGTTAGAACTAGTGAGAATAACAATTTTTATATGAAAGGAGATATTGATGATAGTATTCTAATTACTGAAATATTTATCGATGATATTATTTTTGGAGGAAAAGATCAAAGCTATAAATCATTTTCTGATGAGATGAGATAAGAGTTTAAAATGTCTATGTTTGGAGACATTAAGTTCTTTCTAGGCTTACAAGTTATTCAGCAAAGTGATGGAATATTCATCACACAATCTAAGTATATAAAGGAAGTACTTAGAACATTTGGCATGGAAGATGATAAACCAATTAGAACACTTAGTCATAGGCTATAAATTGACTAAAGATGATGAAACTATAGAGGTAAACCAAACACTGTACCGATCTATGATTAGTAAGTTGATGTGTGCAGTACATAGTAGACTAGAGATTGCACATGCTATGGGAATTGTTGCTACATTTTCTACAAATCTTAAGGAGTCACACATGATTGCAACAAAAATAATCTTCAGATACCCGAAGAAAACTAAGGACTATGGATTATGGTATCCTAAGGAAGGCAAGTTTGAACTATGAGTTTACACCGATAGAGATTGGGCTAGAAATATTGATGACAGGAAAAGTACCACTAGAGGAGCATTTTTCTTTGGTGAAAGACTTGTTAATTGGACAAGTAAGAAAAAACCTTGTATTTCTTAGTCTACTACCAAAAAAGAGTATGTTGATGCTGCTACAAACTGTTCAAATATTGCTTACATCAAGAAAGTATTGGAAGGGATGAATGAGGTAATCACTGAGATAGTGATTATATATTGTGATAACACAAGTGCAATAAACATTTCAAAGAATCATGTAATGCATTCAAAGACAAAGCACATCTCTATTAAGTATAACTACTTAAGAGAACAAGTATAGGAGAAGAAAGTTAAATTGGAGTATGTAACATCAAAGAGCAACTTGATGACATATTTACTACTGAAGGAAACATTTGAATACTTGAGGACTTGACTTGGGGTCCATCCCCTATCTACTGATCACTAATGTGATCTAGAGGTTACATCAACATAATCTTATGAGAAGATCATTCATGTTGATGTAGCATAGTTTACACTTTGGATTATGTCTAAGGTTGTGAAATATTTGAGGAAATAGAATAGAGAGTTGCAAATCAGTATAGAAGGATACAGTATAGAAATCAGACAATAGAGAGTCACATGGCTACTACAGGGCTGTATGGTTTATGTTTTTCATTGGCATTTTTATCAAAGGGATAGATAAAAAATATGATAACTAAGGAGATCACTTGAACATCTATCTAAGGTATGTATTTTGTATAATGCTTTTTTCAACCCGACTATAAGATTTATTAGTCTTAACAACTTGTATAAATATGAGGCATTTGTAAATGTGAAGTAGACAAGAAATTGCAATGATATAGATGGTATAGCAAACATATAGTGAAGAGATATTGATGCAAATTTTTGAAAGAAAGCAAGCAGTATAAGGTTATGTAACTTTCCATATTTTGTAATCAGTAATAATTGTACATTACTTGTTTGGGTAGTGGGCTCATCTAGTAATCATATTTTGCACTACCAACTCTTAGCAGGGTTGAGGTTTCTAACAAGGCCTAAAGTCCCTTAATAAGGACTGAGACACTATATGCATGTAATAGGCTCCTAACAGGGTCAACATCCTTAACATGATACTTTTGATTAGTGGATCTTTATGGGTACCATCCCCACTAGGGTTTTCCCTTGGCCAAGGTTTCCTCAAGAACAAATAATGTGTTATGAGTTCATTTTCTTTACTGTTATGCATATTCTTTAGATTACTACGTTATGCATGTATCAATTTAATCTGTTATATCCATAATTTGAAAAAATTAAAAGTTTGTAGAATACTGATTCAGCCCCCCTTAGTATTCCCTATTTCTAACAGACTCTTTGTACAAGTGTCCCATGAGTCACCTTGAACTCTTTGAGGTGCCTTGAGAAGCTCCTTAGGAATAGGATTGGCTTGTTGACTTAGTGTAGGGGAAGACATGTGGTCATGAGGCCAATTCTTATGAGGGCATATAGCCCTTAAAAATAGGACATGTGTGGGTGAGGATAATGGTTTATTAATAATTAATAATAATTAATTATTTTAGCCAAGGTGATGTGTCAGGTGAATAGGTGAATAAGGTGGACTAGGGGACTTAGTCATATTTGGTGATTGTGTTAATTGATTAAATCACTTTAATAAGACTATTTAGAAGACTTAGGATAGGAGAATAAACTATAGTGAATTCATCAAATAAATTGAATAATCTATTTAATAAATAGAGGAAATAAATATTAATTAAATAATAAATATTTAATCAATTTATCAAGTCAATATTAATTAAATAATAAATGTTTAATTAATTAATGAAGTCACTTTTTAGTGTATAAAACTTTTTGATTAGGTATTTTGGGGTCATGTCAAATGCCTTGGGTAGGTCCTTGGCTTGAATCTAGATTTTCTTCTCATTCTACCCCTTTTTCCACCTTCTTTCTGCACTTTTTTGGCATTCTGGACTGAGATCCTCAGATTCTTGACCTCAAGGTCAAGGTCATCCATTTAGGTCAAGGTCGACCTTGACCCTAACCTAGGTCAAAGTCAACCTCAACCTTGATCCAATGTCCAAATTTCAAGATTCCATGATTTTTGGATGTTGGGTTTCGGAAAGAATTGTTATCTCACTTCTGGGTTGGCTTTTTTGGTCTCCCAAATGGTAAAATCTTAAATTGAATTTAATCTAGGCCTATTTATAGGGGTATGTGCCCAATGGGAATTTATTTCCCATATGTCATCCTCTCTAGGAGTTTGTGCCCTCGATCACTATAAAAGGAAGCCCTCCTCTCTCATTTTAATCTATCCTTTGTCATCATCTCTCTTTTGCAATCAAGCACTTCATCCTTCAAGCAAATATTCTCAATCAAGGAAGAATTAAAGCCATCATCTACATTCAAGAATTCAAGTTCTCCATTTAAGATCAAGGATTTAAGCATTTTTCAAGTCTTTCGGAGGGATTTGGTTCAAGCATTCAAGATTCATCATTCAAACCCTAGATCTATCCATCATGGTGGTATGATTTTCCTTCAAGATCCTTTTGTTCATCTTAAAGATCTATTCATTCTCCCTTCAAGGTGGATTCCAAGCATACAATCATGGAGGTTTTGATTTAAATTTTTAAATTTTGTGTCCAAGCTTTCATATTAACATACTTGATTACATTTTAAAATAATTACATATCTAATGAGTATCATAGCTTTCTTGTTAGATCTATTTCTACTACTTGCTAGCATTCTCTATTTCAATTCTATTTTAAAGGTTGATTCCAAAATGAGGTTTGACCAAGGCAAACCCCTCATCCAAAAAAAACCCCCTTTTTCCTTGTAGGTACAGGTGTGGGACAATGAATTGTAGTTCATATTTGAGTACCCTTTTCAGAGAACTTCCGGGATCCATGAACAAAATTTTTGTCAGAACAGTAGAGGTCAAGGTTGAATTTTTGGGGTAAGATTGTGCCCTGGGGTAAGAGCTTACCCCTATTTTGGGTCAAGGTCAACCTTCTTCAGTAAGACAAGAGGTTTCTTAGTTTTCTATATTTCTATACTTCCAAGCTAGATCTGGTTGCAGAATTTCCTGAAACTATACAAAGACACCAGAAAATAGTTATTTCTGAATCTGCTCCTTTTTAAGATAAGTATTCATGTTTTATTAAAGTTTTTCATGTCCACAACATTTTTCATTATATCATTTCCCACTTTATTATCTTAGCTACACACATATTTTCACATCTTACATCTTTCTATACCATCTTGATTTTGTTCCTTTACAGGTGAATACCATGTAACCTCACAATATCCTTCATAAAGACCATATCTACTAAACATGCTATATAGGATTCTCTCATAGGATAAAAGTTTTCCACTTTATTCAATTGGTCAAGAGTAACCATAATGATATCATGTATGTGGGGATTCATAGGAAATCCTATTCTAAAATCCATCGAGATGATATCCCATTTCCATGATGGAATGAGATTAGGTTGTAAATGTCTTGTGGGATGTTGGTAGTCTTCCTTAACACTCTGACACTCTAAACATCTTGCCACAAAATAAAAAATGTCATGTTTCATACTGGACCATTAATATACCTATTGAAGGTCCACATGCATCTTCTTGACACCTGGATGTGCCAAGGTGCATGATGACCCTTAGATAAAATATAGGTATGAAGATCACATGATCAAGGTACATATATATGACTCATATAATGCAAAAGATTATCCAAATCTAAAACATAACCTGAGAACCTACCTTCCAAAGGTCTCCCTGACTTAATCTCATTCCTCACTTCCTTTTACCAAGTATTTGTAGGAAGTTCCTGAAGTATAAAAATCCATAAATCTACACCAAGAGTTAGAGCTAATATCTCATGCTTCTTGTGACTTAAGGTGTTAACTAAAAAATTTTCCATATGTGTGATAGTTAAATTTGTGCTCCTTGAGTTTCAAATATTCATAAGCAATCACACATCCTTCCTGAATAAGGACCATTACTAGACCTTCCAAAGAAGAATCAACACACACCATGATATCACCCATTGGGTTAGGTATTTCTAGGATAGGTGCACTATTCAAACACTTGTTGAGGTTCAAAAATTCCTTTTCACACTTCTCTATCTAGACA
Source organism: Chamaecyparis obtusa (assembly GCA_027943335.1). NCBI lineage: Eukaryota > Viridiplantae > Streptophyta > Pinopsida > Cupressales > Cupressaceae > Chamaecyparis > Chamaecyparis obtusa. Next base: position 86,521 of record BSBK01009858.1, read on the forward strand.
CACTTCTTCTCTTTCCCTTGAAGAGCATTAATTTGATATGCAACCCTAGAGAAGTCCTTAACAAACCTGCGATAGTATCCTACCAAGCCAATGAAACTATAAACTTTGGATACATTTGTGGGGGTTAGCTAATATACTATAGCCTAAATCTTGGAAGAATCTACTAAATTAACCTCGCCTATTATTACATTCCCCAAGTATTTAACTTCATACTAAAAGAAGTCACAATTTTCTACACTTTTATACAACTTATTGTCATGAATATAGTGCAAAAATAGTCACATATGTTCCTCATGTTCCTATATGGATTTATAATATATCAATATATCATCTAAGAAAATGAGACCAAAATGGTCAAGGTAAGAACAAAATAATATATTCATTGGGCACATGAAATTAGATAGAGCATTTGTCAAACAAAAAGGGACTATTGTGAACTCATAATACCCATAGCATGTATAGAATGCATTTTTGTGAATATTTACATCGTATATGTGTAACTGATGGTATCCTAACTTGAGATCAATCTTTTAGAATACCTTGGACCCCTTTGTCTAATCAAATAGATCATAAATCCTTGCAAATGTGTACCTTTTCTTTATCATTACCTTTTTCAATCATATATATGTTAGAATAGTTTTACAATAAAGGAGTGGGGGGTGGGGGGGTGAATCAGTTATCCTTTGGTCTATATGTACCAATTCAAATTTCTAGTTCTTCAACAAATTGGGATCTAATCAGTAATTCACTTGATCTCTATAGCACATATCAGTTACATAAAAATTGTAGTCCACTATCCAAAAGTAATCAACTTACGGAATATAAAAATTTCAACAACATTCACATCAAATATGATTCACACAAGTATAACACTGGGATTTAATGTGGAAACCCAATTTGGGAAAAACCACTTGTAACATGCTACCAATTTACACTCTTCTGAAGTGAGCTCTATAAGAAGCCAACTATGTCAAAGGTTTACAATACACACTATTAGGTGTGACCATGTTAAGAGTGGCCTAGTTAGAGGTCTTAAGAATATTTCATTAGAATGTCACCTTGATTAAAGGGTTTACACAATGACTATTAGATAAAGCTTGATTAAAGGATTTAGACTGATACAATGGTTAGAAAGTAACAGTAGCTTCTCATTTGAAATATACAACTCACTTTAAAAATACAAATCCAATTTGTTCATATGTTGATTTATTGCTGGACCTTCATTTCTATCTCCATCTCTAATTTTCTTGGAATTCTCTTCAAGCAATCACCACAACTCTGTTCAGCTCTTCACAGCTTCACCTTAGCCTTCTACTTACATTCATTAGTAAATAACATCAACCTCTTGCACAATATATTTAACCTCACAATTAGGCCATCCTTATACCTCCTTGATCAGGTAGATTAATCTTTTTCCACTTAATATCTTCCGTAGCTCTTAGGTTTAGGTCAGATTCATCAAATCCTTCCATCATTTTTTTTTCCTACTTTTCCTTCTAGATACATCTTCAAAATTCTCCTTGAATCCATAATAAAATGGTTTACCATTGATTAAATGCTCCATACCATTCATTAATAATTTCAACATGTTTTACATATCCCAAGAATTAAACTATGTCAGTTGGGATTCTCAATTCTTACACAAACTATAAATTATTGATACTCAGTCGATACTATGTTTAGCTCCTCAGTCATTACTGAATATCTTTGTCATCACTTAAACTTTTCTTCTAAAAAAACACTATCTTTTCTCATTAATTATCGATGCTTGGTCGACACTAGATTTTCTCAAAATATACTGGTGCTCAGTCAACATTACCATCACTCCGCTTAAACTAGCTTTTTTCTCTTTTTCATGGTTAAGCCTATGTTTAATGTCTTTCTTCTTCACTTTGTGTTAAAGATAAACAACACATTACCTTGTGAATGTGCCAACAAATCAAGTACCCATTGAAGTATCACATAAGTCAACCTTTCCTTAGGTCCTAGTGTTATTTTCTTTTTTCAAATCCTCTTCATCAATCAAAAGATATGATACTCTACTAGATATAAACTATCTTACCAGTTAAGGTTTGACATCAATGACAATATAAAAATTGTTTCAATTGTAGTTTTCAACACTATATTCAATGCACAAGTGTAGAGATCCATCTTTCTTCTTAACAAAGAGTATGAGTTCTCCCCATGGTGAGAGACTTGGCTAAATACTACCCTTTACCAAAAAAGATCCTCTAATTGGAGTTTAATCTCACTCATATCCTATGTAGTCATTTGAGAATGATCTCCTGATATAGTTTGTGCTCCTAGAACAAGATCAATGTGAAAATCTATTTCACTTAATGGTGGCATACCCAAAATCTCATTAGGAAAGACATCATAAAATTCCTAAAGATTATGATGATGAAGAATCTTCTCCTTAGTTTCAAATTCATCCCACTCATTCATAGCTATAGAAAATACCTAACATCCCTTTCGCATTTTTTTCATGAGTTTCTTAGAGGAAATCATGTGAAGAGATATAGGATGTTGAATTCCCACAATCTCACAATCATTTACAATATCCTCCTTGCATTTTATTAAATGTTTTGTCTATAATCAATGTTAGCTCCATGAGAACCTAACCAATCCATCCCAAGGATAATATAATATGATCCCAAAGGAATCACATAAGTATCAACCAGGGTAATTAATATAAACAACTTTAACTCACAATTTTTCACTAGAGAGTTTGTTGATATCCTTTCCCTAAAAAGTAAATCTACTTGCCAACCAATGTCTTTCTTTGCTGCCACTAGCCTATATTTATCTAATACAAAAGGAGATATAAAATAATTTTTAGCTCCTAAATCAAATAATATATAAAGAGAAATACCCCTAGTAGCACTAAGAAGTTTTTGTTGGCAAAATGCCCAATGCTCTCCTCGGGATTTGTGACATGACTTAACGACCTCCTCTATCTTCTATAAGTCTATTGGTTGTATCAGATATTAACAGGTTGATCTTTTGGTGCAACGACAACCACTACATGTAAAAAGTGGTATCAGAGCTTGGTCACAGGTTTGAATCCCCTCGGGTAACACTTGTATGCACCCTAAAATGGTCGCCTAGACTTTGGGCCCCCATTCATCAATTTATCAATTTCCTGGATCAATGCCATGCAATATTTTCAATTCAAATCTTTTTCCTTGATCAAATCATAAGTAATTTAATTATTTTAATATTTCCTAAGCTTTGATCATTTTATCCTAAGCCTCATTTAATTAAAAGTAAACTTCCCTTTTAATTAAATAAATCATCTTATTAAAATAAATTTCTTCTTTTAATAAAATCCCCACTTAAATATCTCTTTATGTTGAAAAAGGAAACAAAAATAAATTAAAATCCCTTTTTCTCTCCACTTTGAATGCACATACTTTTAAGTGGTGGGCCTTTTTCATCTTTTTGCCTCTTAAAGAATCTTGAGCACATGGATCAACCAAGATTTAATCTCCACTGTTGGTCATTTATTTTTGCCTCTTAATCTTGACCATCCACTTTCCTTTATAAGGAGCCCTCTCCTTCTCATTTTCATCTTCTAGGTTTTGAATATTGTTATGCTACACATTTGGAGAGAAATTTTGGAGAAGATTCTTGAGCACTTGAGCTTGGATATTGCAACTTCTCTTTTCTTGTATTCTTCTCTCATGCCCCATGGCAATCCATTTAGATTAATCTTGCACTTGCATATTAGATTAGATTTATATTTCCTTTCATATAATAATCTTGCATAAGCATTTCCTTTCATAGATTAGTTTTCTTTCATGCATTTTTATCATATAGAATAGCTTTTATTTTCATTTGCATGCATACTTGATGATCATGGAGACTAGCATTCTTCTTTTTGCTCTTTGAATCTCTCATTTTATGGTGTACTTGCATGGGCACAAACTAGGTCTAATCTAAGGGCCTCCATTAGAAACCCTTGCACTCCATGAATAGAGAGCTATGAGTCACTATTTGAGACCTCATTCTTGAGAAATCTCAAATTTAATGGCTCATAGAAGTGTGAAAACATTTTAGCACAAATTTTTGGTGCCCACCATGGGGAAAAAAATTGCATTTCTTGCCTCATAGCATTTTATTTTATTTTTTTGACAATTTTTGTGCACTATCTGTACCTTTGTGTGTCACTGTTACAGAGTCTTGCATGAAATTTCTCAGTATATCATGTGAAGTTTTGCTGGTATCAGCATTTTTATGCACGAAAGAGGCATTTTCTTATGTGGGCCTATGTACTTTCTCACATAGTCCTATGTACTTTCTTGCATGGGTTAGTACTTTCTCATGGGACACTATGTACTTTCTCATGCGGCACTATGTACTATCTCATGTAGACTTTTGACAGTAGAGACCTAAATTTCTAGATTTGTTAGTTTAACTTTTTGTTTTCTAACATTAATGCTTGTTGTGGTTTATTTCCCTGATTCTGATTGCTGAGGTAGCATAGCATTGGATTGCAGATCTTTGGATCTAAGGTGAGTTTCTATGGTGTCTATAACATTTGGATTTTGGGTATAAAATGAATCTCTCATGTGTCTAGCTTGAGTGTTTATTTCTTTCATACATCACACTTCAATTTTGGGCTCTAAAAGGACATAGATTCACTTTCTTTCATATGTGTTTCACATAGTAATTAGGCCCTATGAACACAATTTGTGGTGTTCTTGAGAGAGTGAGTTTCTTGTGAAGCTCTTCTTTATGATAGAACCCCTTGTAGGTAGGGAGGATATTGTTTCTATCTCATGATCTTACTTGGTTTAGTCCTCAACATTGATCAGTACGTTCTCTCTTGGTCCCTTTTAGAGAGCTCAGTAGACATTAGTGTTGACATCATGAGCCTTGGTGAGGTTGTTTCAATCTTAGCATGTCAATGAACTTTCTTTCTATGTTTGGGTGAAGTGAAGAGGCTAGAGGATTATGCTCTACTCCTTTTTTGGGTAGTACCAGAAACTCAGATCCTTGAATCTAAGCAAGTCCCCATGTGGTCCTTTTTGTGAGTGACCTTGTTAGAGAGGGTTAACTATAGTGGACACTCCCTTTATTGGGTAAACCATGTGGATGAAACCTCAAGTAGTAATAGCCATTTTCATCATGGTAGCAACAACCACTATACAAATGTCCTTGTGGAAGAAATCTCCATGGGTGTAGTTTCTTCTTGGGCTGTTAGATCTTCTCAACATCTTCGATTGATTAAATTATTAGAATGTGTCAAAAACATAGTGTGCCTGAATTGGAGTTCACCCTCTTGAGATTAAAAAAGTTACAGAGTTGAACCATTACTAAGAACCATAGTACAACCAAATTTTTACTTGCTAGGACTATGTGAGTGATTGGAAAAACATTTTGAGAACATACAGAAGTAGAATCTTTAAGGAGTAGCATACTAAGTCACTATTCTTTCTTATGTGCAAGGTTTCTTTTTCCCTTGCCCATTATTTGAAGACATTTTTTTCTTGAACTGCTTGATTGTTGTCTTCCATGCTTAATTGATGCTGAAAATCTGTTGATACATCTAGTTGATCTTTTAAAATGAACAAAAAAAACTTGAGTTCCTAAGTTTATAACTTGTTGTCAAGTGGCCTGATCCTATTTTGCCACCTAACTCTATGCACATTCTTGTGTGAGCCTAGCATTTTCTCACGCAATCCCTAGCATTTCTTCATGTGGGACTGCATTCCCTCACACAAAAATATCCCCTAGTCTGTCAGAACACTGAGCTGATTTGTGTCATTTTCAATTTTCCTTGGTCGATCTGGATTATAGTAGGTCACTTACCTCATAGTTGGAAGCCTATTTTCACCTTGGGTTCCAGTGTTTTGACCTCTTGGATTAGTATTCTTTGATTTCACAAGTGACCTTTCTTGGAATCTATTAGTTAGAGATTTTCCTTGTTGAGAAAGTAAACCTTTAGATTCTTTGATAACACGCTTGGAGAGTTTCAGTAATCCCTTGTCCAATTCACTTCCATCCAAAATCAATTTCAATCAAATATAATTTGGGTAAATCACCCTCCTGATCCATACATGTTAGGATACTTATCCATTGATTGGGAACCTATGTGGCAGTGTTGGTTTATACCTTTTACAAAAATTCTATCTTATCACCTCTCTTTTGGACAATTGAATGCTTTCACTATCCTAGTTTGGTACCAACATTTCTTATGGTCATCTTATCACCTAGGATCTTTTCTTTCATGTTGGTTACAACAATATATCAATTAAATCAAGGAAAATGACTTAAGTTGTCTTTGATCAATTACCCTTAGTTCAAACTCACCAAAAACGTAAGGGAAAAGAGCCTATCTTTGATCAATCCCCTAGGAATACCTCAGAATCTTGGTTTGATCCCAAGAGTAATCTTAGTGAGTTGAGGACATCCTTAGCACCTTCTCAATGAGATATGAATATGAGTTATACCATAAATTCAAGGGAGAGGGAAGAAAGGGATAAAAGTCTTGACAACATATTGAAAAGACATAGAGATAATATTCTACTTGGTAGTTCCTCTAATGAAAATTGACTAGTTTCACTACTTATCTCAACTAGATATTTGGATGCTCACCAAAGCACTAAAAGGGAAATGAAGAAGTCCTATCAAGAAGAGAAATCACAGCATGACAGTCAAGACAATGAACCTTATGATACTCATGTGAATGTTGCATACACTAATGACTTGTTCAAACATTCAAGACCAAGTTCACCACTCCAAAAAACTTCAAGATACAAAAGTGAAAGACTCAAAAGGATTGAGTGTGAAAGGAAAGCCTTCTTAGATGAACAAGCTGCAAAGGAAGAGAATTTTAGAGTCCTAGAGTTGGAAAGATGAGCCTTATTGGAAATAGAAAGGAGAGTCACACAAGAAGAGAAAGATAAACTCTTGGCTTAGCAACTCAATGAACAATACAACATGTCTGTTCATGGTGGAAACAACTCTCCTCCATCCACTCCTCCTAAAACTCCATGAAGTAGAAGGTATTCAAGATCACCTTTATGATCTCCAAGCCCTAGAGGAAGAAGGGCTCCACAATATGACCATTATAGGAGACAAACACCTCCTAGGAACTTAAAACAACCTTCTCAACATGCTCAACATGGTTTACAATATGGGGGAAGTAGCTCAAGTCATGATCTTGACTCTGAAGATTTCATGAATATACAACAAGAACCACTCTTCCAACAGTATGTGGAGAGATGCTTGGAGAAAAACAAAGAAAAGTTCCTAGAGAGTTTAATCAACAAAGGTGCTAAAGTCCCTTACAACTTTGATATGGATAGAAAGATCAAGAAGCAAGGTCCATCCCAGGAAGAAGAGATCAAGAAACTTAAGTGTATGATGGAAAAGATGTCGGCACCCAAGAGCTCATTCAATCTTGATTCAATTTGTCCTAATCCTTTTGAAAAGAGTGTGAGTATGAAAGATTTTCCTAAAAAAGTTGAGATCCCCCAATATGACAAGCATGATGGTAATGGAGATCCACACAATCATGTGCATCAGTTTTATATTATGAGTTTTGAGTTCCATCAAGATGAATCATACCTTATGAGATAATTTCCAAGGAGTCTTAAGGGTCAAGCAATGGAATGGTTCACCAACATAACTCCCACCATCAAGACTTTCAAAGATATAGTCCATATATTTGTCCAACACTTTGCTTATAACCTTTCAAGATCTATCACCATGTTGGACTTATGCAACTTAAAACAACATCAAGGGGAATCCTTTGTCCCTTTCTTGCAAAGGTGGAGATGAAAATACTCTTGCTACTCTAGGACCATTCCTAAAGATGAGAAGATTGACATCCTTATTAGCAACTTGGTTCCTAAGATGCGGTATGAAGTTAGGAAAATGGTCTTTGATTCCTTTGACACCATGGTTGAAACCGCAGGTAGGATTGAGGATGTTTTGAAAGAACAAGGAATTTTGGCCAACAACAAAAACAACAACAATGGTCAAAATAACAACTCTAATAAGGATAAAGGGAAAAACTTACATTGGAATAGGAATAAACAAATGGTCAATGATGGAGTTGCAGACTCTTCTCAACCCAAGGATCAAGTTGTTCTTCACTTATCTAGTGTTGTTCCAGCTATGAAGCTCAACTCATCTAACCAACAAGAGTACAAGCCAAGATATAAAGATAAGCCTAAGAAAGAGAGGCATCAGTTTAAAAAGATTGGTGATTCATATGAGGATGTCTTCAAAAAAATCATCACCAACAACCTTGCACATCCTCAAGATCGCATAAAGCATCATATACCCGAGGTTAAGCCACATTAGTGGGATGAGAAAGCCTTTTGCAAATTTAATAATGGCATTAGAAATAATATTGAAAACTATTGGAAACTAAAGCATATCATCCAAGATCTCGTTGAGAATGGAAAACTTCAGATAGATGGACTAAACACCAATGTTGATCATAAGGTATTCAAAGAGCCTGTGCCCAAGTATGAGAAGGGGGAAACCTCTAAACCTAAGAATGGAAAGGCTGAGATCAATTACACTTACATAGTTATGGAGAATGTTGTCAACATGCTTGAAGTTGTATAGGAAAATGTCAACATGATGAGAAATAAAGATCCCTATGGGTATGATCTAGACATGGACTCTCCTCCTATCTTTAATGAAGAACCTATTGTGGTGCTAAGGGGTCCTAACTCTAGAATGTCATCCCAAGCTCTTAATGTTGTCATGTGAAGTCAAGGTCCTATTGTCATTAGAGGACCCCATTCAAGTCAACCTAGTAAACCAAAGCAAGTGGCATGTAAGAATGCCACCTCAAAACTAGCAATTAATCCCAAAATGAGATACAATCTTGTAGATCAGTTGCAAAAAACCCCAGTTTAGATTTTGATCTTTGAGCTCTTAGAGTTGTCCCCAAGGCATAAGCAAGTCCTTGAGGATACTTTGCACACAGTGAATGTCCCTAACAACTTAGATGTTGACCAATTCCAAAACATGGTTAACCATATTGCTAGCCCTCATTAACTTACTTTCTCAGAGGATGATGATAAAGCTTTGATCCATGCACATAATCTTACCCTTCATATTGAAATCATGATTCACAAAACTCATGTTAGGCATGTGTTGATAGATGGGGATGCTGGGCTTAATACTTTTTCATTAAGTCTTTTGAATATATTGGGTTATTTTGAACAAGTCATAGATACCAAAAAGAAGATCACTATCAAAGCCTATGATGAGGTAGAAAGAAGTTCCAAAGGGTTGGCGATCCTTCCTATTAGGATTGGCCCTATTGAGAATGATAATTTGTTTCAAATTGTTTATGTTGGTCCTTGGGAATATAATATCTTACTTGGTAGACCATGGATTCATGATATGAAAGTAGTGTCATCTACCTACTATCAGTGTGTTAAGTTCCCCTACAATGGAGTAGAAATTTTTATACCTAGGGATAGCACATTATCTGTCAACTCAATTTCAGCAAGTTCTCATGTTCCCCTCAATAGAGAAGTAGAAGATTTCAATGCAATCTTAACATAATGCAAAGACAAGTTCAAGTTGGTAGACCTTGGTGTACAGGGGTATCAACTTCACTCTTTTACAAAGATTACAATTTCACCTAGGTCTTATGGAAATCTTCACAAGAAATGAGACCTTCCTCTTTAGCTATGACTTTATTTGGCACATTTGTAGATTCCTTAGTGCCTATTCAAGATGAGAAATAAAAAGTAGTTGTTAAAGATTGGATTTATAGAGAAGAGAAATACAAGCACAATGAGAACTTCTCTCCCTCTCCTAAGACTTATGGAAGAGGGTATACTTTCTTCAAGTAGATGGGCTATCCTAGACATGGCCCTCTTAGTCACATATTGGATGCTAGAGATGAACCTCTTGATCATGCTCTTTTTGGATGTAGGTCTAAGAAGACAGTTGGCCTAGGATTTGTGAATCATTACAAGAGCACTGCTCCTATCCTTGATGAGTTAGATAGTGAAGATGAGATGAAATACATGTCTAATTTGACAAATCAACAAGATATGTGTGAAGATTGGGTCTCTTCCACTAATCTCCTTTTGGGAGATTCAGATAATCTAGTTTCTCATACGATAGTTGCAACATTAGAAAAATGAATTAGATATAGAAGATCCTATCAGAAAACATCAATGAAAGAATATTATTCATATGATGGAGAGAGATGTTACCCTTGATGACATTAGAGCTTCCACATCAAGATATCCCAAACCTTCATGGAGTAAACATCCTAGTCAAGATTCAGAAATAGATTTGCATGAGTATGAATGGGACTCTCTCTCAAATTCTTCTACAGTTGACATGGATGTTGATGTCATTCACACTTATAGTTCTCAATTTGAGGTAACTGACAAGTGACATGTAGGATTAGAGGATTTTTACCCACATGTTTCGTTGGTGGATGATTCTTCACTTGTTAGGATGAATCTTGATTTGGGTAGCTTAGAAGGATACTTGACAGACTCTGACTCTTTGGTCACCAGAGATGATACCATTCATATCCATAACCTTGAACCAGTCATTGACTTACCTCTTGCTCATCCTAACCTCATTGATTGATCCCAATGCTATCAATAACTTGAGCTCTTAACATTCCAAAATGACTATGAGATAACTTGTTTCTTGAATTCCATTGAACCTATAGTCTCTTCCACCAGTGAACCAAGTACTAGCATGATAGAGCTAGACATCAAGTACCTTATTCACAAAATAAAAAGAAGAGAAATAAAGAATAAGAGTTCTGATGGCAAAAACTATTATGTGGTGGTGTCAGAACCAAAAATAGTAAAAATAAATGATGTATCCAAGGGTGAAAACTTCTCTCAGGTGCCTAAGGATGAGGTACTTGATCATCTCCCTAGCTACTTTCAAGACAGATCTTCATTTCTTGTTGAGCCAACACAAGCATTCAATTTGCGTATAGATGAGGCTCCATAGATATTACATTTGGCTCAGTGCTTGTTATCACAAGAAAAAGTAGCTTACACTAAGTTCTTATAGAAAAAGAAGATCAATTTTGCCTAGACTTACTCAGATATGCCAAGGTTGGACACTAATCTTATCATGCATCACTTGTCCATAGCTCTAGGTGTAAAACCAATCAAAAAAAATTTGAGAAAGATGCATCCACACATAACTCTTCTAGTCAAAGTAGAATTAGAAAATCTCCTTGGTGCAGGATTCATAAGAACTATTGACTATGCTAAATGGATATCAAACATTGTACTAGTTTCCAAACATGACAAATCCATTTGGATTTGCACAAATTTTAGAGATGTCAATAGAGCATGCTCAAAGGATGATTTTCCACTTCCCAACATAGATATGATAGTGGATATGACTGTGGGTTATGAGATTTATTCCTTGATGGATGGTTTTTTTTTATACAATCAGATTAAGATAGCTCCTGAAGATCAAGAAAAGACTACATTCACTTGTGCATGGGGTACCTATTGTTGGAATGTTATGTCTTTTGGATTAAAAAATGTAGGAGCCACCTATCAATGAGCTATGACAACTATTTTTCATGACATGATGCATAAAAACATGGAATATTAGGTGGATAACACCTTGGCCAAGTCTAAGAAAAGAGACACACACTTAGATGATTTAGAAGTCATTCTAGATTGCATGGAACAATTTCAACTAAGGTTAAATCCTAAAAAGTGTGTATTTGGTGTCACCTCTAGAAAACCACTAGGGTTCATCATTTCAACAAAAGGAATAGAGGTAGACCTTGAAAAAGTCTAAGTAATAATGGATATGCCACCTCCTTAAAATATTAGTCAAATAAGGAGTCTTCAAGGATGTCTTCAATCCATAAGGAGGTTCATTTCATAGTTGGAAGATAGAGCTCAACCTTTTAACAAGAACTTACACAAGTGAGTCAAATGGGTTTGGAATGAGGATTGTCAAAAGAGCATGGATAAAATCAAGTACTTGGAAAATCCTCCCATTTTAATGCCTCCTATCCTAGACCAACCACTTATTCTATACATTTCAGTGACAAAATCTTCCTTGGGGGCATTACTAGCTCAACTTGATGAACATGGGATAGAAAGAGAAATATACTACATTAGTCGTACTCTTGTTACATATGAGGTTAACTACAACAGCATTGAGAAAGCTTGCCTTGTAGTTTTGTTTGCTTCCCAAAAGTTGTGACATTACATGCTTACACACATAATACACCTCATAGAAAAAATTGATCCACTCAAGTATTTACTAGCTAAGGCTTCCCTCACATGTAGACTTGCGAAATGGATGATGATCCTTTCTAAGTTTGACATAGAGTACATTGAGCATAAAGAAATAAAAGGACAAGCTATAGTAGATCAATTGGCTGATTTCCCAATTCAAGATAGTGCACCTATTCAAGTTGACTTTCTAGATGAGCACCTCATGTGTATGACTGCAAGAACATGGAAAGTGTTCTTTGATGGATCTTTTATTGAAAATGGTTCAAGAGCTGGTGTGTTGTTTGTTTCTCCTCATGGGTACATGATTCCTAAGTCTTACAAACTATTGTTCCCATGTACAAACAACATTACTGAGTATCAAGCTTTAACAAATGGACTTAAGATGGCCATAGAATGGAGAATCATAGAGCTACACATCTATGGGGATTCAGAACTGATAATTAACCAAGTTAATGAAAAATATCAAACAAAAGATGAGAAGCTGATACCTTATAAGAAAATGATTGATTCCTTGAAATGATACTTCACATTTGTCACATTTTAGAAAATCCCTAGAGTAGAAAACAATGTAGCTAATGCTATGGCTACACTTGCTTCACTCCTTTAGTTAGAGAAACATGAGTCCAGATTAGAATTCTTAGTGGAATTGCTACATCACCCTATCTATGACTCCCAAGAAAGGTGTGTTATCTATACCCTTGTCAGTAGTGAGTCATCTTGTTATGGTGCCATTTACTCATACCTTTGTGATGACATTATCTCTAAAACCTTTAACCAATTTGAGCATAGAAACCTTACCCGAAATGCCTCTCATCATACCCTTATCTCTGTTGATTTGTATAGGAGGGGTCTAGAAGGATCACTTCTTAGATTCTTAAAAAAGGAAGAATCTGACCAAGCGTTAGTTGACATTCATGAAGTCATTTGTGGGGGACATTCCAATGGTCTTTCCATGGCTTGAAGGTTTCTTAGGGTGGGGTACTATTGGCCTACGATGCAGATTGATACAGTAGATTTTGCAAAGTCATGTGAAAAGTGTTAAAAACATGGTAACCTGATACATGCTCTAGGCAGGGAGCTCATTCCTTCTATATCTCATTGGCTATTTCAGGACTAGGCCTTTGATCTCATTGGGTAGATTCATCCCAACTCATCAGGTGGACACAAGTTTATCATCACTGCTACTGACTACTTCACTAAATGGGTAGAAGTTGTCCCAATTTCTATTTCATTGAGCAAGATGGTCTCTATATTCATTATGAATCATATCATTTGTTGATATGGAGTGTCTTCTAAGATTATCACTGATAATAGAGGTCAGTTCAAAAATAAGGACCTTAAGCAACTCTGCAAAAAATTCAAGATTAAACAACATTGGTACTCCATTTACTTCCCGCAAGGAAATGGTCAGGCAGAGGCATCAAACAAAACCATTCTTAAAATCCTACATAGAACAGTTCATAAGAATGGTAGAGATTTGCATTTATAGATAAATCCAACTTTATAGGCCTATAGAACGAGTATTTGTACCCCTACTAGGGCTACTCCTTTTGCCCTTACATATGGTGTTGAAGCAGTGTTACCTTTAGAGGTTGAGATTCCTTCACTTAAAGTTTCCCTCAAAGGTCTAGTTATAGATGAAGACTATCGTGCCATGACACTTCAAGAGTTATAAATTCTAGATGAGAAATGCCAAACATCATTTGACCATATGAGGGTTTATCAAAAGCACATGTCCAAAGCCTTCAACAAAAAGGTTTTCCCTAGACAATTCCAAGTGGGAGATCTTGTCTTTTATGAAAATCCTAAGAATCAACAACATAGAGATCAAAAGGGAAAATTTGAGCCTACTTGGCTTGGACCTTACATCATTAAAGTAGCTTTTGGGATAGGTGCTTATTTATTATCTACTGAAGAGGGAGAGAAACTTTCTGATCCTATCAATGTCTTGCACCTGAAGAAGTTCTATCCATGATACTCGTTCTGTCTAGGAGCATCCTTTGTACATACTTATTGATCCTAAAAAAATCCAAAAAAATGGTATATCATCAAAAATTCTAAAAATTGGAAAATGTCTTTCAAAAATTATCATCTTAGTGAAAACCTAGCAATAGGTGCGTTGATATATCTCAAAAAAATTATATATTCCAAAAATACAAAAAAAAAAAAAATGTAAGAAATTAAAATAAAAAATAGAAAAAGTGCCTTGGTGAAAACCTAGAAACAGGCACCTTGGTAGGAAAAATTCAAAAAAAAAATTTAAAATGTCTTGAAAAAAAAAAAAAACAAAGGAAAAAATTGCAATAAAGTCCAAATGGTGAAAACCTGGAAATGGGCGCTACTTGGGGCCTTTGCACCTCTGTTTCTTAGCACGCATGCTCAATAATTAGCCTTTCTCCATCATGTCTTGTCCTTGTTGCCTTGGTTTGGAATTGGTATTTGTCTTTGTCTAGGGGCCATAATTGTGTTAGCTTTGGTCTCTTGGATACGTTAGTCTTTAGGATGCCTCGCAAATGGTGTTTTTCAACACCACCCAAACTATGTTTTTGAACACAACCCCTGACATCGAGTGTTTTTCAACACTTATTGGTTTGGTCTTGCCCAATTTTTTCATGTCATCTTACCTACTTGCAAGTATTCGATCCTTATCCTTAGAACTTAGTATCAGTTAACACACTTAAATTTATAAATGCAACACTTAATTCTTGAGCTCTGTCATGATCTTTTCTTTGTGTGCTGACTGTTATTGATTTTTTTTGAGTGTCCTTGTCTAATAAGTCTCTCTGAGATGCATAGCTAGAGGACTTGGGGCATGGGGCATATTTTTATTTCCTTTCTTCTTATGGGTGGTCTTGAACCTATTGAGTGTTTCTTTTTGTTCTCTTGAAACACTTAGGAGATTTGAGACATCATCCTTGACTATTTTTTCACAACCATTCTTATGGTCATCTTGACATCTATGCCTTGATGTGAGCATGGTTTTGTAACATTAAATTGGGTAAGCTAACATTGAAGTCATCTTGACCTTTATGTCTTTGATTCTTATGTTAGAATCTTTCCACATTCCAATCTGATATTAATCACATTCATATCTTCATAGTTGCGTGTGTGACTAGTGAGGATCGTGTGATTTTTTGATGTCCATTAATAATGGCCCAATGATGAAAATAAGTTCCTTAACATTCTCTAATGAATGATGAACACAAAATCCTATGTTACAGTTGCTCTATTACAAGTACACCTTTGCATTTTCATGTAGCTTGCATTGTTAGACTTCATGTTAATTTGCATTTATAGGCTACATTAGGAGTTTGAGAGGGTTTTCCTTCATCTTTCTTTTGGACTTTTAATCAACTATGATCACATTTTGATCCTCATTTCCTTATCTTCTTTCGTGATCTCAATCAAAATTCTCTATCTTAAACAGTTGATTGATTTTGGGGCATTCTCTTTCTTAAGGAAAATTATCTTCCTTATTTTCATTTCTTTTCACCTCTTCCAAACTTCGATCTTCCATTCGCTTTCACCTCACTTGTTTTCTTCTAATTCAATCTTGGGGCATAATATTTCATGTTTAATAATCTACCTTTGTTCTGCGATTCTTATATCTTTCATCTTACATCAAGAACCTTATCTTTAGTTTGATTTGATCAAATTTATGAATTTGTTGTTTCTCCTCTATCTAATTTTGATTTCAATCACAAGGGGGAAGTACCTATCAAACTTCAATCCTTGATTCAGCTTTATCAAACCTATAAATTAAACCTTGTTTGAGACTTAACAATTACCTATTTATAGGGGTGTTGGCCTTGTCTTTTTCAATCATCTTATCTTTGTCCTGATGTGTTCCCATCTGTCGATCACACATCTGGGTTCTTTACAATCCCAAATCAATCTCACATTTCAACTTCATTCTTTAACTACATGTGTTCCCATGAAAATCATGCATTAGTCAAAGAGGGGAAAATCTATGCACCCTAAAATGGTCACCTAGACTTTGGGCCCCCATTCATCAATTTATCAAATTCTTGAATCAATGTCATGCAATATTTTCAATTCAAATAAATTTCCTTGATCAAATTGTAAGTAATTTAATTATTTTAATATTTGTTAAGGTTTGATCATTTTATCCTAAGCCTCATTCAATTAAAATAAAACTTCCCTTTTAATTAAATAAATCATCTTATTAAAATAAATTTCTTCTTTTAATAAAATCCCCACTTAAATTTCTCTTTGTGTTGAAAAAGGAAACAAAAATAAATAAAAATCCATTTTTCTATCCACTTTGAGTGCACATACTTTTAAGTGGTGTGCCTTTTTCATCTTTTTGCCTCTTAGAGAATCTTGAGCACATGGATCAACCAAGATTTAATCTCCACCGTTGCTCATTTATTTTTCCCTCTTAATCTTGACCGTTCGCTTTCCTTTATAAGGAGCCCTCTCCTTCTCATTTTCATCATCTAGGTTTTGAGTATTGTTATGTTGTAGGTTTGGAGAGCAATTTTGGAGAAGATTCTTGAGCACTTGAGCTTGGATATTGCAACTTCTTTTTTCTTGTCTTCTTCTCTCATGCCTCATGGAAATCTATTTAGATTAATCTTGGACTTTCATATTAGATTAGATTCATATTTCCTTTCATAGAATAATCTTGCATAAGAATTTCTTTTCATAGATTAGTTTTCTTTCATGCATTTTTATCATATAGAATTGCTTGCATTTTCATTTGCATGCATACTTGATGATCATGGAGACTAGGATTCTTTCTTTTCCTCTTTGAATCTCTCATTTTATGGTGTACTTGCATGGGCAAAAACTAGGTCTAATATGAGGGCCTCCATTATAAACCCTTGCACTCCATGAATAGAGAGTTATGAGTCACTATTTGAGACCTCATTATTAAGCAATCTTAGATTTAATGACTCATAAAAGTGTGACAATATTTTAGCACACAACACTAAGGAGGAGATTTCTTATAAAAATGGTTAGTGCTCCCCCCAGGATTTGTGACATGGCTTAATTGCCTCTTGTGTATTCTATAAGTCTAAGGGTTTTATCAGACATTCACATGACAATTTTTTGGCACACCAACATCCACTACTTATAACAGTTTCTACTATAGCTTCCTAATGCTCTACTTAATGATGAGCCACTACTACTAGGGTAAAAGTACAAAGCTGTGTCACACTTTTATAAAGGAAAAGGTCAACAACACACAAAATTTTTAACTTTAATGACATAAAAATAGCATTTATGTTTAAAATTTGGAGATGATGTAAACTAATGAAATGTGTAAAAGTGGATGAATTTTATGGCTATAATTTTTTTAATTTTTTTTGAACAAGAATTCACATAGTTTTTAAATTTTTTAAGTCCATTTTTTACTTGTTGAAAAATGCTGAAAAATGAGGGTCTTGTCCGCACCAAAAAAATATATGCAAATAATCTCTTTTTCCTTTGATTTCAAAATATGTCATAGATAAAATGTATAGCTAGTGCAGAAATGAAGAAAAATTAGTTTTCAATGTATATTTTTTCTGTTATAACTACTCAAAGTCGAACATACCTAAAATCGACAGTTTTCATCTCGCATCAAATTTCCCTTATCAAATGTACACCACTCAGAAAATAAATTACACACTCTTTAAGATAACTCTCTCCTCTGGTGTTAAATATAAATTTTCAATTTTTTTGATAAGCTTTACTATTTTTTTCTATTTTTGAAGCATCTTGTTCTCGAATGTTAAAATACCTACTTGTAGTATTTTAAAATTATAATATATTAGATCTAATTAAAATACTATAAAAATTATATGATGATAATGTTGACTCTGTGCTCTAAAAAAGGGTATTTTTATATTTGTAAAAAAATATCATTAAAAAGAGTAAGAGTTATTGAAACTTTGCTTTTCTGAAATAATTTTATTTCTTTAGTAATTGTTATAAAACATGTATTTAATAGATATTTCCAATTGGAAAAGGTGAAGAAATTATCTAACTTAGCTAGAATGAATCTAGCTAGACCATATGTTTGACAAAAAATAATTTTAGTTAGAAATACTCAAATTCAGCTATGCTGATAAGTTGTCCTGAAACGTGACACAGCTTTGTGCTTTTACCCACTAATACTTTATGAGATCTACCAATATCCCCTATTATAGGCACACAAGATGCAAGTCTCTTTTATGAAAATTGTGATGCACGTTGAGGAAAATTCACTATAATGTGACCATATTGTTCACATGAGAGAAAACCATTGCCTCTACTATGAGGCCCCACCCTGACCATCATAGCTCAGCTGATACACTTATTTTGATACATTATGATTAGATATTTTGGGACATTATATTTGATGGACTAGACATTATTAATATTATTTATGTCATGTGATGATTACTTTAGTATACTTTATTGATGATGTTTATGGTGTTTTGGTTATACACATGCATTATGATGATTATTTTAGTATTTTAATTCAATGGAGGAATATATTATATTATTTTTATTATGCAATCAATTATGGTTATCAAGTGAAGAAATGGAAGAAAGGTTATTAAATGAAAATGTAGAATGTTCAGTCTATTGATTATGCAATTTGATATATGTGTGTGTGTGTGTGTGTGTGTGTGTGTGTGTGTGTGTGTGTGATTTTATTAAGCTACTGATATTAAATTTAGTGTCCAGGAAAATTACCATGGAAATTATTCAAGAATCAATAACCAACCATATGTGCAACTGTAAAGCCAAGGTTGAATCTAATGAAGAGATTCGAGCCTCATTGTTAAGTGATTTAATTCATGACCGTAAATTGTATGTATGTATTAGGTGTTTTCACTCTGTAATTAGTGACATGTAAATGTTGTATTATGTTATTTTATAGTGTCACTTGATACTTGTTATGTGTTTATGTAATGACATGTCTACTAAGGTTGGCAATGTAACCCTAAGCCTAATTGACTTATTAGGAACCTAATTAAACCCCCTTTGTTGGAGATACTTGTAAAGTTCCAACAATTATACTATTTAAATTTGATTTTTTTTTCTAGTCACTTCTAGAGGCCAAAAAGTGGTCCTAAAGAACAATTTTAGAAAAATCCTAGTATCTTAGTGATAGGGTTATGGGTTAGGAACAGTTCTAACACTTCTAGAACCCCCTAGTGGCCTTGGTGACCCTCTTAATAATCCATTCCTCATATGTTACGAAAATGGAGTATGTCTGGACTTTTTACCAAAACCCACACTCCTTTTCAATCTTGAATTTATGTTAGGGGACACGGAAAAGCCATTGGACTTCGGGGTCAATTCTAAATTTAATATTTATGGGTGGGTAGAAATTTGGAGGCTTTGTAGAGGCCCTTTGTAGAGTTAGTGGATGTTCACCCACTCTCTACTTTAAGACAAATTAGGGTTTTGGATTGAAGGAAGCAAAAAGAGATTGGGCTCTTCTCAAGTATCATTTTACCATAACACTTGTGAAGGTTGGTCTCCATTTCCATGAAAGTTTATTCATTTTTTTGCAAGTATATTAGTATGTATTCCATTCTCTTACATATGTGATCAATGTATTTTGTGTTGTTGTGATGTAAGGGAATGAGATTTTAGGTTTGATTATATGCTTATTGTGTTTATCTTTGTTTGAATGAGGGATTTTTGTGAAGGGTGTAATGACACTACTCACACTTAGATAGGGAAGAAGTGGCCAAGTATGGAGGAAGGGGTTAGTTGAAATCCATGAAAATGTAGAGTCTCTTCTCATGGAGAGAAAAGGAAAAAAAAATGCAAGATGTATGAGCCCTTGCATGCCAATGTTATTGATCTTGATTTGGGGGAGATAAGGAGAAGAATGTATGGAAAAATATATGTGGATTCTAGCCTTGGAAAGGCATGGTTATTGTATGTTTTCATTTGGAAATCTCCTACATGGAAGTCCACCTTTACCCCTTATTATGGGTTCACGGTGAATCTCATTGTGCAAGCCTTAGATGGGTGTATTTGTTGTTGTGTTTATGTTGTGTGAATTGTGTAAATGTCATGCATTGGTTACCAGTTCTCCTAACTCAGGGGTGGTCTCCTTGAGACCTAGGATGGGAGGTTAGCTCTCTCCATGGTTAGTTTTATGTGTTTTTTTGTATATTTTGGATAGACCTTATGATGGAGCCATTTTGGATTTGGAGCATGGAATGTGCTCTTGTTGTCATTATGTTTGGAGACCTCTCCATTGTATTATTACCTATTGTATTGTGCTTTCATGTTGAAGATGAATTTTGTAATGGAATGGATCAAGTGTTGTTGACTCCAATATTGTTAATAGAAATGTAATTATTTTGTGAAAATGAGAAAGTTATGTGTTCAATTTTTTATTGGATTGGAAATCATAACTTGTCTTGGAATGTATTGCTTTGCAAAATTTCAAGTTGAATACTCTCTATTTCCTTCTTTGAAAGTTTGTTTTATAAGCAATGTGATCAAAGGTTCATGTTATAAGTTTAAGGAATCAATTATCTAAATTGTAGTTGAAACTATCATGTTGAAGACCATGAATCTTAATACAATGATCAAAACATTATACTTTGAATTCAATATTTCTCCTTAAATATTATTTAAGAAAATCATGATAGAAATGGATTATTCAACCAAATTGTAATACTAAGTAATTAAATACCTATTATGAATACTTATGTAAACAATCCACTCAATAGAATGCAAAACCAATAATTCATGATACAACTAACTCAAAAAAAGACATACATTTTGAGGAGGAAATTAAAAAAATACAACTTCATGTTGTGAGAGAGGCAAAATAACTCTCTGGAAAATGTTTGGAAAGGAATTTTAATTCCCATTTGCCACATAGAATATTCCTTCTATTATCCCCTCACTAAGAAACTGGTTAGAATATTAAACCCTTCCTATTACCCCATTGTTAGTGCTAACCAAATTGTTAATTAATGGAAAAGGCATAACTGTGCAATGAAGGGACATCATGTGGGTCCCACACCCACACATCCCTTTACCTTTATTACCTTTTTTGTGCTTCGTGTTTTTGTTTTTTTAAAAGAGAAAATCAACATTAATTCTTACCTTACGTTCCTTTTGGGAAAGCTGCCTTTTTGTGTCTCCTCTCCCATCCTCCTTGGGCAAGGTGCCATCCACTTGACCTTTTCACCCTTCTTCAAAATGTACCTTTCTTCCATGCCATGTGTACCATGTTTGAAATCTTGGCTTCCACTTTTCTCAAATTTGATCACCCTCCACCTTAACAAGGATAATATTATGGTGGGCCCCAAACTTATGTCTTCATTCAAATCTGCACTTACCTCCTCCTTGAAATTTGACCTCCTACCCCTTTTGTAGCCCCTTTGACTTCTTGTCTTGTCACCTCTACCACTTGGCACGTGGGCCAAGGGAAGGGAGAGGTTGATGGGATAGGAAGTAGGTTGGGAATAGGGTAGGATGATAGGGTAAGCTAGTTAGGAATTGTTTTATTGATCTAGTTAGTATTTATTTGAATAAGTTAGTTTATTTATTTAAATTTAATATTGGTTAATGAAATATGATTTCATGTGTTTAAAATGGTAGTATTTAAATAATTTTATATTAATGGGTTATGTTATTATGTGCCTAGAATTAAGTATTTAAAGAATAGTTAGGATATGGGATAAATGTTATTCTTTGTAGATTAATTAGTTATTATTCAAATAATGTGTGTTAGTAAATGTAGTTTAAGATTGGAATTTAATTATTGTTGTTATAAATTAGTTGTAAAATTATGATAGTCCTTTAGGGAATTTTAATGCATCCTTTAGTAATATATTTGAATGAAATTATTGTGTTTGTGAGGACTTTAATTCAAATGTGTTAGGAAGTCTAATGTGGATAGAATAATTAATTTGAGTTTTTTTTTAAGGGATTATAATAATATCACAGATGGGGTTAATTAATTTGATTACAAATGCTAAAGGCTTGATAGGTTATTGAAGCAGTCTTATTTAGTCAATTTTGTTGTAATATAGGATCATGTTTAAAACATACGTTGAATGTCATAAATGGATTAATGATGAAAGTGTAATATGTATTAGTTCTAAATGGATCATGTTATAATCAAGATTAAGGATTTAAGTATTGCTAGGTCAACCTATAATGCAGTTTAGTATAGCCATGTGAATTATCTTGTAAAATAGAGTAAATGTAAGAGTATCAATCAATATAAATTAACTTACGTTCTTAACAAATGATTTACAATCATGATGCCACACTTGTTAACATGAAACTATAGTTTAATCAACCCAACCCAAGTGTTCCTATACCACTAGAACTTAGAGACTCTAACCCATGTAATGAGTTGGAATACTGACTCTACATCTGCACGTGATGTGACCCAAAGTAAATCAATGTCTAGACATTGCAACTCAAAAAATAACTTCACCATGTCATCACCTTTCCACAATGCATTTAGTATTAGTTGTGTCATTGTAGTTGTTTGTACCTTTTTAAAAAAATTGATTGTGTGTTTTGCCTAGTTTTGGGCATGACATTTTCATATCAAAGAAAGTTTCAACATTTAGAATCTAAACCCATTACATTTCAACTCATTTAAACTTAAACTATTATGTAGGATGCATATCACATGAGATAGCCAATGAGGCATGGCTCATAGAGCTGCACATGTTGGGGAAGAACAGGTGGATGGACCACCTCCACCACCTGAGAACCCTAACAAGGATATTCTGGATGTCCTCCAGAATTTGATTGGGGTGATACAATAGAGACTACCACCCATACTTCAGCTACTTGAGTAGCACATTCCTGAAAGGGAAGCATAGATTACAAGAGATGATAGAGAAGTTGGCAGAGAGAGGAGTAGGATTCCTCCACCTAGGCTTGTTGAGGGTCATGGTGATCATAAGGGTGAGTTGGTTCATCAGTTAGGAGTACCACTCGAGCATGAGATACATTTTAGAGAGAGACCCCCTAGAGATGTTGGAGATGAGATCCAAGAGTTATTGTAGTCACTCCAACCACCCTTGTTTTTGGGATCCATTGATAGGTTAGGAGCATAGGCCTAGTTACAGAGTTTAAAATGATGAATTGGATTGCACCCTTATGGGAGTAACCTAAAGGTGTGGCTTGCAGTCCATATTCTTTTCGAGAAAGCCTCCACTTGGTAGCAATAGGAGGAGTCCATAGGTGGATTGGGTATTAACACACTCACTTGGGAGTCTTTTTTGGCCCATTTATGAGAGAGATACATCTCCAAGCATTTCAAACAGAGATAGATAGAAGAGTTCCATTATCTCCAAGAGAGAGGTCTCATAGTGACCCAGTATGAGAGTCATTTTCTCAAGCTCCTTCCATATCTGGATTACATCAAGGATGAGAAACTATGTATCCATTATTTCATTAAGGAACTTAATATGTCTCTTTAGGGTATAGTACCCCTAGAATTTCCTACCACATTCAAAGAGACAGTTGAGATAACACTTGTAGCTGAGGATATTCATACTAGAAAAGTGTCTCAAGATTAGTCTTAGCACCAAAACCCCTCTTCCTAGTAGTCAGGAAAGTAGAGATCCCCTTGAAAGGGGAACCAAAATCATTCAGTAGGATTCTTTAAGGGTGAATAGTCTCAGAAGTAGAGATCTCAACAAGATTATAGATAGAGGCCTTCATAGGGTTATCAGATCTCTAAGACCAAATAGTGGTAGTCTCAGGGCCCTAAATAGGATTAGAGGGCATAGACCCCATAGACACAACTAACTAGGACTTAGAAATCCTCTAGGGGTGGTTACAATGGTTCCGGATGGACCAGAGGACCACAACAGTCTAGAACATAGGGAGTAAAAATTCATACCTGAGGGCCATGTTACACTTTCAATGGCATGGGTTATATAGTGAGAGAGGGGCCACATGGACAATCAGTCAGTGATTAGAGAGGGGCTACCTTGGAGCCTACCATTTGAAATATGGGTAGATCCCATAGAGTTTTTGCAGTGGTTGATAACTGCCAGGCCAAGAATTAGGCTATAGTTATTGAGGTTAGATGTATGATATGAGGTAGTATGGTTACTATCTTATTTGATTCTGGAGCTAATGAATCCTTTATATCTCCATATGTAGTGGAATGTTATGAGCTAGTTGTAGTTAGATAGGTTGTTAATTGGGAAGTACAGTTAGTGTCATGAGATAGGGTGTCAGTTAGTTGCATGGTCTAGAATTGTCAGATTTAGATTGGGGACATGTCATAGATGTCTGATATAAACATAACCCCTCTAGGTTCATATGATGTTTTCCTTAGCATGGATTGGCTTTATTCCCACAATGCCAAGATGGATTGTCGATAGAAGAGGGTAGAGTATGTGGATGAGCATGGTATTCCTAGGGTGATCTCTAGAGTGTAGAGACCTATATCTCTTCATATGATTTCATCTATGAAGCTTAGGTGGTGCATGTGAAAGAGATGTCATCTATTTTCTATCACCATTAGTGACAAAGAGGAGGATTCAAAGAGGGAGCCATCCCTTGATGATTTTCCTATCCTATGGGAGTTTGCAGATGTATTTCCTTCAAAAATTCCTAGTATGCCTCCACTAGAGCAGTGGATTTTAACATAGACTATATTCTAGGAGCTGAGCTAGTATCAAGAGCACTATATAGGATGACTACCCATGAGCTTAGTGAGCTCAAGATTTTGCTAGAGGAGATCCTAGAGAAATGGCATATTTGATGTAGTGTGTCCCCTTGGGGTGCACTGGTGATCTTCATGAAGAAGAAGTATGGATCACTTAGGTTGTGCATTGATTATTAGTAGTTGAACAAAGTAACTATTAAGAACCGATACCCAATTTTTAGGATCGATGATCTCTTTGATCAGTTGTAGGGTGCTCGAGTATTCTCAAAGATAGATCTCAAGTCAGGTTATCATTAGTTGAGAATTATGGAGAGTGATATCCATAAGACTACATTTCATACAAGGTATGGTCACTACTAGTTCACCATGGTATGATTTGGCCTCATGAATGCTCCATCTATATTCATGAGCCTCATGAATGGAGTGTTTTGTACCTTATTTGACAAGTTTTTGGTCATGTTCCTAGATGATATTTTGATATATTCTTATGATGAGAAGGAGCATGAGGAGAACCAGAGACATTTTTTGCAGAGGTTGAGAGAACCAATTGTTTGGAAGCTTTTCAAAGTGTGTGTTTTTCCAAGCTGAGGTATATTATTTTGGTCATGTTATATGTGGTGATGGAATCTTAGTAGATCCATCAAAGATCCAAGCCATTATGGATTGGCCAACACCCACCAGTGTGACTAAGGTGAGGATTTTTATGGGGTTAGAAGGATATTACAAACACTTTATTACAAGATTTTCTAGATTAGCACCTCCCTTCAGAGAAAGGGAAAGTAGTATGAGTGGATAGAGAAGTTTGACATAGATTTTCAAGAGATCAAGAGAGCCCTCATGAGTGCACCAATACTTGTAGTGCCAAACCCTTCAGTAGACTTTGTGGTGTGCACAGATGCATCATTGGATGGTATATGGAGAGTCCTTATGTAGGATGGATGACCTATCTCCTACGAGTCTAGGAAGTTGAAGACTCATGAGCTTAATTACCCTACTCATGACCTAGAGATTTCTATAGTGGTTCATATTTTAGTGAGGCGGTGACACTTCTTTATAGTGTCATAGATTCGAGCTTCATTTCAACCACTAGATCTTGTAGTATATTTTTACTCAGGTGAATCTTAATGCTAGATAGAGAAGGTGGATGAAGTTCCTTTGGGAGTATGATTTTGATTTTCATTATATTAGAGGGAAGGTGAATGTGGTTGTAGATTCCTTGAGTAGAGTACACCATGATCTTTCATCTGTGACTACTTGTACCGATTTGAGAGAGCGTATCCTATGTCATTTTCTAAAGGATTCCTTTTATGTTGATATTTCTTAGTTGGTGCATTCTCAGATACCCTTAGAGGGGAAGTATTTAGATTATTCCATGGAGTCCAATGGACTATTATGTCATAGAGGGCATATTTATGTACCTTCCATTGGGAATTTATGTGAGTTCATTGTACTTGAGGAATGTAGAGCACCTTATACAGTGCACCCCGATGTTAAGAAGTTACATGCATATTTAAGACAATTTTACCATTGGCCAAGCATGAGACTGCATATTTCTAATATTGTTGCGAGATGCCTAGAGTGCCAGAGGGTGAAGATAGATCACCATCACCCTAGTGGGCTCCTACAACTACATGAGATTGCTAAGAGAAAGTGAGATACTATATATATGGACTTTATTGTTGGTCTTACCATGTCTTCTCCCTGCCATGATGCCATCTTTGTGACAGTCGACACATTGACCAAGGTTGCCCACTTCTCACCCATGCATACTACATTCAAAGCATGAGATGTAGATCAGGTATTTTTGCAAGATATTGGCAGACTTCATGGCAATCCCTATAAGATCATCTCTAATATAAACTCATTGTTCACATTAGCCTTTTGGAGAGAGCTCCAAACAAAATTGGGGACTAGGCTCAATTTTAGTACAACATATCACCCTTATACAGATGGTCAAACCAAGAGGGTTAATCAAGTATTGGAGGATATGTTACACATATACGTGATGGACCATTAGGTCAAGTGGGAGGAATACCTACATCTAGTCAAGTTTGCCTATAATAATGGGTACCATTCATCTATAGGCATGCCACCTTATCAAGCCCTGTATGGTAGACCTTACAAGACCTCCTTTAGTTGGGAGAGGGTCGAGGATAGATTATCTATTGGTCCTCAGTTATTCAAAGAGTTGGAGCAATAGGTGGTTTTGATTCAACAACATCTTAGAGAGGAACAAGATAGATAGAATAAATATGCAAATGTGAAGAGGATTGATAGAGAGTATAAGGTTTGAGATATAGTCTTCTTGAGAGTGTGATTGCACAAGAGTCCAATCTGATTTGGAAAGGGCTCTAAGATGGTGCCTTAGTTATTTGGACCCTTTGAGATCTTATAAAGGATAGGACCAGTTGCATATTGTACACACTATAATGTGCACTTCTCTAAGTCTTTACTTCCAAGGGAATCCATGAAATGGAAACATTGAAAAATGACCTAGAGCTCCCTAGGCATGGAGTGCAAGGATATTAAGTGTGCTCTCAGCTAGAGCTATTTAATCCTATGACCTTGCTAGTAAACCATGCAATGGGATATTTGATGGAGACAAGGGAAAGAGTGCAAATATCCTCAAGAATCAAGTATGAGAATGAAATGCAGCTATGATAGAAATGAAATGCAAGCTAAGATATGAAAAGAAAGATGCAAGTGTTACAATCCAAGCTAATTAATCTATGTGAGCTAATCTAGAGCATAGAAATGAAGCTAATCTAGGAAAGAATAAATATGAAGCTATGATGCAAGAAATGGAAGATGGGTGCAAGAATGTCTTCAAAAGGCTCCAAAGTCTCCAAGCAATCCTGTAGCATAAGGTTAGTATTAAAAAGATGGATGCGAAAATGAGAAGAGATCTCTCCTTTTATAAGAAATGAGAAAGAATGGCCCATGGAGATTAAGAGGCAAAATATTTAATCAAGGGTGGAGCATCAAAGAGGAGCAATCTGTGTGCACAAGTATCCTCCAATGAGAAAATAAGAGTTAACTTTTGTGTCCATATGAGACAAAAAGTGCTTTTTCCCTTTTAATAAAATAGGAATAATGCTTTATTTGTGTAACTTAGGATAAGAGGAAAAGTGGGGGGATTTTCATTTAATAAAAGAGGAAGAAATTCCTTTTAATTAAATAAAGACTTAGGATAAGATGGTTAGCCCATACAGTAAAATAGGATAAATGATAGATCTAGGATTTGATCAAGAAAATTGATATAATTGATAAAATGCTGATTTTTGAAAACATTGATTCAGGGATTTGATAAATTGTTGAATGGGGGCCCAAAGTCTAGGTGAACATTTTAGGGTGCATACATTTTCCCCTCTTTGAATAATGTGAGATTGATTTGGGATCACATGTGGTCAAAGAATGGAATTGAAATGTGAGATCGATTTGGGAACACATTACGTCAAATAATAGATCAGCCAAGAAGGTGATAGAGATCTGACTCCAAAGAATGAAGTGTAGAGAGATAAAAAATCTTGCATGATCAACCTAGTAGTGATAGTACTAAACACTCAGGAAAGAGATGGATAGTATTAGGACTCGAGATGAGAACTAACATGTCAAGTGCAAAGATAGATTGATCAAAGAAAATGGAATGGTCAAGCATATGTTGTAGAGAATAGCCAATAGGATATGATGTGTCTATCCTCTTGGGATCAAAATCAAAATTAGATAGAGGGAAGACAAAAGCAAGAGAAACATGAATAAATCACTAGAAATCATAATCAAAGAGATGAAGGATGATAGAAGAACCATCAAGTAGTGAAGATATGCCCTAGTTTGACTAGGTTTAACTGAGAATGATATAGGATTAGGATGAAGTCCAACCCTAGAGAGATGAAGTGAATAAAAATGATTGAAAAGACTAGAAGGTTGAAAGAGATGGGGATGAAGGAATGAAGATGCCCCAATAAAGATCTAAGGATCAGGCCTCAAATGGTCAACCAACTGCGTAGAAGAAGGGAAAATTTAAAATGTGATTTTGACTATCAAGTGAACTTGAATTTCAATTTCAATCCCAAAAATGGATCCAGGATGTCAAAATTAGCTAGGGGTGTAGTTTTTGCACAATTTTGAGATGTTTTGAAAATTAGGTCAAAAAGTGAAAATGCTATATAAGGGATAAAAAAGTCATTTTCAAATTCATTTTTCTTTTAGTGATTTGAGAATCTTTAGAGCGTAGAGAGATAAAATAGCCTAGCAAGCAGTGATCCCAGTCCACAGGCATCGATTTGAGCATGCCCAGTTGCACAACCGGCCTCGGCAGTATGTTGCCCTGGTATGTTTTTAGAAAAACTCACTTTGTTGGTCATTTATGAGCATTAATGTTAATTTAAAACATGTTTTTAAAGTTTTTAAAACTTTTCAAATTTTCTATGTATGAAAAGTCATACAATACTTTCTAATTATTGCACCCTTTAGGGATATCTATCGTGAGATACTTCGTGGGTCAAAATAGTGTCGCATCGATATTGAATCTAGTTTCGCATGATACTAGATGAAATATCATGTGATGTTATGTGAAGTATCGTAGGAAAACATACCATTGCACTTCTATTGAAGAAAGTATCACATGATACTTAGTCAAAAAATAGTATCGCATAGTATAGAAAAATCATATGTTATAATGTTTTTGAGCAAAATGACATGGGTCCTAACAATGTTTTCTTGTAAGATGTTTTATACTAATTTTATACATCCATCATGATATGTTTTGACATCTAGTTTGGGTTAAAATGGCTTGCAGGAGAACTTTCCTATGCTACTCATTAGAGCACCTTGAGTGACTGGATTATGATGCATTCAGGATCTCGATGACCCAAGATGAGCGGACTTGAGGGAGATGGGGTTCGGCTACTTACTGCATGTTCATAGTATTTCTTGTCTCGGTGTTTTCTTGATCAAAATTTTGAGCCTCTTGTAAAATTTTTAGTCCTAGGTGAATAACCTTAGGTTTTAGACCCTTTTCCCTAAAAATCCAAAAAGCCAGGTAATTCAACCTTTCGGCCTTCTATTTTTTTGTTACTTTATCAGGCCACTTAAAACTTTTTGAAGGCATGTGCACTTTATATTTCCTCAGCTAGTCACTAAATTTCCTAAAGAAATTGGCATATTCCTAAAAGTTTAGCAATTGCCTAAAAACCCTTTGTCTCCTAATCTCAAAATAACTTTGGAATATTCCCTGTTCTCAAATGACCTGGTAGTTTCTTTTTTAGTCTCCAAGTCTCTATATGTTTTTACAAGATCTAGCAACTACTTTGAAAATTTTGTGAGAACAACTATAGTTGCACCATCTCTAAGAAAATTACCTTTGGTCTGGTTGTCTCTCGATGGATTTTAAAAGTGAAGTATTTTTTAGTGATTATGAATTTCTCTTTGGTTGTTGAGTCTCTAAATATATGTGTGATCTTATTCTATGTTAATCGCCAAGTCTCCAAGTTTTCATGCTGTTAGAAAATCATTCAATGACTTGGCATTTTAACGGTTGCATCTTCTTCAGTTCCTGGTGGTTATTTTCTAAGCGGTCAGTGACCCAGCGGTGCAGTTATCTCCAGATCTCCTAATGCGATGGTTAAGTTATAAAGGATCAAAGAAATCAGTATGGGCCATATGATGAAGATTTGATAAATGGATGGCATTTAATCTTAGAACTAAACTACGGTTTAGAAAATGATTCAGTGACTCAGAGAGTAGAGGTGTCTGCCAAGTTTCTAGTTTTAACCAAGGCTAGAGAAAAGGTTTCACAACTAGGAGATGCATATAGTCACATGACCTCTAGATTTTTTTGAGTTAAAAGAAAAGTTAGTAAGTTGCATCTTCTTAGTCATTGATATGATTTTGATCTTGTGGTGGTTGTGAAGTCTCAATACCAAACTTAGGATAGAAAAAAGGCTTTTGATGATTAAGAGTTTGCTTGTTGTCACCAGATCTCCAAGTAAGATAAATTGAAGTATCCTCTCCTTAATCACTAGATCTCTAGATGGTCAGGTTGGGGGATCTCAGGAAGAAGTTTGAATATTCAACTAGATTCAGTGACTAGGAGATCTCTTGTGGTTGTGAAGTCTCATGATGACCCTTTGTCGCCTAATCTCGAGATAGTTTCAAAAGTAAATATTTTTGCAATGACTGAAGTTGTGGCCATTTGTCACCAAATCTCATTATAAAAGTTTTTAATTTATCTTTGTTGTGTGATTGCTAGATGATTTCAAAAGGTTTCAAATGTTTCAGTGACTATGATTTCTAATTGTCGCTAGGTCTCCAAATAAAATGTAAGCTATTATATGACTAAATTTGCTCAGTCACCAGATCTCTATAACTTTTGAAATGGTGCTAGATTCTCCAGTGACTGCAAAGATTGTATTGTCGCTAGATCGCCAAAAGGTCAAATTTGAATACATGTCATCTTCTCGGCCATGGCTAGTGAATTAAAGTTCTGAGCGTGCCAAATAATGGAAAAGTGACATGGTTTATGCTTTTCCATCTCCAACGGATTTTTTCATTCAATATAGTTGAATAAGTATGGCTATTCTCTATTCATTTCAATTAACCAAGAATTCAAAGAGCTAGAGCAACAAGATTTTCTAAGCATTTGCGAAGATCAGGGCATCCAAAATTTGCAAAAATTTTAAATTTATAGACAAGATGAGTTGAAAAATAGGAGGTGAATCTTCAACTGGTAAGGGTGTTAGGGAGAAGGCCAAAGTGGGCTTCTTGGATGAGTTTCTCACCTTGTTGTCAGGTTCATCATAAAATAAGAAGGTGAGTGATGAATGTTTCACTAATGAATTTACTTTTTATAGAGATGCCAAGACACCAGAGGTCTCAGGGATGTGTATGTTTAAGTATTTTCAAAAAAATGTTGAGATTCCCATCCTCAGCTCAAACCCTTGGACAACAGGACTAGCAGAGCTAATAGTTCCCGAGGTTTTTCTTGATGTTGATCAACTAATTATCTTGTCATCTAATTATGACACTCTATCCAAAACAATTAGGAAGAGTGACAGTTCTCCTATAGTTACCATAGAAAGAAATTCATTTATTAGGGCTTTTGGTATCTAGGTCCCTATGGTGACAAAGATAAAATTATAGGATTTAGCTAATAGATATATCAGACAATCTGTTGTAGTGGCAAAGGAAATTTAGAATCATGTGCCATGGGAAAACTGGAACTACATTGCACCAATTGTCGGGTCAACTCTCCCATTTTGTTATAAGGATTTCAAATTTTACATAAAGTATATTGGTTATGGTTTGTGCAATGCATTGGGAATTGATGTAGGAGAGATGATCCCTTCTAGTATCTTGACGCTGATATTGGACTCTCAAAGTATCCATGCAAGAAAGGGATATGATTATATTGGTTTCATAATCAAGAGAATGCATGAGGGGTTGGTAGCTCTGAAGCAGCATGTGGATGGATCTGGTGCCTTACCTAGGTTTTTGCATTACTCTTTGTTGATGCATCTCATTTTGGTTTTTAATTATGATATTGTGAACATGGACAATCTTGAGCCATAGATGACATATAGGGGATAGCCAAATCCTCTTCAGTTTTGGTTGAGAGCTTGGAGTCCTTCATCTACAAGGAGTGATTTTTGTGTTTTTGAAAATTGGATTGTTAGGCCTATTCTCCTTAGCTTGGGGGTTAATATTTCTAGGCTCCCTACCAAATTTTTGCAAGTAGTGAGGCCTCAACAATTTGTTGACAAATGGAGTAAGGGTCACAATTGGGGTGATATATATTATGAAAAGGGATATACAATGATTTGAGTGTATGGTTTCCCTTAGCCTCCTCACCTGTTACCTTATTTCATTCCACCAAGGGTGGCATTTCTTGAGTTTTTTTGGCAGCTAATGCTCACTGAGAAGGAGCATTTAGCCTCTCATAGGAAGGGTACTTTCACCCGAAGGCACTTCAAAGTGCATAATATCACCATAGGAAAGAATTCCTTTAGCAAATTAAATGATTGGTTGGGAAAATTTGGGATGCATGCTGGTCCCTACCGGTATGTATATACTAAAGGATTCATAGTCACTGCAAGGCAATATTACATGCCCACCTTTCCATTCAATAAAAGACATGAGGAGTATCTTGAAGAAGACGTGATTAGGAACATCATAGAGGATGAGGAGGTGGTGAGGATTGTAGATCAAATAAAAGAATTGTATTCTATGGAGAGGTGAGTCAAGCAAAAGGGATTGGCATTCAGTGGTTTCTTCCCTGATCTAACTTATCTTCAGAGACATGAGAAAATGATGGCTGAATTCCACACCTTGATGAGAGGTTTTGAAGATAAAATTGATGAGACTGATAGGAAGAAGGGTGCTCACTCTAAATTAGAGTGTGATAAAGATGGTAGTGATGGCTACTCTATACATAGCATCCCTCCCTTAGAAACAATAATTATGGAAGGACACCAACATGGTGAAAATGTAGTTGATTTAGCTAAGCTTAGTAGCTCTCATGATACAAGTGAACAACCTACCAAGAAGTAGAAGCTACTACTGGGTGAATATTCTTAGTTGAAGAAGACAAATAAAATCAAAGCCCTCTTCCTTGGAATTGGTTTACATCACCATCAAATTAGAAAGAAGGTGAGAGAGGAAAATAGGAAGAAGAAAATTGTGCATCCAGAGGTTGAATTGCCCTTGGCCCTATACCAGGATGAAAGGATGATTGAAAAAGATACCTTCTTAAAGGATGATGGTTTTATTAAGTCTGAGGAATTCAAGAGATTTTTGATTTGGCAAAAGCAAAAATAGCTTGCATCTACTATGAAAATCACTGAGGAGGGTCAGGTACCAGAAGAGGTAGTCTAACAACTAAGGGAGTAGGATCTTGAGGCTGAAAATTTCACCCCAGATGAAGCTAGACAATTGGTGAAGAGGAGAAACATGCTACTTCTTCTTGGATGGAATTTATATTTAGATTTTATAATTGATTAGATTAAAAGGTAGGAAGACATCAGTTTGTCTTCAAAAACTCAAGTGGGGGACATTATCAGAAGATTTTGGTATAGCCCAAAAAATCAAGCTTTAGCTCTATGGATCTTATACCCTAAGGATAAAAAACCTTCAATTTTAAATGTGAAGGAGAAAATGGAGGGAGATAAGATTGTGTGGTCAATCCACAATACAGGGATCTTGAGATTTCTCAATTATTAACCCATTTTTCTAAATTGAATGAGGATAAAACAAGGTAGCTTTCAGAGAGGTATGACTCTCTTTTGGAGGATTATAGTGCATTGCTGAGGGATATAGATCTCAGAATATTAAAGGAGAAAGCATTAGAAAAGTTTCTAGAAGACTTAGAGCTCCAAATCATTAATACTCAAGTGAAAGCTCCTACACCTCCTGAGAAACCAACAACACCAGTAATGATAGATGAAGAGATAGCTATAGAATTGAAGAAGATAAATGAGGAAAAGAATAAGGCTATCTTGCAGGCCCTATTAGATGTTTTGCAACATAGGATAAATGTAATTAAAGATAAGTTTGATCTTGTTTTTAATGCTTATAGAAAGTTTCCAGAATTACAGGTAGAAGTGGATAAGTATGTACAAATTTTCAGCAGGTATCATGCAACTTGGTTTGTTAGAGCACCACTTTTTGAGAAATTGGCATTTGCTCAATCTTTGAGAAGTGATATCCCAGAGAAAGTTGTGAGGGTTGGTGAGGAGATAGGTAGAATTAAAGCCATATTACCACTTTTTAAGGGTAAGGAAAATTTGATTGAGGCTAAGATAGCCATGCTTAGCTCCTATTCCAACAAGTTTATCCCTTCTATAAAGAATGAACATGGAGTCATAGAAAGCCTTGATCATTGGAGGTCAAGTGTTGATCTTTCATTTCCTAGGAGGGACACATTTTTAGTTGAAGAGAATAAAGTTGATTTGGAGAGCTTCAATAAAACCCTGGATGAAGCTATTAAGGCAGAGATAGATCTCCTTAAGTTTATAATAGATGTCAAGGAAATTATAGATGCCAGGTGGGAAAGACAAAAATCACAACTATAGCTCATCTAGGACTTTAATTGGCCCTCAAAGGAAGAAGTAACTACATGGGATGAGCTAACTATTATACACTAAGTTTGCACCCTTATTTCAAGCTCTCATAGTCTTGATAACATAGTATAACATGGGAATCATCTCTAGGTTGTGGGACCTATGCTAACTAAGATGAGACCTCTAGGTTCTAGGCTAGTTCCTCTTGGATAATCACCTTAATCTACTTCTAGACATGAAAAGTAAAACTTTTAAGGCAAAGGGATAGAAGGAATGCTTGGAAAGGGAAAGGACTGAAAGCAAACTACCTACTAGGTGATACACTAAAATTAGGGTTTGGATCTCAGTATAGAGGAATGAAATCAATGAAAGGCTTGGGTCTAGTAGGTCACAACTTACTGAATAGGATTGCATAAGTATTTTATAGAAGGGTCTAAACATAAGACACAATTTATGACCTACAAGCAGATAGTCACTTCTACAACTCGGTGTAGGATTGAGACAAGATTGTTAGGAAGTTGAAGTATACCCAAAAAACACCTAAATCAGATTAAACACAATAACACACAAAATTATAGAAAGCAAGAGGGATCAAGAACCCTAAGATATCACTGAAGACATCATATACTTTAATCCAATAAGAGATAATTTAGAAAAGGAAGCATAGGGACATGAAGGATTGTCACAAAATACCCCTACAATATTTGAATTATCAATGGGAGAAATACAACTATACAAGCCAAAGGGTAGAAATTATACCATAGATGACCCTTAAGAAAAGATGAATTTCTTCTACAAATGTCCAACTCTAAGCCTTAAGGCTCCAAAAATACAATATATACATAGTCCTTTGCACGTAGGCAAGAGTCAAAAATCTAACTAGGGGTACATGGTTTTCAATACAATAATCAAACCCTAGTGGATCAAATTTGATCATAAATATATCTCTACAAAAATCATAGCTGATCAGATATTTGTGCCCATCTCTGTACTAGAAATCAACTTGCAGACAAGCAACCCGGACTTATCTACCTCTCTTACACAAAGTCTCACCATGAATGCACTGACTAGTACCCTTAGAAAATAAGAAATGACCAAAGATGACCACCCAGACCTCTGTCATCATCTTCCCCAACTACAAAATGTCCTAAAGATATGAATTCCATCCACTAATTATGTCACTATTAACTACTGGTTCAAAAAACCTAGATGAAACCCTGCAAGAATATATTTGAATTTAAATAATAATTTCTAACAGGTGGCACCAAACCTTCCTACATCGATGGTCGACATTTAAATCTTAATCTCACTTTAAAATGTGACCATTAGATCTTCTTATTTACCCAGGATCGACATCTGACTACAAATCTAACCTTAAGTCAACCTCGGGTTACCCTTTTCCTTAAGTTGAAAAGTCATTTAAACATTTAGTTGACCTCGGTTAAGTCTGGTGAACATGGAAAAGTTATTTAGTCATTGATTCAAAAAATACCCTTAAGCCTGGGCCCAGAACTACCACACGTCACTCCTTTATTCACCCTTGATTTCTCTATAAGCATACACCTCAACAAGTCCTAACATCAGTCCCACTTAAAATGAGATTCTGATCCAACGGTGGGTGCAAGATCTCATGGCCCCCAAATATTCCTTGCATCTTTATGCCATTCATAGATCTATATTAGCTCAGGACCCCTCTGACACATCAGTCCAACTAGAAGTCCTCATCATCACGTAGCAGCCAATAGGAAGCGAACACATCAGAAAGAAAGGACCCACCAAGAATGCTCTGAGATAAAGCAAGATCAACAACCATTGCATGATCTCATGGTCTGATACATAGCCTCATGAAAATATGACAGTCATCAATCCTCTATAGATGTCAGAACCTCTGACCACTAAAAGAACTTGATCCCACTGATGAATAAGTTGACTCAGCACATGTGGACCAATCCAAAGCTACCATTTGAATACATGTAGTAGTGGACCCACCAAGCATGAAGAGTTATGTCACCAAGAGAAATAAATGATAGTCTAAAAATCACATACCTCTGACACTTTTCATGAGAAAACATGCCAGCCATTAGATCAAAAGAGGCCTGACAACCAGGCCCACTGACAAATTATGAGTCATCTCCCTTTGACCAATGAAATACCTCCACATAGGACACCTTGGAAATGGACCCACAAAGGCATGAGGCACTGAGAAAAGGAAAGATCGATGGTTTTCATAAGATTGTAAGCCTCTGACACATGCTATGAGATCTTACGACAACCATTGATCTCATCAATTGGGACCCCACAATCTTGAGACCGCTAAAGATCTCAACAATTACGTGACCAAGGGAAGGCTAACTACTCACTAAATCACTAACCATTGAGGACTTAACCATGAAAAACTTAGCGACTATGAGAATCATGCAGTCACTAAATCGCTGAGAGGGAGAGATCACCGCTAGAGAAATATGAGAATCTGCAACCAGCCAATAGGATTAAAGTGCACATGGGAATTTAGGATTTTAAGTGGCCAATAAAGAAACTTGAAAATATATCAGGCCAGAGGGCTACTTAGGGTTTTAAGCCTACAATGGCTACTTTTATGAATTTTTTGGACCTACAGACCAAAGAGTTAGAAAGCTTGTAGAGAGCAGAGAATAGGAGATAAAGCTATGAAATTTTTTGAGGTGTTTGGTAGGGTAAAAATAGAGACCCTGAGATGGGAATTGGTCAAATTTTCATGCATATGAAAATTAGGGTAACATTTTGGTGATTTCTGTTGGATGTCAGCCTGCTAGACATGGAAAACTAGTGGCCTATGACAATCCATTGGGCATGGGTCATCAAAAGTCAAAATTTCTCACAGGGAGACAGGACTAGAACCAGAGAGGCAACTTGTTCATTGGCACTTCTTGGAAACCAAGAAACTAACCTAGAAAATAGGGAAAGAAAGTAGGGGAAAGCATATTTATAAAATTTATAGAGAGGGATTAACCTCAAAGCAGGGCTTCAAATGGAAACCATTTATCGATATTGGCAAGGCATCTCCTTCAAGATATAATAGTTGGAAAGCATTAGATCCCTTGCATTCTATTATAACAAATGGTCCACCTAAAAATGAATCAAATTTGGTATGTCTGCCAGGCTTGGATCTGAATTCATCCCATTTGAGAACTACGTCTCCAACTTTGAAATTCCTGACTCTAGCTCTCTTATCAAAACTTTTCTTTGTTTGAATCTAATGGAACTCCATATCCTGCATTGATTTGTCTCTGATCTCTTCCAATTCCATTAACTGAGCATATTTGATCTACAAGGGATCTCCCTCTTCAAATAGAGCATACTGAGTAGCCAAGTTCAAAGCTAGCAATTCAATTGAGATAGACAACTTGGCCTCTCAGCCATACACTAATACATAAGGAGAATTCTTTGGAGTAATTCTATCCAACCACAAGGAAAACCTTAGTTTGGTATGCCAATCTCTTTAATTATGTTGCAAAGTATTCTTGATTATCCTAATCAAATTCTTGTTTGTTGATTCTGCCAAACCATTGCCTTGAGGGTAATAATTGGAACTAGTATTTAGATAGATGTCAGTCTTGACTACCCACTCTAATACTTTGAGTCCTGTGAATGCCAATGCATTATCTGATATGGTGGAATCTGGAAAGCCAAATCTATGGATTCTATCATCATAAAAACTCAACACAACATTTTCATTGGCTTCTTTGAAAGAAATTGCTTCTGTCCATCTGGTGAAGTAGTCAGTTGTAGTAATTATCCATTTATGTCCTACACTAGATGGAGGATTGATCATTCCAATGAAATCTATACCCCACTTCATGCAAGGTTTCTCTTTTCTGACTGGTTATAGGGGCAAGGTTGCAAGCCTTTCTTTTCCTTCAAACATGGCACACTTGATGCATTTTCTCACATACTCATGAGATGCATTTTCTCACATACTCATGACTATCCTTAAAGATAGACGGCCAATAGTACCCAGCCCTCATGATTTTAAAAGTAGTAGTCCTAGGAGAAAAGTGACCTCTAGAAGGTCCATCATGAAACTCAAATATGAAATCAGCTATCTTTTCTAAATCTATGCATCTTAAAAGGACACCATTGTGATCTTTTCTAAAAAGAACTTCATTTATCAGCACAAAAGGAACAAATTGTAATCTATAATACCTTCTTTTTGCTGAATCCAAACCTGTAGGACATTGTCCTATCTTCAAGTAATTGATCATATTAGGCAACCAGCTTGTTGCCTTGCCTTGTTCTTCTATAGAGTGCACCACTAGAGATGCATCTATTTACTTTGATTTTTTTGAACTCTCATCCTCTGCCAAATGATCACAAAGACCTCTTCCTCAAACTAGCTTGGTAATTTGGATATCAATGTCATATTCCATCACCTTGGTGATCCAACTAGCTCTTTTCTCATTTAGGTCTTTGGAAAGAAAAAACTCTTTGACACTTGGATGAGTAACTTTCAAGTGTACCTTTCTATGGGTCAATAGATATCTAAAAATCTTAAGGCTCATCACCATAGCAAGCACATGTCTCTCTAAAAAAGAGTATCTCTATTGATAATCCTCTAAACCTTTTCTAAAGAAAGCAATAGGCTACTCCAATCCATCTGAATTTTCTTGAGTCAGCATTGCAGATATGGTATCATGACCCCCATAAGCATAACGGATAAAATCCTTACTAAAATTTGGGTTTAGGAGAGTAGGGGCTTCTATTAAGGCCTCTTTGATAGCTTGGAAATTGACTCTCCCTTCTTTGGTCCAACTAAAAGCTAAACTCTTCTTTAACATTATTGTCAAGGGCTTGAGTAAATCTCCAATGTTAGGCAAGAACCTCCTAACAAAATTAATCTTTCCTATAAAAGATTGGAGACTTTTCTTGTGATGTGGTAGGTGTAGCTCTAGGATAGCTACAATTCTTTCAGGATCCACTATAATTCCTTGGATACTACATATCTCAACAATTTTCCTTCATGAACTGCAAACACACATTTCTTGGGATTAAGAGATATCCCAAATTCTCTACACCTTTCAAAAATCTTGCTTAAATGTTTGATGTGATCTACTGCATGCTTTGAATAGATAGTTATATCATCTAAGTAGACTAGCACAAACTTGTACATTAGGCACTTAAAGGCCATATCCATTGCCTTTTGAAATGTAGCACCTACATTTGACAAACCAAAGGGCATCTTTTGATAACCCATGGTTCCCCACTTGGTTTTAAATGCAGTCTTATATAGATCCTCTTCATTCACTAGGATCTGATTGTATCCTAAATAGCCATCCAATAATGAAAATCTCTTAGATCTAGAGACACATTGTATCATTTGTTCCATAGAGGGTAGTGGATGACAGTCTTTTAGAGAGGCCCTATTAAGATCCCTGAAGTCAACACATAACCTCAGCTCCCCATTCTTCTTCCTGATAGGAAAAAGGTTGGAAACCCAACTAGTATGCTTAATGGGGTAGATGATACCACTTTCTATTAGTTTGAGTACTTCATTATGCATAAGTGGCTCGAGCTTGGGATTAACAAGCCTTTGATTTTGCCTCACCGGTTGGCATTAGGTCCTAATTCAATAGTTTGTTGAGCAAGGGTAGGATCAAAATGCTTGAGGTCCTCATATTGCCATGCAAAAACATCGCTAAATTCTTTGAATAACTCAGTGTAAGCTTGCTTTTCTAATTCAGTGTTTACTTTTCCAAATTGTAATTCCTTACCTAGTTCCAACTCTAATTCAACACAATGTTCTTGTTGGATTACCGAGCCAAATTTATTTCTCTTGACTTCATCATCCTTGTTGAAGAAAGTCTCTAAGGTAACAAGACCTCTAGGTAGCTTATTAGACTTAAGTTGTATCACTTGATCACCATAGTTTTGTGATAGCCTATCTTGGTTGTATTCTAAAAAAACATCTTCTTCAAACAAGAATTATAGAATTTGTTCATCATTGTCAAAGACCTACCAATTAACATCATTATTAGAAATAGAAGGTTTGACAATGACTTTGATATGCTATTGATCCACCTCTTTTGAGATGCTATTTGGAATATCATATTGAGATCCAATAGCAGCTAACCTATCTGCATTTTGATTTAGTTTCCTAGGGATAGCAACAATATTGAAAGCATGGAAATCTTCAATTGCATCCCAAAATCTATGTTTATATGCTTTCATGGTGTCATTTTTCATTCCACTTCTCCCTCTTACTTGGCTGATAACTAACTCACTATCACCATAAACTTTTAAATCCTTAAGCCCTCTTTTTCTAGCCCACTCTAGTCCATTGACAAGACTTTCATACTCTGTAGTATTGCTAGTGCAGGAGAAATTGAATCTAAAGGTAGTGTAATACCTTTCTCCTTTTGGGGACACTAGCATAGCACCACCACCAGAACCATGCCTACTTCTAGCTCCATCAAAAAATAGTTCCCAAACTTGATTATTCTGATCCTATGAATCAGTATCTTCCTTGAGGAGGCTTGGTTCTATGGCTCCACTCTCTTGTATCAAATAACTTCCAAAACCAAAATCCCAAACAAGACATTCTTGGGCCTCTGAAGCTCTTTCATCTAGAAAAATATCAGGGATACTTTCTATCTTTGTGTTTCCTTCACTAGTGGTTTGGAAGTCACTGTCATCAAATATAGGGTAGTTTACATTGATGGTATTGGATACATATGGCTCTATATGGTGTGCTGCTAATGGTTCTAACTTAATGGTGACCTTAGTCCCATACCTTGTATGAAATAGCATGTGAGACTAGTCAGAAGATAGGTAGCCTCCTATCTTAGCTGTAAACTCCCTTGAAAGACATATAGCAAATAATGTAGGGAGATCTATAATATATATATCAAGGAGGATGGAGAAATTAGGACTAGCATGCAGGATTAGACTATTATCCTTGGTCACACCTATAGTATTGATTGAGGATCCATCAAGTTGTGTAACCTTCTTTTGAAAGGGTTCATATTTTAGTCCTAATTGGTTAGCTACTTTCTTAGGCATTAAAGTGCTAGTAGCTCCACTATCTACCATACAATTATGCACTAAAGATTTTCCAATGATTAAAGACACATAAAAGGGAGGTGGCTTTGAGTTCCTACCCTATGTGGTATTGGTCTTAGAGTTGTTACTTGGAGCCTCCTTTTCTTGATCAGTGTTAACCAACACTGGCTTTGCAGCTTCTTCCATAGGTTGAGGAGTTGTTACTTCTGTCATGGCCTTCTTCAAAATTTTAGTTTGTCGTGGAAGAGCCAAAGATTCCCACATGGACATGGTGACATTCACCTTCTTCATGTTTTCTACAATGTTAAACAGTGTCACAATGTGTACTCTTTGTTGTGCCTTTACTATGATGGGCTCAACTTCTTTAGACTATTGGCCTTCTTTACTTGTAATGATAGGAGCCTCCTTAGGTATGATGGGAGTAACTTGTTGTAGTGGCTCTATAGATGTAGTAGCTTTAGCATTATAATCTTCTCTCTCCATGTCTTGAGCTCTTCTCTTTTCTCTTGTATAGGCAACAAAAGAAACTTCATCATTGACTCCATTGAAGTCCAGTTACTCCCAATTGAAAAGGGCAACCTCATTCTCTTGTGATTCTTGTTGAGGAACTGACCCACTAGATGAAGCCTCTGATTGAGCTTGTGAGTCATTTTGAACCATTAGAGCTTGGTTCATCCATCCATTTGAACATGTGGCCTGGTTGTGAGGTTGATTATAGGGAAAACACCATTCATTATCCATAGCCACATTGTTTTGGCTAGGAACCATATCCCTCACTGGATTTGTAGAATTGAGAGGTGTGGGGTTATATGGTTGGAATGGTCTCTGATTAAAACTTTTCCTTTGTCCTTGATAGCCTCCTTGGTATGGTGGCTTATTTTGTTGATAAGGATGTCCTTGATTTTGATATTGTTGATTAGGACCTTGGCCTTGTGACTGAAATGGTGGTCTAATTCCTTGACTTTGTTTCTTCAAATTTGTGACCTCTTTGGTTAAGGTCTATAGAAAATTTGTCATTTCTTGCTCACTACTTTGTTTTCTATTCTTTATTTCTTGTAGTTCTTGAGAGAAACTTGTTCTTAGCTCCTGACCACTAGTACTAACCTGAGGTGCTAATGTGGTGGGAATAGGGGTAAATGGGGGTACTTGGGTAGGTGCAATAGGTTGAAGGATAGGAAAAATGGGCATTGGAGGTCTTCCAACAATCATGCCTACTTGGATCAAATAATTTTCAGCCCTGACAACTATGTCAAAGGCTTTGGGTAAAGAAGTACCACCCATAGATTGGATCATGATAGAAATTTGACCATTCAAGCTTTGCAAGCAATAAAGGAAAGCATGGTCAGCTGATGGTCTTACTGATACTAGAATTATATTCCATGTTTTGAGGAATCTACTATTGTAATCTATCATTTTCTCTTGAGGGTCTCTCTTAATAGTTGTTAACTGCTTAACTAGAGACAAGTTATCTGATTTATCCTCAAAATGTTTACTCAATGCATCTCCTAATTCATCCCATGAAGTAATAGAACCAACAATTAGAGTTTGAAACCATTTAAGAGCCTTACCTTTTAGAGAGGTTGCTAATAATTTTGTGGCCACATCTTCTTAAGTAATATTGTGTATGCTACAGATGGTGGTCACATCTCTTATGTGCTCAAAAGCTGTTGCCTACCCTTCTCCTATGAAATCAGGTATAATCTTAAGTGCCACCAAGGGCACATCATGATGTTGGGAAAAGGATAATGGACTCCCTTGATTGAAGGGTGCAAAGGAAAATGGCCTAGCCATTGTAGGAGTTGGAATCTAAAGATTGACAACTAAATGAGTTGTATTTGGTGCTAGATTTGAATCCTCTTCTAGATCTATAGTTAGAGACTTGCCTCTTCTTCTGGAATGAAAGGGAAAAGGTCTCCCTTCTAAGGTGTCAGGAGGTGTTGACTAAACTCTCCTTGCAGGGGATGTTCTTTGAGTTGACCTACCTTTATGAATTCTTCCTGAAGGAAAATCTAAAAACTTAGTGGGCTTTGAGCTTCTAGTCTCAATCTTTCTCATAAACCTTAAACAAGGTTGGTCTAAAACTTTGAAACCAATGGAGTCACTAGATATACCTAATATAATAACTTCTAAAAGCCTATTTTATGCAATCTGCATATTAGAGATAACATAACTTGAATTTGAATAAACTTCTTTTCCCACCCGGTGTGCCAAAATTGTTATACACTAAGTTTGCACCCTTGTTTCAAGCTCTCATAGTCTTGATAACCTAGTATAACATGGGAATCATCTCCAGGTTGTGGGACCTATGCTAACTGAGATGAGACCTCCAAGTTCTAGGCTAGTTCCTCTTAGATAATCACCTTAATTTCCTTCTAGACATGAAAAGTAAAACTTTTAAGGGAAAGGGATAGAAGGAATGCTTGGAAAGGGAAAAGACTGAAAGAAAACTACATACTAGGTGATACACTAAAATTAGGGTTTGGATCTCAGTATAGAGGAATGGAATTAATGAAAGGCTCAAGTCTAGTAGGTCACAACTTACTAAATAGGCTTGTATAAGTATTTCATAGAAGGGTCTGAACATAAGACACAATTTATGACCTGCAAGTAGACATTCACTTCTACAACTCGGTGTAGGATTGAGAAAAGACTATTAGGAGGTTGAAGTATACCCACAAAACATCTAAATCAAATCAAACACAATAACACACAAAATTATAGAAAGCAAGAGGGATCAAGAACCCTAAGATATCACTCAAGACATCATATACTTTAATCCAATAACA
Source organism: Chamaecyparis obtusa (assembly GCA_027943335.1). Lineage (NCBI taxonomy): Eukaryota > Viridiplantae > Streptophyta > Pinopsida > Cupressales > Cupressaceae > Chamaecyparis > Chamaecyparis obtusa. The sequence goes on from BSBK01009858.1 coordinate 131,252, forward strand.
TATAATTTAGACAAGGAAGCATAGGGACATGAAGGATTGTCACAAAATACCTCTACAATATCTAAATTATCAATGGGAGAAATACAACTGTATAAGCCAGAGGGTATAAATGATACCATAGATGACCCTTAAGAAAAGATGAATTTCTTCTACAAATTTTCAACTCTGAGCCCTAAAGCTCCAAAAATACAATATATACATACTCCTTTGCATGCAGGCAAGACTCAAAAATCTAAATAGGGTTACATGGTTTTCAATACAATAATTAAACCCTAGCCAATCAAATCTCATCATAAATATATCTCTACAAAAATCATAGCCGATCAGATATTTGTGCCCATCTCTGTACTAGAAATCAACTTGCAGACAAGCAACTTGGACTTATCTACCTCTCTTGCACAAAGTCTCACCATGAATGCACTGACTGGTACCCTTAGAAAACAAGAAATGACCAAAGACGGTTGCCCAGACCCCTATCATCATCTTCCCCAATTGCAAAATGTCCTGAAGATATGAATTCCATCCACTAATTTTGTCACTATTGACTACTAGTTCAAAAAACCTAGCCAAAACCCTATAGGAATATATTTGAATTTAAATAATAATGTCTAACAGGTGGTGCCAAACCTTCCTCCATTAACGATCGATGTTTAAATCTTAATCTCAATTTAAAACATGACTGTCAGATCTTCTTATTTACCCAAGCTCAGCATCTGACTGCAAATCTAACCTTAAGTCAACCTCAGGTTACCCTTTTCCTTTAGTCACAGAGTCGTTTAAGCATTTAGTTTACCTTGCTTAAGTCTGGTGAACATGGAAAAGTTCTTTAGTTGCTGGTTTGTGGAATACACTTAACCATGGGCCTAGAACCACCACACATCACTCCTTTATTCGCCCTTGATTGCTCTGTAATCATACACCTTGGCAAGTCCTGACATTGGTCCCACTTAAGACAAGATTCCAATCCAATGGTGGGTGCAATATCTCATGGCCCCCAAATATTCTTTGCATATTTATGCCATCCATAGATCTATATTAGACTGGGACCCCTTTGACACATCGGTCCACCTAGAAGTCCTCATCATCACATAGTAGCCAATAGGAAGAGAACACATCAACAATAAATGACCCACCGAGAATGCTCTGACATAAAGCAAGATCAATGGCCATCACATGATCTCATGGTTTGACACATAGCCTCACAAAAATACAATAGCCATCGATCATCTGTAGATGTCAGAGCCTCTGACCGCTGAAAGAACTTGGGCCCACTGATGAATAAGTTGACTTAGCACATGTGGACTAGTCAAAAGTTTCCATTTGAATACATGTAACAGTGGACCCACCAGGTGTGAAGAGTTACATCACCAGGAGAAATCAAAGATAGTCTAAAAATCGCATACCTCTGACACTTTTCATGAGAAAACATGCCAGCTGTTAGATCAAAAGAAGCCTAACAATTAGGCCTGCTAACAAATTATGAGTCATATCCCTTCAACCAATGAAATACATCCACATAGGACACCTTGGCAATGGACCCACAAAGGCATGAGGTGCTGAGAAAAGGAAAGATTGACGGTTGTCATAAGATCGGGAGCCTCTGACACATGCTATGAGATCTTACGACAACCATTGATCTCATCAACTAGGACCCCACAATCTTAAGACCACCAAAGAACTCAACAATTACATGACCAAGGGAAGGCTAAATGCTCACTAAATTGCTAACCATTGAGGACTTAACCATGAAACACTTAGCGACTATGAGAATCATGCAGTCACTGAATCACTGAGAGGGAGAGATCATGTCTAGAGAAATATGAGAATTTGCGACCAGCCAATAGGATTAAAGTGCACATGGGCATTTAGGATTTTAAGTGGTTGATAAAGTAACTTGAAAATATATTAGGCCAAAGGTCTACTTAGGGTTTTAAGCCTACAACAGCTACTTTTATGAATTTTTTGGACCTGCAGACCAGAGAGTTAGAAAGCTTGTAGAGACCAGAGAATAGGACATAAAGCTATGAAATTTTTTGAGGTGTTTGGTAGGGTAAAAATAGAGACCCTAAGATGGGAATTGGTCAAATTTCCATGCATATGAAAATTAGGGTAACACTAGCAAAGCCCAAGAAAGTTAAATCCACTACAGTTGATTTGGACATTGTGGATGATGAGTGAGGAGGACATCTGGAGCACCTAACACCTGAGCCTAAAATATAGAGATGATAAGCTATCATTTAAGAATGGTGTAAATTAGTCAGATGGTAGTCACCATATCTTGTTATAACTACAGAAGCTATCTTGAATACTCACAAAGAAAGGTGTCATTTATCAACAATCTAGGATGCAGAACAGTCCAAGAATGTTTTGTCTTTCACCGCCTGAGAGCTTGTTGTATTTTGTTTTTTATGATTTGTCTCTTATGCTCTTAGAGTTAGCATTTTCAACCATCTAAAGCTTGTTTCATTCTCATTGATAAGAGAATTCCAAGATGGTTGAAGATGTATAAATAGGGTTATAAAGCTCATCTTGAGGAGTTTAAAGATAATAGAAAAAATTGAACAGAATTGCTTTGAAGTAGACTTCTAAATTTTGTGTCTAACCTTTTGAGTAATGGAATTTTGAATGTAATTGGCAAGTTTATTTTAATACAAATACACTACAACTTCTGCCATATATTGTTGTTGTCTCTTTACCTTTATGTTGTATTCTTATATGTTTTATATGTTAGGCATTTAAAATATACCAATTGTAAGGCAACTTGTTTAATTGATTATGAGTTTCTTACAAGGAAAGAATTAAATTTCTCATAATTCATTTCAAAGGGTAAACATACCTATAAGGATTTTTGATGATAACAGTGCTTGGTTAACAAAGTAATTTATAAGACAATTTACTTGAATTTACAAATAGTATGTAAGGCATACTAATTGTATCTACTTTAAAATTATCTTGTTGATTTGCATTTGAATTTCTTTTTCCCATTGGATAAGGCATTGGTTTAGTATTTGTTTCTTATAGTTTTATCTTTCATATTTCTCAAAAGGAAAAATTGAAACTTTCATACCATTTACCAGTACTTTTTAATTTTCATGTTTACTGGGCCAAATGGATTGAATTATTTCTAAGTAGTACAGTTCTTATTTCTTGATTCCTTGAAGAGAGATTCATTTAGGTTTCCCCTCCTTAAAAGGAAGAAGGATGCAAATCCTTAAATCATTGATCCTTTTTGTATTTGCAATCATATTTTGCTTGGTTAAGCTCTACATGAAGTTGATTTTGGTCATATGCAGAGTATTTTATAGATTGATTCATTAGAAGGATTAATAGAAAATCAGTGTCTACTTATATAATACTATGTAATTAGTAATCATTGAAAGGTAATACCTACCTGAGTATGTGGACCTCAAAACCAAAGGAGGATCCTATCCAATCCTCAACAATTAGGTCTTTCTCTTGTTTGAATTAGTTTCAAGAAGCATAGTTTCAAGTAATCTTTCAAACATTTGATTCATACAAGGAAAATCCTTAACAAATTGGTGACTCTACTAGGGATTCCAATTGAGATATTTTATAAAGTCACAAGTGACGTAGGTTTCAAGTAGATTTCAACTCCTAGCCTACTCATTTCTTACAAGTCAGTCACCATTGAATGATCAGAGTTGTTCTTTCATCTTTCAATATCTTTCCTTTAGGAGCCCAACTGATAATCTCTCCCAAGGAATAATGGAATACTTTCTCCAAACCCCAAAAGGAAATTGGGTGGTAACTCTTTAAAAAATATTTGTACTAGTGTTCTAAATAAAGAATTCCCTATTTTATAATGACTCATAAAAATACAAGATCTTGGAGAAAAGAACATCAAGAAGAAAATCTAGAAGGAGAACTCCTAGCTACCTCAAGACAAAGTCAAATGAGGAGGGAGAAAAATATTAATGACATGTCTTTCACATGGAAACAAAAAGGAAATGTGAGGACAAAAGATCCTGTTCAAACAAACCAAGAAGTAAATACTTCAGAGTATGAGGAAGTGATTGATTTGGGTTTAAATCAGTATGAGGATTATTAGTCACCCTCTAAAAAGGATGGAACAAGAACACAACCTCATAGGAGAGGAATCCCTAGGAATTGTTACCATAATTTCCCTATGCATGCAAATTTGGCTGAAAATCATCCCCAGGCCTTTGTTTTCATCTTGTCTACCATCCCTGAAATTTTCATGAATTTATCCCCTATTCTCTAGCCTCTAAAAATTTGTTATCTCCCTGGTCTACAGTTGAAAAGTTTGAAAAAGTAACCGTTATATCTAAAAAATTCCAAAAAATGCCCTAAACCCCTTTGGCCTTGTTATAATTTGTAGTTACTTTTTTCTGTTCACTTAAGTCATCCAATTTGCATGTGCCTTTATAAATCCTTCAGTCGCCAAGTCTCTAATTCCTGACAGTTAAATCCTTAACACTTATCAATACCATGAGCGGTTACCGTTTAAGTTGGTGATCTTAGTTCAAGCAGCTAGGATAAGATTCTTGATCTAACGGTGGTCACATGATCTTATGGCCCCTTAAGATTCCATCAGATATTGTGATGATCATCGATTTCTTCTACCTATAGAGTCCAATGTGTCAGTGGGACTGATGCCACCTCATCCAATTTGGTGGCTCCTAATTTATCAGTGGTGTCTAATTCAGTAGGTTGTCAGTGGGGTCATCTTTTTTGGTGGGTTAAGTCCTGATTTAATCTTGTGGCTATCATTATATTGGGGGCTCAAGATGCACATGTTTTATCATGGTGGTATAGCAACAACCATAGATCTTACTTTATCACCTGGCTTCTATCAGGGGGTCCTATTTCAAAGACAAATGCTACGTGGATCTAGTTTCATGGGTTGTGATTGTCTGAAGTTGAATACAGGTGGAAATATGTCAGTGGGGCCAGGCCCTTTCAGTAGTCAGGAGGCTCTGACATCTACAGAGGATCAACAACTGGCATGTGTTATCAAGGGTTTGTGTCAGGGCTCTTGATCTTACAACAACCACTGATCTTGGTTTGTGTTAGAGCTTCCTTTAGTGGGTCCTTAAATGCTAACATGCTTGGATTGGATTGGTCTACATGGTGATGACTAGATTTCCAGTGGGTCGGATGTGTCAGAGGGGGTTCCTAGTTTATAAGGATCTATGACTGGCATAAAAGTAGAAAGAATATTTTGTGTCCATGAGATCTTGCACTAGCCATTAGATCAAAATATTGTTTGAGTGGGGTCTATGTCAGAGGGACTTGCCAAGGTGTGTGCCTACAAAGCAGCCGAAGTGAATGAAAGATTGCCAAGTGGCAAGTCTAGGCCCAAGTTTGATAGAGTATTTGGCAGTACTAATGAGTTTCACATGTTCACTCATTCATGAAATGATTTGGTGGTGCTCTAAACAACTTAGTGATTTAGTGAATGCTTTGTTCACTAAATCTCTAAATAAATTGGTAGAGGAGGAAAGGGTTTTGTGACTTAGAGGAAGTCTTCAGTCACATAGTCATTGAATGAATTAAAGGAGAGAGGCTTGAGGTGGGTCCAAATATGTTGACGTGCAGAAAAGCTCAATTCTCATTGATCCAAATATGCCGAGATGGATCTTTGACAGTTCAAAGGGTTTTATAAATTATTGCCAGGTTAATCTGAGTTGTTCCTCTACTGGGAAGATTTTGCATCGATGGCTACCTTTTAAAATGACCAGGCTAGCCGTTGATATTCAAATTTAAATATTTCTCTGTGAAGGCTTTGCTAGAGTTTTCATTTTGCAGCCATGCACGACAAATGGGTAGCTGGAATTGAATTCCTCAAGATAGGGATGGTTGAGAAGATGATAAGTAAACAATCTGATCATCTGTGCCATGGATTTCATAGGGTCCCATGTCTTGTTGAAGCTTTAATGAGCTTGGCACCACCTTTTGTAGGATTAATCATTTTAAACCCAGGTATTAGATGAGGATTGGATTTGAAGTCTTCATGGCTTAGTGGAGTTGTAGGTGGGTAGATGGATTGAGGTTGTTGTGTTTGTAGGAGGGCTCATTACAAAATCAACATGCAAAGATGAATATCTAATTGGTGGAGATATTTGCACAGTTACATTGATGATCAAAAGGACACCTAGGGTTTGATATTTTATTGTAAACCTTTGTAACCCTAGTTAGGTTTTTGACTCTTGCCTACGTGCAAGAGTATGTATATATTGTTTTGGAGCCTTTAGTGCTTAAGAGTTGGACAATTTATAAAATAAAATTCATTTTTTCTTAAAGGCCATATGTGGTATCATCTCTACCCTCTGGCTTATAGAATTGTAAAATTCCAATTGATGATTCAAATATTGCAAAGGTATTTTGTGACAATCATTCATGTCCCTATGCTTCCTTGTTGGGATTATCTCTTTTTGGATCAAAGTATATGCATGTTTTTAGTGATTATTTTAGGGTTCTCGATCCCTCTTGCTTTCTATAATTTTGTGTGTTACTATGTTTGATCTGATTTAGATATTCTTGTGGGTATACCTTAGCCCCCTTAATAGTCTTGTCTCAATCCTACACTGAGTTGTAGAAGTGAATGTCTATTTGTAGGTCATAAGTTGTGTCTTACTCTCAGGCCCTCTTATGAAATACTTATGCAAGCCTATTCAGTAAGTTGTGACCTACTAGACTTGATCTTTTCATTGATTTCATCCCTACATATTGAGATCCAAACCCTAGTTTTGGTGCATCACCTAGTAGGTAGTTTTCTTTCAGTCATTTCCCTTTATAAGTATTCCATCTATCCCTTTCCCTCAAAAGATTTACTTTCATGTCTAGAAGCAAATTAAGGTGATTATCCAAGAGGAACCAGCCTAGAACCTGGAGGTCTCATCTCAATTAGCACAGGTCCCACAACCTAGAGATGATTCCCATGTTATACTAATTTATCAAGACTAGGAGAGCTTGAGAAAAAGGTGAAAACTTAGTGTATAATAATTCTGGCATGCCTGGTGGGACTAAACAAGAAGTTTATTGTTTGAAAGATATGTTATCTCTAATATACAAACTACATGAAATAGGCTTTTAGAAGTCATTTTACTAAGTATATCTAGTGACTCCACTAATTTCAAATATTAGGGCTAATTTGTTGAAAGTTTTATGAGAAAGATTGAGACTAGAAGCTCCAAGCCTACCCAATTTTCAGATTTTCCCTCAAAGAGAAGTCATAAAGGAAAGTCAACTCAAAGGACATCTCCTACAAGAAGAGTTCAGTCTACACCTCCTCACACCTTAGAAAGGAGACATTTTCCCTTTCATTCCAGAAGAAGAGGCAAATCTCTAACTAGAGATCTAGAAGAAGATTCCAATCAAGTAGCATATAAAACTCGTATAGTTGTCAATTTGTAGATTCCAACACCTACAATGGAAAGATAGTTTTCTTTTGCACCATTCAACCAAGGTAGCCCATTGGCCTTTGCTCAACATCATGATGTGCCTTTGGTGGCACTTAAGAGTATACCTAATTTCATAGGTGAAGGGTAGACAACTACCTTTGAACACATAAGGGATGTGACCACCATTTGCAGCATACACAACATTACTCAAGAAGATGTGGCCACAAAGTTATTAGAAGCCTCTTTAAAATGTAAGGCTCTAGAATGGTTTAGAACTCTAACTGTTGGTTCTATTACTTCTTGGGATGAGTTAGGGGATGCATTAAGTAAACATTTTGAGGATAAATCAGATAATTTGTCTCTAGTTGAATAGTTAACAACTATTAAGAGAGACCCTCAAGAACAAATGACATATTACAATAGTAGATTCCTCAAAACATGGAATAGAATCCTAGTCTCAGTGAGACCATCAGTTGACCACGCATTCCTTTACTATTGACAAAGTCTAAATGGTCAAATTTCTTTCATGATCCAATCTATGGGTGGTACTTCTCTTCCCCAGGGTTTTGACATTGCTATCAGGGCTGAAAATTATTTAATTCAAGCAGGCACGATTGCTAGAAGGCCTCCAATGCCAATTTTTCCTAGCCTTCAACCCATTGCACCTACCCAAGTACCCCAATTTACCCCTATTCCCACTATATTGGCACATCAAGCTAGTACTAGTGGCCAAGAGTTAACAACTAGCTTCTCTCAAGAGGTGCAAGAGATAAAGAATAGTTAGCAAAGCAGTCAGCAAGAAATGACTAACTTGTTGCAGACCTTGACTAAAGAGGTCACAAATTTGAAGAAACAAGGTCAAGGAATCAGACCACCATTTCAAACACAAGGCCAAGGTCCTAATCAGAAATATCAAAATCAAGGATAGCCTTATCAACAAAATAGGCCACCATACCAAGGAGGCTATCAAGGACAAAAACAAAGTTTTAATCAGAGACCATTTCAACCATATAAATTTGCACCCCTAAATTCTACTAATCCAGTGATAGATATGGTTCCTAGCCAAAATAATATGGCTATGGATAATGAATGGTGTTTTCCTTTTAATCAGCCTCATAATCAGGCTACATGTTCAAATGGATGGATGAACCAAGCTCTAATGGTTCAAAATGCCTCACAAGCTCAATCAGAGGCTTCACCTAGTGGGTCAGTCCCTCAACAAGAATCACAAGAGCATGAGATTACTCTTTTCAATTGGGAACAACCAGACTTCAATGGAGTCAATGATGAGGTTGCTTTTGTTTCCTATACAAGAGCAAAGAGAAGAGCTCAGGACATGGAGAGAGCATATTGTAATGCTAAAGCTACTACATCTGTAGAGCCACTACAGCAAGCTATTCCCATCACACCTAAGGAGACTCATGTCATTGCAAGCAAAGAGGGCCAACATTCCAAAGAGGTAGAGCCCATCATAGTCAAAGCACAACAAAGAGTACACACTATGACACCATTTAATATTGTAGACAACATGAAGAAGGTGAATGTCACCATGTCCATGTGGGACTCTTTGGCTCTTCCAGGATAGCCTAAAATTTTGAAGAAGGCCATGACATAGGTAACAACTCCTCAACCTACAAAAGAAACTACAAAGCCAATGTTGGTTAACACTAATCAAGAAAAGGAGGCTCCAAGTAGAAACTCCAAGGCTAATGCCACACAAGTTAGGAACTAAAAGCCACCTCCCTTTTATGTATCTCTAATTATTAGAAAATCTTTAGTACATAATTGTATGGTAGATAGTGGAGCTACTAGCACTGTAATGCCCAAGAAAGTAGTTGACCAGTTAGGACTAAAATATGAACCCTTCCAAAAGAAGGTTACCCAACTTGATGGATCCTTATTCAATACTATAGGTGTGGCCAATGATACTAGTCTAATCTTGCATGTTAGTCCTAATTTCTCCATCGTCCTGGATATATATATCATAGATCTCCTTGCATTATTTGCTATATGTCTTTCAAGGGAGTTTACAACCAAGATAGGAGGATATCTATCTTTTGATTGGTCTCACATGTTATTTTATGCAAGGTATGGGACCAAGGTCACCATTAAGTTAGAACCATTAGCAGCACACCATATAGAACCATACATATCCAACACCATCAATGTGAATTGCCCCATATTTGATAGCAGTGACTTTCAAACCATTAATGGAGCAAGCACAAAGATAGAAAGTATCCCTGATATTTTTCTAGATGAAAGACCTTCAGAGGCCCAAGAAAATCTGATTTGGGATTTTGGTTTGGGAAGTTATTTAATACAATAAATTTATGCTATAGAGCCAAGCCTTCTCAAAGAGAGTACTAATTCAGAGGATCAGAATAGTCAGGTTTGGGAACTATTTTTTGATGGAGCTAGAAGTAGACATGGTTCTGGTGGCAGTGCTATGCTAGTGTCCCCAAGAGAAAAAAGGTATTATACTACCTTTAGATTTAGTTTCTCTTGCACTAGCAATAATGCAGAGTATGAAAGTCTAGTCAATGGACTAGAATGGGTTAGAAAAAGAGGGCTTAAGGCCGTAAAAGTTTATGGTGATAGTGAGTTAGTTGTCAACCAAGAGAGAGGGATAAGTGCAACCAAGAATGACACCATGAAAGCATACAAACATAGAGTTTTGGATGCAATTGAATATTTGCATGCTTTCAATATAGTTGCTATCCCTAGAAAGTTAAATCAAAATGCAGATAGGTTAGCGGTTGTTGGATATCAATATGACATCCCAAATAGCATTTCAAAAGAAATAGATCAACAACATATCAAAGTGATTGTCAGACCATCTATCCCTGATAATGATGTCAATTGGCAAGTGTTTGACAATGATGAACAAATTCTACAGTTCTTGTTTGAAGAAGATGTTTTTTTAGAGCACAATCAAGATAGGCTATCACAAAGCTATGGTGATCAAGTGATAAAACACAAGTCTAATAAGATGCCTAGAGGTTTTGTTACTTTAGAGACTATCTTCAACAAAGATGATGAAGTCAAGAAAAAAAAATTTGGCCTGGAAGTTCAACAAGAACATTGTGTTGAATTAGAGTTGGAACTAGGTAAGAGCTTACAATTTGGAAAAGTGAACACTGAATTCGAAAAGCAAGCGTACACTTAGTTATTCAAAGAATTTGGTGATGTTTTTGTATGGAAATATGAGGATCTCAAAGGTTTTGATCCTTCCCTTGCTCTGCACACTATTGAATTAGAACCAAATGCCAAACCAATGAGGCAAAAGAAAAGGCTTGTTAATCTGAAGCTTGAGCCACTTATGCAGAAAGAAGTGCTCAAATTGATAGAAAGTGGTATCATCTACCCCATTAAGCATACTAGTTGGGTTTCCAACCTTGTTCCTATCAGGAAGAAGAATGGGAAACTATGGTTATGTGTTGACTTCAGGGATCTTAACAAGGCCTCATTTAAGGACCACCATCCACTACCATCTATGGAAAAAATCTTATAATGTGTCTTTAGATTCGAGAGATTTTCATTATTGGATGGCTATTTAGGATACAATTAGATCCTGGTAAATGAAGAGAATCAATATAAGACTGCATTTACAACCAAGTGGGGAACCATGGCTTATCAAAAGATGCCCTTTGGTTTGTCAAATGTAGGTGCTACATTACAAAAGGCAATGGATATGGCCTTTAAGAGCCTCATGTACAAGTTTGTGCTGGTCTACTTGGATGACATAACTGTCTATTCAAAACATGTAGTAGACCACATCAAACATCTGAGGAAGATTTTTGAAAGGTGTAGAGAATTTGGGATATCCCTTAATCCCAAGAAATGTGTGTTTGCAGTTCATGATGAAAATTATTGGGGTATGTGGTATCTAGAGAGGGAATTACAATAGATCCTGAGAGAATTGCAGCTATCCTAGGGCTACCCTTACCACATCACAAGAAAAGTCTCCAATCTTTCATAGGAAAGATTAATTTTGTTAGGAGGTTCTTGCCTAACATTGCAAATTTACTAAATCCCTTAACAACCATGTTAAAGAAGAGTTCAGCTTTTAGTTGGACCAAAGAGGGGAGAGTCAATTTCCAATCCATCAAAGAGGCCTTAATAGAAGCCTCTACTCTCCTAAACCCAAATTTCAAGAAGAATTTCATCCTTTATGCTTATGGAGGTCATGATACCATATCAGCAATGTTGACCCAAGAAAATTTAGATGGATTGGAGTAGCCTATTACTTTCTTTAGCAAAGGTTTATAAGAGTATGAGTAGAGATACTCTTTTGTAGAGAAACATGTACTTGCTATGGTGAAGAGCCTTAAAAAGTTTAGATATTTGGTGACTCATAGCAAGGTACATTTAAAAGTTACTCATCCAAGTGTCAAAGAGTTTTTGCTTTCCAAGGACCTAAATGAGAAAAGAGTTGGTTGGATCACCAAGGTGATGGAATATGACATTGATATTCAAACTACCAAGCTAGTTAGAGGAAGAGGTCTTTGTGAGCATTTGGTAGAAGATGAAAGTTCAAAGAAATTAGAGTAAGTGGATGCATCTTTGGTGGTGCATTCTATAGAAGAACAAGATAGGGCAATGAGTTGGTTGCATAGCATGATCAATTATTTGAAGATAGGATAATGTCCTACAGGTTTGGATTCAACAAAGAGGAGGTATTATAGGTTACAATCTATTCCTTTTGTCTTTATTGATGATGTTCTTTTCAGAAAGGATCATAGTGGTGTCCTTTTAAGATGCATAGATTTAGAAAAGATAGCTGATGTCTTATTTGAGTTTCATGATGGACCTTCTGGAGGTCACTTTTCTCCTAGGACTACTACTTTTAAGATCATGAGGGATGGATACTATTGGCCATCTATCTTCAAGGATAGTCATGATTATGTTAGAAAATGCATCAAGTGTTCATTGTTTGTAGGAAAAGAAAGGCTTGTAGCCTTGCCCCTAAAACCAATCAGAATAGAGTAGCCCTTCATGAAGTGGGGTATTGATTCTATTGGAATGATTAATCCTCCATCTAGTGTAGGACATAAATGGATAATTATTGCAACTGATTACTTCACCAGATGGATAGAGGCAATTGCATTGAAAGAATCCAATGAGAGTGTTGTCCTAAGCTTTTATGATGACTTAATTCATAGGTTTAGCACTCCTAATTCCATCATTTCAGATAATGCCTTAGTATTCATAGGCCTCAAAGTCTTAGAGTGGGCCATCAAGAATGGCATCTATCTGAATACCAATTCAAATTATTACCCTCAAGGTAATGGCTTAGCAGAATCAACCAATAAGAATTTGATTAGGATAATCAAGAAGACTCTGCAAGAGAATCAGAGGGATTGGCATAAAAAGCTCAAATCTGCCTTGTGGTTAGATAGAATTACCCCAAAGAAAATCATTGGTAATTATCCTTACATGTTAGTGTATGGCAAAGAGGCTAATTTGTCCATTTTAATAGAATTGCTAGCTCTGGACTTAGCTACTCAATATGCCCTATTTGATGAAAAGGATCCCTTACAGATCAGATATGTTCAATTGATGGAATTAGAAGAACTTAGAAGAAAGTCAATGCAAGATATGGAGTTTCATCAGAATCAAACAAAGAAGAGCTTTGATAAAAGAGCTAGGGTCAAAGACTTCAAGGTTGGAGACATAGTCCTCAAGTGGGATGATTTTAGGTCTAGGCCTGGTAGGCACACAAAATTTGACCCCTTTTGGGGTGGACCATTTGTAATCATATAACGTTGGGGCTCCAATGCTTTTAAACTATCAAATATGGAAGGATTTTCCCTACCTATCTCAGTGAATGGTTTCCACCTCAAACCCTATTTTGAGGTTAATCCCTCTCTGTAAATGTTGTAACAATGCTTTCCTACTTTCTTCCTACTTTCTAGTTAGTTCCTTGTTTTCTAAGAAGTGCTCTGAGCACAGTTCTAGTTCTACCTCTCTAAGAGAATTTTTAGTTTTGTGTTCAGAATGACCCCATGCCCAACAGATTGTCAAGGTCACTAGTTTTCCATGTCTAATAGGCTGACATCCAGAAAAAATTGCCAAAAATGTTACCATAATTTCCCTATGCATGCAAATTTGTCCAAAAATCATCCCTAGGCCTCTATTTTCATCTTGTCTACCATCCCTAAAATTTTCATGAATTTATCCCCTATTCTCTGGCCTCTAAAAATTTGTTATCTCCCTGGTCTGTAGTTGAAAAGTTTTAAAAAGTAGCCTTTATATCCAAAACATTCTAAAAAAAGCCCTAAACCCCTTTGGCCTTGTTATAATTTGTAGTTACTTTTTTCCAGTCACTTGAGTCATCCAATTTGCATGTGCCTTTATAAATCCTTCAGTCACCAAGTCTCTGATTCCCAGTGATTAACTCCTTAACACTTAGCGATCCTGTGAGTGGTTACCATTTAAGTTGGTGGTCTTAGTTCAAGTGGCCAAGACAAGATTCTTAATCTAATGGTGGTCGCATGATCTTATGGCCCCAGAAGATTCCATTAGATCTTGTGATGATCATCAATTTCTTTTGCCTACAAAGTCCAATGTTTCAGTGGGACCAGTGCCACCTCATCCTATTTGGTAGTTCTTGATTCATCGACGGTGTTTGATTTGGTGGGTTGTCAGTGGGGCCATCTTCTTTGATGGTTAAGTCCTGATTTATTCTTGTGGCTGTCATTATATCAGGGGCTCAAGATGCACATGTTTTATCATGGCGGTATAACAATAGCTGTAAATCTTACTTTATCACCTGGCTTCTGTCAGTGCATCCTTTGTCAGAGACAAATGCTACGTGGATCTATTTTTGTGGCTCATGATTGGCTGAGGTTGAATACAAGTGGAAATGTGTCAGTGGGGCCAAGCCCTTTCAACGGTTAGGAGGCTCTGACATCTATAGAGGATTGATGACCAGTGTGTGTTCTCAAGGGTTTGTGTTAGACCTCATGATCTTATGACAACCACCAATCTTAGTTTCTATCAGAGCTTCCTTCGATGGGTCCTTGTATGCTGACATGCTTGGATTGGATTGGTCCGTGTGGTGATGACTAGATTTCCAATGGGTCTAATGTGTCAGAGGGGGTTCCTAGTTTATAAGGATCTATGGCTGGCGTAAAAGTAGAAAGAATATTCTATAGCCATGAGATCTTATGCCAGCTATTAGATCAGAATCTTGTTTGAGTGGGGTCCATGTCAGAGGGACTTGCCAAGGTTTGTGCCTATGAAGTGGCTAGAGTGAATGAAAGATTGCCAAGTGGAAAGTCTGGGCCTAGGTTTGATAGAGTATTTGGTGGTCCTGATGAGTTTTACATGTTCACTCATTTGCAAAATGATTTGGCACTACTCCAAACAACTTAGTGATTCGGTGAAAACTTTTTTCATTGAATCTCTAAATAAATTGGCAGAGGAGGAAAGGATTTTGTGACTTAGAGGAAGAATTTAGTTGCATAGTCATTGAATGACTTAAAGGAGAGAGGGTGGAGGTGGGTCCAAATATGTTGACATGTAGAAAAGATTGATTCTCATTGGTCCAAACATGCCAAGATGGATCTTTGACCATTCAAAGGGTTTTATAAATTGTTGCTAGGTTAATCTGAGTCATTCCTCTATCGGGAAGATTTTGCATCGATGACTACATTTTAAAATGATCAGGCTAGCCGTTGATATTCAAATTTAAATATTTCTCTACAAAGGCTTCGCTAGGGTTTGCATTTTGTGGCCATGCATGACAAATGGGTAGCTGGAATTGAATTCCTTAGGACACGGATGGTTGAGAAGATGATAAGTAGACAATCTAATTGTCAGTGCCATGGATTTCACAGGGTACCACATCTTGTTGAAGCTTTAATGAGCTTGGGGCCACCTTTTGCAGGGTTAATCATTTTAAACCTAGGTATCATATGAGGATTAGATTTCAAGTCTTCATGGCTTAGTGGAGTTGCAGGTGGGTAGATGGATCAAGATTGTTGTGTCTGCAGGAGGGCTCAGTACAAAATCAACATGCAAAGATGAATATCTAATCGGTGGAGATATTTGCAGAGTTACATTGATGATCAAAAGGACACCTAGGGTTTGATATTTTATTGTAAACCTTTGTAACCCTAGTTAGGTTTTTGACTCTTTCCTACGTACAAGAGTATGTATATATTTTTTTGGAGCCTTTAGTGCTCAAGAGTTGGACAATTTGTAGAAGAAAATTCATCTTTTCTTAAAGGCCATCTGTGGTATCATCTCTACCCTCTGGCTTATAGAATTGTAAAATTCCCATTGATGATTCAAATATTGCAGAGGTATTTTGTGACAATCATTCATGTCCCTATGCTTCCTTGTTTGGATTATCTCTTATTGGATCAAAGTATATGCATGTTTTTAGTGATTATTTTAGGGTTCCTAATCCCTCTTTCTTTTTGCAATTTTGTGTGTTACTGTGTTTGATCTAATTTAGATGTTCTTGTGGGTATACCTCAGGCCCCTTAACAGTCTTGTCTCAATCCTACACCAAGTTGTAGAAGTGAATGTCTATTTGTAGGTCATAAGTTGTGTCTTATTCTTAGGCCCTCTTATGAAATACTTATGCAAGCCTATTGAGTAAGTTGTGACCTACTAGACCTGAGCTTTTCATTGATTTCATCCCTACATACTGAGATCCAAACCCTAGTTTTGGTGCATCACCTAGTAGGTAGATTTCTTTCTGTCATTTGCCTTTATAAGTATTCCTTCTATCCCTTTCCCTCAAAAGATTTACTTTCATGTCTAGAAGAAAATTAAGGTGATTATCCAAGAGGAACTAGCCTAGAACCTAGAGGTCTCATCTCAATTAGCAAAGGTCTGACAACCTAGAGATGATTCCCATGTTATACTGAGTTATCAAGACCAAAAGAGCTTGAGACAAAGGTGAAAACTTAGTGTATAATAGGAATAACAGAAGATATAGAAGCCAAAGTAGGATTAGACAAGACTTTGTTCCTTCTTTTTGCATTGATTCCCCCTTACAGGGTCACCAAATACCACATGACCACCAAGAAGAGGTCCCTGCCCAAAAGTTCTCATCTGAAATAGCCCTTCCTGATTCTAAGGAAATATTTGAAGAAGTGTTTGAATTGGAAAGAAAGATCTGAGAGAAAATTCAAATAAGGAAAAATAGAGAGAAAGAAATGGAGGAAAAGATTAGGCATGCTATGATCAGAGTAGAACAATTGAAGAAGCAATTGTTGGATTTTGAAGCCATAAATCATGTTCCTATGACTAAACAAATAGAAGAGCAACCTATTGTCCAAAAAACTTATGAAATAAGAAATCCTAGGGATAAAGGTAAACAAAAGGTTGTAGGGATTTCAATAAATGAACCAAATCTTGCCAAGAAGTCTCTTGATCAAGAAGCAAGATTAGATGCTGACTTAGAAAAGTCCAAAAGGGAACAAGAATTATTGGTGAAAGAATTGGAAAAAGAAGAACTAGAAGCTACTATAGTTGAGATAAAAAGAAAGATTGACTTGCTTAAACATTACCCACCAATACACTTTCCACTTCTCTAGCACAAGGTGCAAATGTGTTGAATATTACCAAAACTATAGGTATGCCCAAGACTTCTACTATTTCAAATATCCAAACATCCACAGCTTTAGGTGCTGACCCATCTCAGATAGGATCCATCCATGAGAGACACAAGAAATTGGTTTTTGTTGGGATTCCCAACTAACCAAATCCCATCCCTGATGAAATTAGGAAAAAGCTTCCAAAATTTACTGGAAGCAATGTAGTCACTTGTGAAGAACATTTGAAAAGTTTCATTGATGTAATAGATGACTACAACATTGAACCTGATGATGTGATCATGAAGCTTTTTGTTCAATCTCTCACTGAAGATGTTAGAGATTGGTTTAGGAATTTACCTCATGCTAGCATATGTTCATGGGATCATTTTAAGAATTTTTTCAAAGAACAATATGGTGATAAAACCAATGAAAGTTTCATGCTTAATGAATTCAACAACATTAAGAAAAACCCAAATGAGGGTGTTGTTGAGTTCAACGTCAGATTTCATAAAGCTATGCACAAATTATTGCAAGTTATCAGGCTAGATGACAAGATTTGTTTGGTCACATACCTCAATGATTTTTATTCAAAAATGGGATATCTTTTGAGAGGCAAGAACCCTAAAAATCTTCCAGAAGCTTACAAACTAGCTATTAATATAGAAATTAATAGAAGAATATCAGGGAAGTTGGGAAGAAGGGATGATTATAAACCTCCAATCTCAAACAAAAAGGAACTAGGGAAATCTGACACAAAACCAAAAGATGAAGATAGTTTGAAGAAAATATTGAAAGTAATAAAATATTTAAAGCCTAGTGAAGCAAGAAATAGTAGAGTTTAGGGAAATGATAGACCATCCTTCAATAACTTTAACAAGTTACCAAGAATGCAAAACTATCCTTACAACACTCAGTGGAAAGATGGGAAGCCAGTGCTTCCTGAAAGAAAGGATAAACCAAATGATAAGACTCTGGACCTCTCACACAAAAATATAGTAAATATGAATGATGATGTTCCCTGGTGCATTACCTACCAATCACCTCATGACGCCTATCCCTGTGCAATTGCTCAAAGTATCTCTGTAGATGAGGAACAAGACAATAGAAGAGAAGAGTCTTATGATGATCAAGGATGTGGCATGACTTCTTCATACATATATGATGAAATGGATTTGACTGAAGAAGATGAAGGCCAATATGTTGGTAGCTCCCAAATTAGAAATAAGGTTTACCATCAACAAGTGTTTTCTGATGAAGAAGATAGTCAGTTGGATATAGTCCAGTGCAACACTTTAAGAAATGATGAATCAATGGTGTTGAGAAGACCTTCTGATGAAGAAATTACACAAATCATAGAAGATATGGTCACCCAAGCCAAAATTAACTACAACTTAAGAAATAGGGTAGTGGATGATTCAATTCAAAAGTCATCTGGTATATTTATCAAAAAGTCAGATAGAGATGTGAAGCAAACTCAAGACAAAAATAAGGCTACTGATGTTGTTAGCAAGTCTAAGATCGAGAAGAATGTCACATTTTATCCTCCTAATGTGACTTATAGAGTAAAGAATAAACCTCTTCAGGAAACTATTGTTTCTACCCAAAAGGAGGTCAAAACCTTGAATAAGGATAAGCATGGCATTATAGAACATGAAGAAAGTAAGGAGGCTACTATCACTAAGAAGGATATAGTTGACCCCAAGTATATTCTAGTTGACATGGGAAAACTATTATCACAAATTATTGTTAAAGTCCCCTTATTATAAATGATGAGAATAGAAGAGTATAAAGACAAGGCTTTGAGTTGGGTAAATGGAGTTCTTCCTTTTGATGCCCAAAATTCCACCCAGGTTGGTAAAATGGTTGTTGTAGCAAGTGTTTCAAATGAAAACCAGTGTGGGGAAATTATTTCTGAGATCCCTCAGATTTATTTGGACACTAATGTTGTTAATACTATGATAGGAACTATTGACCATTTCTTTCTGTCTCTAATAGTAAATAGAAAGTTATTAAAAAATTGTATGATCGATTCAGGATCCTCCAATACTGTTATGCCTATAGAAATAATGAAATATTTGGGTTTAAAAGTGGATACACCTCATGGGAGGTGTCAAGATATGGATTCAAGAGAGGTCCTTGTTATTGGTACTATAAAAGCATTTCCTTATAGGTTGGCAGCTTTCCTTGACAAGATGTTAACTATGAGTGTTCTGGTGGTTGATATCCCACCCCATTATGGAATGTTACTATCGAGAAAATGGAGTGCTTCAATGGGAGGTAGTATCCAATGTGATTTATCCTTTGCAACTTTCAATATTGATGGAAACAATGTGAAAATATCCAGAGAAAGAAAAACCCCACACATGATTGAACTAACCAATATGGATGAATTGAACTGTTGTGTGGATGTTGACATGGAGAGTTTTAGAGTAGAAAAGGCCATTTCACAAAAGGAAGATTCAAACTCATTGACTCGGGAACTAAAAGAACAACAAAATGGACTATGGTAGATGTATTTTGATGGAGCTTGCTTGAAAGAAGGCTCAAGAGCTAGGGTTCTACTCATATCTCCATCAGGTACCACTTTTAAGTATTCCTTCTCATTGAATTTTCAATGCACAAATAATACTGCTAAGTATGAAGCACTGTCATTGGGATTGAATATTTCCATCAAACATAGGATAAAATGTTTAAAGGTTTTTGCTGATTCTAAACTTGTGGTGGCACAAGTTTGATCTAAATATGTTGTTAAGAATGATAGATTAAAACTGTATAAACATGTAATTTGGGATCAGATTGAAATGTATGATGGTTTCAATATTTGTTGGGTAGAAAGATCCAAGAACATAATATTTGATTTTTTGGCCAATATTTCTTTAAAGAGAGATGATTCAAATTTTCTTGGAGTATCAATAGTTGAAATAAAAAGTAGGCCAGTTTTTCCAGACAATATTTACAATTGGTAGGTCTTTGAGAATGACCATGACATTTTAAAATTCATCTAGTGCCTTGACATATATGAATGTCAAATTATAGACTGTAACATGTTGGTTGATGAAATTGAGGGTAAGGACATGATCATGGGAAATGAGGTAATCCAGTTGAGTTCAAATCATATCCCTAAGGTTTTAACTGATTTGAAAGCATTATATAGTAGTCAAGATGATTACATGTTAAAAACAAGCAATGCTAAGGTAGAGGATCTAGAGGAAGTAAATTTGGGATCACATAATGCACCTCAAATGGTTTATATTGGGAAGGGATTAGCCCCTCAACTGAGATATAATCTGATAAAGTTGTCAAGGAAACACAATCACATGTTTGCATGGTCCTATAATGACCTAAAATCTTATAGAGAGGACCTTTTACAACATGAAATCCCATTAAAGCAAGGCATTAAACCATTTAGGCAGAAGCAAAGACCCATTAACCCACTATTGGCTCCTAAATTGCAGTAGGAGCTGGTCAAGTTAAGTGATGCAGGAATAATCCAACCTATAAGGCATTCAACTTGGGTGTCTAACTTAGTTCCAGTAAGAAAGAAGAATCGGGATATTAGGTTGTGTGTGGACTTTAGAAACTTAAATGTTGCATCATTGAAAGACAACTATTATCTGCCCAACATGGAAGCAATGTTGCATAAAGTCACTAGATGTGAATTACTATCCATGATGGATGGTTTCTCTAGATATAACTAGGTGTTGGTGAAAGAATCTGAGAAATTTAAAACAACATTCACAACACCTTGGGGAACTTATGTGTATGTCAGAATGCCATTTGGCATCAGAAATGTTGGAGCAAATTTTCAAAGAGCCATGGATGTTGCTTTCAAAGAATATATAGACTTGTTTATGGTTGTGTACCAGGATGACCTAACTGCTTATTCTAAGTTGGCTAATGATCATTGTTCACATCTAGAAAATATTTTTAACAAAGCTCTATAATATGGTGTGTCCCTAAATCCAAAGAAATGTAACTTTGCAGTCAAGGAAGGAAAAATGCTAGGACACATTGTATCAAAGGAAGGAGTTAGAATTGATCCAGAGAGAGTGGAAGCCATCAAGAAAGTCTCTGCACCCAAAAATCTTAAAAATGTGCAATCCTTTTTAGGAAAAATCAATTTTGTTAGGAGATTCATTGCAAGTTTTGCTAAAATTGTCAAGCCCATAGTGAAGTATGTCAAAATGCACCTATGTGTATGTCAGAATGCCATTTGGCCTTTGAAATGCTGGAGCAAATTTTCAAAGAGCCATGGATGTTGCTTTCAAAGAATATATAGACTTGTTTATGGTTGTGTACCAGGATGACCTAACTACTTATTCTAAGTGGGCTAATGATCATTATTCACATCTACAAAATATTTTTAACAAAGCTCTAGAATATGGTGTGTCTCTGAATCCAAAGAAATGTAACTTTGCAGTCAAGGAAGGAAAAATGCTAGGACACATTGTATCAAAGGAAGAAGTTAGAATTGATCCAGAGAGAGTGGAAGCCATCAAGAAAGTCTGTGCACCCAAAAATCTTAAAAATGTGCAATCCTTTTTAGGAAAAATCAATTTTTTTAGGAGATTCATTGCAAGTTTTGCTAAAATTGTCAAGCCCATAGTGAAGTTGCTCAAGAAGGATGTCAAGTTTTAGTGGACTACTGAAGCTCAAGGTGCATTTCATAAAATTAAAGAAGTGGTCCAATAGGCACCTGTATTGAAATCTCCTGATTATACTAAGCCTTTTCCACTTTTTTCTTTTGCATCATTTCATACTATTGTTGTTGTACTATTGCAAAAGGATGAAGAAGGTTTTGAACATCCAATTGCATTTTTTAGTAAGTCTCTACAGGCTACTGAATTAAATTATGAGATGATGGAGAAGCAGGCATATGCACTGGTAAAAGTAGTAAAATCCTTCAGACCTTATCTAGTTTGTGCTAAGGTCATTACATATGTCCCCCATGTAGTAGTAAAGGATGTCCTTACTCAGTATGAAGTTACTAGTAAGAGATGCAAGTGGATCACTAGGATTCAAGAATTCAATTTAGAAATCCATATCACTAAGCTGGTAAGAGGACAAGGCCTGGCAAGATTAATGACTGAAGAGAACATGGATTTAGTCTAGGTTAACAATGAAGGAATTTTAGATATGACAATAACAAGTATTGAGTTGCAACCATACTATGCTAACATTGTATATTTCATTAAGAATTCCAAATGCCTGAAATATATGACAGATAACCAAAAGAGATCTTTAAAATTGCAAGCTCAAAAATATACATTGATACAAGGGGACTTGTATTAGAAAAATAGATATGGGGTTTTGTTGTTTTGCCTTGATAGGTGTCAAGAAGAAAAGGTCTTGAGTGAAATACATGCTGGTGTTTGTGGAGGGCATTATTCAACAAAGACTACTGCCCATAAGATCTTGAGAGTAGGTTATTTCTGGCCTACATTGTTTAAAGACTCTTTTTAGTTTATTAAAAAATGTGAAGCCTGTCAAAAATTTGCCTCTAAATTAAAATATTCAGGAGTGCTATTTTTAAATCCAATAACTACTGAGGTGCCATTTCCCATGTGGGGAATGGATTTCATAGGTGAATTTGCTAAGAAATCTAGTGGAGGACACAATTGGGTACTTGTTGCAACTGATTATTTCATAAAATGGATAGAGGCCATTCCCACAAAGAAGGCAACAAGTAAAATAGTGATTGATTTCTTATTAGATAACATTTTGACTAGATTTGGTGTCCCCATGAAATTGATCATAGATAATGCAATGTGTTTCAGATCAGATGAATTCAAGGAATTTTGTAATGAAAATGGAATTATGACATCTTATTCATCTCCTTATCACCCTCAAGCAAATGGATAGGCTGAGTCCAACAACAAAAGCATTTTGACAATCCTACAGAAAATAGTTGAGGAAAATAAGAGAGCTTGGCATTCAAATTTGAAGCTAGCCCTATGGGTAGATAGGATTACAGTGAAGAGAGCTACTTGAAAGTCTCCCTTTGAACTTGTATATGGTCTGTAGTCAAGGTTACCCATAAATAATTTAATTCCAATTTATAAGTTCACTCAGGATCAGGAGTTGGATGTGTCAGAGCCAATGCAAGATAAGATCATGCAATTGACTAAGTTGGATGAGATAAGAAGGGAGAGTCAGAGGAGCAATATGAAGTTGCAGTAGAAAATGAAGTACCTCTTTGAAAAAAGAGCAACTACGAGAAAATTCAAAATAGATGACCTAGTGCTTCAATGGAATGTGAGAGCAGAAGATAAAGGGAAACATAAAAAGTTTGACTCATTATGGCTTGGTCCCTATGTAATTCATGATGGTTTTGGGAAAGATTCCTACTTGTTGAAGAATATGGATGATAAAATTTTTGAATTGCCAGTGCATGGGCAATTCTTGAAGCCCTTCTTCAACTAAGTTTTTGATTTTCATGCATATGTAAATCTCTTGTAAATATTGTATAGGTTTGTTTCCTTCTAGGTCATGTGTTTTTGTTCCTATTTTAGGTTAGTCTAGTTTTTGGTCTACTATCCCAGAGATCTGTGGTCCTTTCTTAAACTTTCATTTAAAAATCCTCAGATAGAGCCACTATTGATAGTATTTCTGGTCTCATTGTTTTCCTGATTGAAATTTTGAGTTCTTGTCTGGTCTCTCTTATAAAATTTTCGGTCCTAGGTGAATAACCTTAGGTTTCAAACCCTTTTCCCTAAAAATCCAAAAAGCCCTAATTCAACCTTTCAACCTTCTATTTTTTTGTTACTTTATCAGGCCACTTAAAACTTTTTAAAGGGGTATGTGCAAGATCATGAGGGGCCAAACTATGCCCTTAAGTGGCAATGAAAAATCAGCAAATCAGGGTTAGTCAACTTGACATGAAAATTTCAACTAGCTATGAACCTAATATCAAAAAGTTGTAAGAATAGAATCTATAGAAAATTGAATGTAGTTTCTAAACTACTAGGCATTTTTTGAGAAAAAGTTAGTATGATTGGTGAAAAGTATAGATTTCAATGCAGCAGTACAAAAATTTTAGGAAAAAAATAAGAAGTAGGTGTATGTCTGACCACCTTAATCATAATCAAATGATACCATTTTATTATAAGATTTTATATATAAGTAGTAGACTCATGCCCAAATGTGATGCATATTTTTTTGTAATTTTATTCCAAAAAAATAATTAATTATGAATTTTTTGCTACAACATTTTCAGAATTAAAAAACTCCTGTGTTTGACCACCTTAACTCATTCAAAACTTTACAAAATTCAATTTTATTTATTTTTCCTTATAGTAGGCGAAGCATAGAATGTGATGCATTTTTCAGATTTCAAAAATGTTATACCCTCTAAAAGTTATAGTCATTTTTCAATCAATATATAAATCAGCACTTTAGAGGTAGCTCAATTAGAAAATAACTAATAATTACTTACTGAATTCAAAATTTGACAGCAATTATATCGATAGAAAGCTGATAATCTGCTTAAGAAACTCTTTTTGTTTTATCGAATTCAGGTAAAAAAAAGTCGTCAGCTACATTGTCAAAGTTTTGTACTAACATCACCACTTTTTGGCCCCTCATGATCTTGCACATACCCAAAGGCATGTGCGCTTTATATTTCCTCAGCTAGTCACTCAATCTCCTAAAGAAATTGGCATATTCCTAAAATTTTAGCGATTTCCCAAAAACCCTTTGTCGCCTAATCTCAAAATAACTTTGGAATATTCCTTGTCCTCAAATGACCTGGCAATTTCTTTTTTAGTCTCCAAGTCTCTGTATGTTTTTATGAGATCTAGCAACTGCTTTGATAAATTTTGTGAGAACAAATATAGCCACCCCATCTCTAAGAAAATTACCTTTGGTCAGGTTGTCTCTGAATGGATTTTAAAAGTGAAGTATTTTTTAGAGATTATGAATTTCTCTTTGGTCGCTAAATCTCTAAATATATGTGGTCTTATTCTATGTTAATCACCAAGTCTCCAGGTTTTCATGTTAGAAAATCATTCAGCTACTTGGCATTTTAACGGTCGCATCTTCTCTAGTTCCTGGTGGTTATTTTCTAAGCGGTTAGTGACCCAACGACGTAGTTATCTCCAGATCTCCTAATGCAGCAGTTAAGTTATAAAGGATCAAAGAAATTAGTGTGGGCCGTAGGATGAAGATTTAATCAATAGATGGCATTTAATCTTACAACTGAACTATAGTTTAGAAAATGATTCAGTGACTCAGAGAGTAGAGGTGTTCACCAATTCTCTAGTTTTAACCAAGGTTAGAGAAAAGCTTTCACAACTAGGAGATGCATATAGTCACGTGATCTCTAGATTTTGCTAAGTTAAGAGAAAAATTAGTAAGTTGCATCTTCTTAGCCATTGATATGATTTTGATCTTGTGGTGGTCACGAAGTCTCAATACCAAACTCAAGATAAAAAAAGGCTTTCGATGATTAAGAGTTTGCTTGTTGTCACTAGATCTCCAAGTAAGATAAATTGAAGTATCCTCTCCTCAGTCACTAGATCTCTAGATGGTCAGGTCAGGGGATCTTAGAAAGAAGTTTGAATAGTCAACCAGATTCAATGACTAGGAGATGTCTTGTGGTCATGAAGTCTCATGATGGCCCTTTGTCACCTAATCTTGAGATAGTTTCAAAAGTAAATATTTTTACAGCGACTGAAGCTATGGCCATTTGTCACCAAATCTCAGTATAAAAGTTTTTAATTTATCTTTGTCATCTAATCACTAGATGATTTCAAAAGGTTTCAAATGTTTCAGCGACTGATTTCTCATTGTCGCTAGGTCTTCAGATAAAATGTAAGCTGTTATATGACTAAATTTTCTCAGTCGCCAGATCTCTATAATTTTTGAAATGGCACTAGATTCTCCAGTAACTACAATGATTGTATTGTCGCTAGATCACCAGAAGGTCAAATTTGAATACATGTCATCTTCTCGGCCACAGCTAGTGAATTGAAATTCTGAGCATGCCAAATAATGGAAAAGTGGCATGGTTTCTTCTTTTCGATCTCTAATGGATTTTTGCATTCAATACAGTTGAATAAGTATGGTTGTTCTCTATTCATTTCAATTAATCAAGCATTCAGAGAGCTAGAGAAACAAGATTTTCTAAGCATTTGTGAAGATCAGGGCATCCAAAATTTTGCAAAAATTTTTAATTTATAGACAAGATGAGTTGACAAATAGGAGGTGAATCTTCAACCAGTAAGGGTGCTAGTGAGAAGGCCAAAGAGAGCTTCTTAGACAAGTTCCTCATCTTGTTGTCAGGTTCATCACAAAATAAGAAGGTGAGTGATGAATGTTTCACTGATGAATTTACTTTTTGTAGAGATGCCAAGACACTAGA
This sequence comes from Chamaecyparis obtusa, assembly GCA_027943335.1. Lineage (NCBI taxonomy): Eukaryota > Viridiplantae > Streptophyta > Pinopsida > Cupressales > Cupressaceae > Chamaecyparis > Chamaecyparis obtusa. The sequence goes on from BSBK01009858.1 coordinate 157,552, forward strand.
GGTCTCAGGGATGTGTATGTTTAATTATTTTCACAAAAATGTTGAGAGTTACGTCCCCTTCTCAAACCCTTGGACAACAGGACTAGCAAAGTTGATTGTTCCTAAGGTTTTTCTTTATGTTGATCTCTTGATTTTCTTGTCACCTAATTATGACCCTCTATCCAAAACAATTAGGAAGAGTGATGGTTCTCCTTTGGTTACCCAAGAAAGAAATTCATTTATTACCACTTTTGGTATCAAGGTCCCTATGGTGACAGAGATAAAATTACAGGATTTAGCTAATAGATATATCAAAGAATCTGTTGTAGTGGCAAAGGAAATTCAGAATCATGTGCCACGGGAAAACTAGAACTACATTGTACCAATTTTTAGGTCAACTCTCCATATTGTTATAAGGATTTCAAATTTTATGTAAAGTATATTGGTTATGGTTTGTGCAATGTACTGGGAATTGATGTGGGAGAGATGATCCCTTCTAGTATCTTGATGCTAATATTGGACTCTGAAAGTATCCATGCAACAAAGGGATGTGATTATATTGGTTTCATAATCAAGAGAATGCATGAGGGGTTGGTAGCTATGAAGCTGCATGTGGATGGATCTGGTGCCTTGCCCGGGTTTTTGCATTACTCTTTGCTGATGCATCTCATTTTGTTTTTTAATTATGATATTGTGAACATGGACAATATTGAGCTGCATATGACATATAGGGGATTGCCAAATCCTCTTTAGTTTTGGTTGAGAGATTGGAGTCCTTCATCTACAAGAAGTGATTTTTGGGTTTTTTAAATTGAATTGTTGGGCCTATTCTCCTCAACTTGGGGGTTAATATTTCTAGGCTCCCTACCAAAGTTTTGCAAGTAGTGAGGCCTCAACAATTTGTTGACAAATGGAATAAGGGTCACAATTGGGGTGACATAGATTATGAAAAGGGATATACAATGATTCAAGTGTATGGTTTCCCTCATCCTCCTCACCTATTACCTTATTTCATTCCACCAAGGGTGGCATTTCTTGTGTTTATTTGGCAACTAATGCTCCTTGAGAAGGAGCATTTAGCCTCTCATAGGAAGGGTACTTTCACCCCAAGGCACTTTAGAGTGCATAATATCACCATAGGCAAGAATGCCTTTACCAAAGTAAATGATTGGTTGGGACAATTTGGGATGCATACTACTCCCTACCGGTATGTAGATACTGAAGGATTCATAGTCGCTGCTAGGTAATATTACATGCCCACTGTTGGGGGTTCCCTTTGATCTTCAACTTGTAGATCTATACTTTGATGGATAATTTTAATATAACTTTGACTCTATCACCACTCCAAAGTCTACAAGGAAGAGGGCCAATTAACAAGGATCAACAATGAGATCCTCCTACACTTTGAGCCTTAATGCTCGGGTGGGTGTACCCTTGATTCACTTCTTGAAAGGAATCACTAAATGTTATACCATTATACCCTTTACTAACTGATTGATGGATTTTATCATTTAAATGTGTGTGTGTGTGGTTGATGACAATGAAATACCTCCAGAGGATGGACCAGTGCCTTAACCTAGGGCAAAGAGTCACCCAATTACATACATCAGCTGAAGATCTTAAATCAAACACTCTTGGGCTCAGGATAAGTGCTTTGCCTATTACCCCTCTCCCTCAAACACAAGGACATCAAAATTTTATCTGGTTGTAAACTCATTGAACTCACCTAGAAGACTTTAATCCTAACTTTGTTAGGAACTCAAAGATGACTTCACAATACTCTTTGTTTATGATATGCCAATACACTTTGTGATACTAACATATATGAGCTCAGAACCAAAACAAGAAGACATACACAGATGTAAGATTGGATCTCAATAGCATTCTCATTAATATATTTAGGATCAATATACAATCAAAGCAACACAAAGATAGGAAATAGACCCAAAATCTAGCTCCTCTTTCCTCAAATGTTCATACAATCATAACCACTAGAACTGATCAAAATTTAGCATAGAACCTCAGAACCAAACCATTAATCTATCAAAAAACTAACCACTTATACCCCTAATCAGCTTGGAATCCTCAAAGAGGATGCATCAAGCTTCGGGTGACTAGGGTTAGGGTTCTACCCATCGAAACAACCAAATCAGTCAAAAATTAAATGCAGGGGAAGAAACCCAGGAAACCAGGAGAAGACAAATCCTAGAGTGATCCTCAATCATGACAATACCACTGAGAAAGTACTGAGAACCATGAAAATGCCCAATTTGTCAACCAATTCAGCCACCTGCAACACACCTCAAGCACAAGGAACATAGCATAGACCCTTGCAAACAATCATGGAACTCCCTAGACCACACTACAATAGTCGAAAAAACCAATTGTACCAGATCCTACCATGAAAGCATTCAATTTTGGTGCTTTCTGTTGCTGGAAACCCTTAGAAAATTTTAATTTGAATTACAACAGTTATTTCCAAGCGCCAATAGCAACTCGATGGTTGACATTTGAAATTAGGTCAACTTTATATCATGACCATCAAATCTTTCCATTTTGCGGGATTTACATCTAAACCTTTTAATATGACCTCAGTCACATTTAGCAATTTCATGACTAAAGACCATCTCCAAGTTGCAAAATACCTTAACACATCACCAAATAGTTTAGCGGTTACACAAACACTTCTTTGCTGAATCTCCAATCAACTTGGAGCACCGCTATTTTTCTTCATGAATGAGCAAAACCTTTGAAATTTTGTCAGACCACTAAAAACCTTGTCAAAACCACCAAAAAGATTGAGAAACTTTACTAGGCCTGCATCAAGAAAATTGATAGTTGTCTCATCTTTGCATAGACCTCCAAGATTCCTTTAGATCATAAGATAACTGTCAGATGAAGAATCTTTCCCTGCTCTGACAACCCTCTAACACCGAATGAAATCAATGAATGTCTTAAGTTCACATGTGTCGAAAAAAACCCATCAGACTATACGCTAACTGTCAGATGCTCTACAAGGATCAGGACCCTCTGATAAGCCTGAAATTTAGGTCCCACTGACAAGTGCCAAGTCATTACCTTGTGGACCAATAAGAGACCGCCAACTATGCTTACATGGTAATTAGGACCCACCGAGAACATTATACCACCTAGAAGATCAGACGGCTAGCTCAAGATCTCATAAGCCTCAAAGATTCCATGCACTTATACGCTAGCCATCAATCTTGAATCTTCTGATTGAGATACTGGGCCTGCCTAACAACATGTCCAACTCACTATTATGTGGACCAATCAAAGGCCACCATTTGTGTACATGTAGCAATGGACCTACCTGTCTGGAGTGTTATGTCATGAAGGAGAATCAATGATTGTCGTAAGATTGCAAGCCTCTGACAAAACCCTTGCAAACTTATGACAATCATAGGATCAAGATGGTGTCAGAGTAGGGCCCAAGAAAGATTTAAGGTCAAAACTATAGAAAAATTTAGCATAGGGACTTAGGAAATATTAAAGCCCATTGGGCGCTAGATTTAGGGAAATATTAAGCACATGGACCTTAAGGAACTTAAGTGACCCAAAAAAGTAATGTTAAAATAGAACAAGGTCAGGGTAAAACAAAGGGTTTTTCATGCAATGGCTAGTTTTTTGAATATTTGCTTAGGGTTTATGCCAGAGACCTAAAAATAACTACAAAGACCAGAAGAAAAGGGCTAGAGCCATGAAATTTTTCCAAGGTGCTAACACCCACCTTTCCATTCAATAAAAGACATGAGGAGTATCCTAAAGAAGAGGCAATTAGGAACATCATAGAGGATGAGGAGGTGGTGAGGATTGGAGATCAAATAAATGAATTGTATGCTATGGAGAGGTGAGTCAAGAAAAAGGGATTGGCATTCAGTGGTTTCCTCCCTAATTTTCCTTATCTTTAGAGACTTGAGCAAATGATGGCTCAATTCCACACCCTGATGAGAGGTTTTGAACATAAAATTGATGAGACTGATAGTAAGAAGGGTCCTCACTCTAAATTAGAGTGTGATGAAGATGGTAGTGATGGCTACTCTATACATGGCATCCCTCCCTTAGAAACAATAATGATGGAAGGGCACCAACATGGTGAAAATGTAGTTGATTTAGCTAAGCTCAATAGCTCTCATGATACAAGTGAACCACCTGCCAAGAAGTAGAAGCTCCTAGTGGAAAATCTTCTTAGTTGAAGAAGATAGATAAAATTAGAGCCATCTTCCCTAGAACTAGTGTACATCACCATCAAATTAGAAAGAAGGTGAGAGAGGAAAAGAGGAAGTAAAAACTTGTGCAACCAGAGGTTGAATTGCCCTTGGCCTTGTGCCAAGATGAAAGGATGATAGAATAAGATGCATTCTTAAAGGATGATCATTTTATTAAGTCTGAGGAATTCAAGAGATTTTTGATTTGGCACAAGAAACAAAAAATTGCATCTACTGTGTAGATCACTCAGGAGGGTCAGGTACCAGAAGAGGTAGTCCAACAATTAAGGGAGTATGATCCTAAGGCTGAAAATTTCACCCCACATGAAGCTAGATAGTTGGTGAAGAGGAGCAACATGCTACTTGTGCCTGGATGGAATTTATATTTAGATTTTATAATTGATTAGATTAAAAGGAAGGAAGACATCACTTTGTCTTTAGATACTCAAGTGGGGGACATTATCAGAGGATTTGGGTATAGCCCCAAACATCAAGCTTTAGCTCTATGGAGCTTATACCCTAAGGATAAAAAGCATTCAATTTTAAATGTGAAGGAGAAAATGGAGGGAGATAAGATTGCGTGGTGAATCCAAAATACAAGGGATCTTGAGAGTTCTCAAGTATTAACCCATTTTGCTAAATTGAACAAGGATAAAACAAGGCAGCTTTTAGAGAGGTATGGCTCTCTTTTGGAGGATTATAGCACATTACTGAGGGATAGAGATCTCAGAATAATAAAAGAGAAAACATTAGAAAAGTCTCTAGAAGACTTAGAGATCCAAATCATGAATACACCTATGAAAGCCCCTACACCTCCCGAGCAACCAACAACACCAGTAATGACAGATGAAGAGGTGGCTACAGAATTGAAGAAGATAAATGAGGAAAAGAATGAGGCTATCTTGCAGGCCCTGTTAGATATTCTATAGTATAGGATAAATGTAATTAAAGATAAGTTTGATCTTTTTTTTAATGATTATAGAAAGTTTCCAAAATTATAGGTAGAAGTTGATAATTATGTACAAATTTTGAGCGGGTATCATGCAACTTGGTCTGTCAGAGTGCCACTTTTTGAGAAATTGGCATTTTCTCAATCTTTGAGAAGTCATATCCCAGAGATAGTTGTGAGGGTTGGTGAGGAGATAGGTAGAATTAAAGCCATATTACCACTTTTTAAGGATAAGGTGAATTTGATTGAAGCTAAGATAGCCATGCTCGGCTCCTATTCCAACAAGTTTATCCCTTCTATAAAGTATGAAGATGGAGTCATAAAGAGCCTTGATCAGTGGAGGCTATGTGTTGATCTTTTGTTGCCTAGGAGGGAGGCAATTTTTGGTGAAGACAATAAAGTTGATTTGGAGAGCTTCAATAAAACCCTGGATGAAGCTATTAAGGTAGAGATAGATCTCACCAAGTTCATAATAGATGTCAAGGCAATTACAGATGCCAGGTACAAAAGACAAAAAGTACAACTACAGCTCATCCAAGACTTTAGTTGGTCATAAAAGGAAGAAGTAACTGCATTGGACGAGCTAACAAAGCCCAAGAAAATTAAATCCACTACAGTTGATTTGGACATTTTGGATGATGAGTGAGGATATATGGAGCACCTGACACCTGAGCCTAAAATATAGGGATGATAAGCTATCATTTAAGAATGGTGTAAATTAGCTGGATGGTAGTCACTGTATCTTGTTATAACTATAGTAGCTATCATGAATACTCATAGAAAAAGGTGTCATTTATCAACAATCCAGGATGGAGACTAGTCCAATAATGTTTTGTCTTTCCACCACCTGAGGGCTTATTGTATTTTTTTTTAATGATTTGTCTCTTATGTTCTTAGGGTTAGGGTTTTCAACCATTTGAAGCTTGTTGCATTCGCGTTGATAGGAGAATTCCAAGATGGTTGAAGATGTATAAATAGGGTTGTAAAGCTCATTTTGAGGAGTTGAAAGATAATAGAAAAATTGAACAAAATTGCTTTGGAGCAGACTTGTAAATTTTGTGTCTGACCTTCTGAGTAATGGAATTTTGAATGTAATTGGCAAGTTGATTTTAATACAAATACAATGCGACTTCTGACATATATTTTTGTTGTCTCTTTACCTTTATGTTGTATTCTTGTATGTTTTATATGTTAGGCATTTAAAATATACCAGTTGTAAAGTAACTTATTTAATTGATTATGAGTTTCTTTCAAGGAAAGAATTAAATTTCTCATAATTCATTTCAAAGGGTAAACATACCTATAAGGATTGTTGATGATAACAGTGTTTGGTTAACAAAGTAGTTTGTAAGGCAATTTACTTGAATTTGTAGATAGTATGTAAGGCGTACTGATTGTATCTCCTTTAAAATTATCTTGTTGATTTGCATTTGAATTTCTTTTTCCCATTGGATAAGGCACTGGTTTAGTATTTTTTTCTTATAGTTTTATCTTTCATATTTCTGAAAAGGAAAAATTGAAACTTTCATATCATTTACCAGTACTTTTTTATTTTCATGTTTACTGCACCAAATAGATCGAATTGTTTCTAAGTAGTACAGTTCATATTTCTTGATTCCTTGAAGAGAGAATCATTTAGGTTTCCCCTCCTTAAAAGGAAGAAGGATGAAAATCCCTAAATTGTTGATTCTTCCTATATTTGCAATCATATTTTGCTTGGTTAAGTTCTGCATCAAGTTGATTTTGGTCATATGCAGAGTATTTTATAGATTGATTCATTAGAAGGATTAACAACAAATCAGTGTCCATTTATATAATACTATGTAATCAGTAATCATTGAAAGTTAATACCTGCCTGAGTATGTGGAGCTCAAAATCAAAGGAGGATCCTATCCAATCCTCAGCAATTAGGTCTTTCTCTTGTTTGAATTAGTTTCAAGAAGCATAGTTTCAAGTAATCTTTCAAACATTTGATTCATACAAGGAAAATACCTAACACTGCAGATGCCTCATATTTGGGCTAATCATGGGTTGCTTATAGCATTGGTTGAGAGATGGTACAGTGAGCATAACACCTTCTATTTTCCCATTGGAGAGGCTATGATTAGCCTAGAGGATGTCTATCAGATCCTACAAGTTCTGAGCCACAAAGATCTTGTAAGTATAATCATGTTTACAGATAGTCATAGCTGTAAAGTTTCCATATGATATAAACTAACATGATTATTTGTTGGCACAAGTGTACTATGATCAAGATCTGATAGAGGGGAGGTAGATTATACATGATATGTTTTGGAATGTTACTTTTGTGGACAGACACCTCAACTGGGATTGACTTATGGAGGAGTTTGGTAGGGATTTTCCGATGCCATGCATCATTTTTTCTATTGTAGCACAAGCCCTTATTACTGAAAAGATTCAAAAGGGTTTTCCATTGGGTTGGGGGAGGTTAGTGGTAGATTTGATTTCATACCCACAGTGGATGGCATGGGGGCTAGCTATCCTGGCAGACATGTACCATGAGCTTCATGAGATATTCTATCGAGAGAGCCAGACTTGGGCATGTGGGGCCATTCTCACTCAAATATGGGTGTGGGAGCACATTGTTGTAGTGTGACCACAAGTGCAGCTGAGGGAGTAGAGATGGCCCTATATATATAGATACACATGATTCATCTCCTAGCCACATAGCAAAGATGTGAGGTACTACCACTGGGTAGTGGATGAGCTCACCTCATTCTAGTGGAGATCATACAGGGCATGCCAGTAGTGGGGTGACAAGGATGAGTTAGATTATATGCTATGTAGTTAGCCACTAGTAGGTTGGCACTCAGATATTATGGAGAGATTTTTGATCACCCATGTCTGGAGATAGTTTGGGAGCCAGTAGAGAGTACCCACCGAGACCACCACCTATGCTCAGGTTAGGGATGAGGAGGGCTGGGGTTGGCTACCAATGCTAGATTACCAGTAGGCAATACAAGATACAACTACAATATGCCAAGAGCCATGGGACTACCTCCTAGATATGGAAGATGTAGGGGTTGATGTGGCCTATAGGGTAGAGTGGTGAAGGAATCCATTCCTGAGGTTTATTATTCTTGATGCACAACCAGTAGCATAGGGAGATGACAGAGATGATAGGGATGGAGGGGATGGAGGAGGGATAGGGAGAGCTAGGGAGACTGGACAGAGATCCAAATCAGGTGGCCAAAAATGGCCATGGGGATAGGGTTCTACAGATGAGGGTGATGACAGGGCGAGGCCAACTTGCAACTAGGTTGATGCTAGGCAGGATCAACCCAGAGGGGGGAGAGGATCTGAGAGCTAGGATCTAGGTCCTAGAGATAGAGATGTAGTAGCTACGGATCACCATAGCTATTAGAGGCCACCAGGTGATTGATCTGAGAGTGGAGATTGAGTGGTGAGAGAGGGCCATACAGGTTTCCACTGTAGAGAGTTGGAGAGAGGAAGCACAAGCTACATATTATCATGGTCTCTGTATACAGGCTATTCCATAAGGTTAGAGAGCATGGCCCTACTCAATGATAGCTAGAAGATCTGACATGGAACCAGACATAGCACCACCTTCTCCACCACCAGCACCACATGATGGTGTTAGCAAGTCCTAGGTCTAGGTTAGATAGATGTATAGAGACATATAATGGGATTTTATCCAGATTTTTGTATCCCACATTGTATCATGACATATATATATATATATATATATATATATATATATATATATATATATATATATATATATATATATATATATATATATATATATATATATATATATATATATATATATATATATATATATATATATATATATATATATATATATATATATATATATATATATATATATATATATATATATATATATATATATATATATATATATATATATATATATATATATATGAGATTATTGGATTAGTGATATATCTTGTGTACTTGTCCCACTTGTGATGGATGTTTCAGTTTTTATATTGTCTTGTCATTTTTCTCAAAATGTATGTCATATATACTCATGTATAATCTCTCTCATAGATGTATGTTTTAGTTCTCATGTTTATGATATAGACTCATGTTTCTGAAAATAATCTCTTTAGGATAGCTATGATGATAAGATTAACCCCTTGTGATGATAGGAAAAAGGACATGAAAAGGCAAGGAGCAAAAGACATGATCGAGAAAAGGAAAGGTGAGTGCAATTGACTGACAAGTCCTCGAAAGATGAAAGGAGAGCTCTCTCCATATGCAAAATGCAAAACTAATCTAACATGAACCTAAAAATGCAAAATACTATGAAAAGTGGTTTACTTGCAAGGTCACAAAGCTTTTAGACTCTAATATTCATCATCAAGCATTATTGGTAGCGTCACAAGATCATACAATGCACACTAGTATGACTGTGAATCTGAATATGATCTATATCAGATAGATATGTGGGAATCCCACCTAGGCATCAAAGACATATAGGTCAAGATGACTAGTGTAGTGAGATTACCTAAGTTTAATATAGAAAAATTATACTCGCATCGAGACAGAAGGAAAGTAAGGATGGCTATAAGTATGCACTTGCAAAAATAGTCAAGGACAATACCTTGTAAGTCCTATTGTCAAGTAGAACCAACATAAATGCTAATGACAATTAAGACAAACAAAATATATCCACAAGAAAAGAAAGAAATAAAAAATGTCCTCATGCTCCCAGTCTTCTAGCTATGCATCATCGAAAGCCATTAGGGAGAGGACACTTAGCAAAAAGATCATCATAGACATCACACAAAGAAAGAAAGTCCAACAAGTCTCAGCAAGTCAAGTGGTTTAAGTGCATGTGTGTAGGTCATAGAGTCAATACTTGAGTATCACCGCTGCCAATGGAAATATTGCATCATTCTAGACTATGGGTAAACATATGATAAGTGTTGAAAAAAACTTGACGCTAGGGTAGTGTTGAAAAACACAGTTTGGGGAGTGTTGAAAAACACTCTTTGAACCAAGTGGCCTAAGAAACCCCAATGCAGAAAGAGACCCAAGATAAGCTAAAACAACATGTGCCCCCTAGACTAAGACAAGAGTTAATTTCAGGCTAGGAGAGGCAAAGCAATAAGTGGAGTGAAGGAGCACCATAGAAGACTGATAGACACAGGTGCAAGGGTTTCAAGCAGTGTCTATTTCCAGGTTTTCACCACTTGATAAAAATTTTCAGGACTTTTTTTTTTTCAATTTTTTTGTATTTTTTTTTTATGAGACATCAAAGCGCCTATTGCTAGGTTTTCACTAGGATGCCAATTTTTCAGTACTTTTTATGCTTTTTAGGATTTTTTCCAGTATCATATATGAATTTTTTTGAGATTTTTTTAGGATCATAAATAATATATACAAAGAGCTCAAGAACCTTAGGCATAGAAATTTTTTAGATGTAGAACATTAATAGGCTCAGTAAGCTCTTCTCCTTTAGGTGTAGATAGTTGATCGGCTTCGAACCCAAATACTATTATGATAATGTAAGGCCCTAACCAATTTGGCTCAAACTTTCCTTTCTCCTCCCTATTCTGCTATTTTTTGGGATTTTCTCTGAGAACTAGTTCACCCACTCAGAACTCTCTAGGATGAACTTTCTTATTGTAGGTAGTAGTCATTCTCTTCTAATAGGTGCACATGTGACCAAAAGTGGCCTTACGATGTTCTTCCAATGTGGTAAGCTCATGCACTCTCATGGCCCTTTGGTCTTCATCAATAATCAAACCATGAAGAGAGACTCTTAGTGAAGGTATTTCAACCTCTAATGGTAAGATAGCCTCAGAACCGTAGACCAAGGAAAAAGGTGTTACACCTGTAGGAGTGCAGATAGAAGTTTTGTAAGCCCATAGCCTAGGATTGATCTGTAGATGCTAATCCTTGCATGATTTGTGCACTATTCTATGGAGAATTTTCAGCAATGTTTTGTTTGAGGCCTTAGCTTGGCCATTCCCTTGAGGGTAGTAAATAGAAGACCAATGTTGTTTGATTTTGAACTTTTTGCACAAGTGCTTTAGGTATTTGTTCTTAAATTGGCCACCATTATCCATGACTATGGAGGAAGGAATACCATAGCGGCAAATGATGTGATTCAAAATAAACAAGGCAACATGTTTACTGGTAGCTACAAATAGTGGGATAGCTTCAACCCATTTGGTGAAATATTTAGTAGCTGTAATGATGAACTTATGCCCACTCGAAGAACTAGGAAAAATCTTTCCTACCAAGTCAAAAGCCCATTGTTGAAATGGCCAATAAGTAATAAAGGGAATGAGCTCATGTCTAGGAGCATGAATGAGATTCCCATGTAGTTGAAATTTTTTGCAGGACTTAGCATATCGAATAGCATCAGCTTGCATAGTAGGCCAATAGTAACCAGCCCTAAGAAATTTCTGAGTGAGCACAAGACCATTAGAGTGTGACCCACATATGGTGTCATGAACTTTGGCTAGTGCCTTTTCTGACTCCTCTATTTATAGACACCTAAGGAGAGTTTCATCTAGAATATTCCTATACAAGTCACCAGAGATGAGGCTAAAGTGTGAGGCATTACAGATGAGCTGGCACTTCTCATTGTGCATTAGATTTTTAGGGATAACTTGATCCCAGAGATTGAAAAATATGGTGGCATAGTGGGAGGAGTCATGATTGACTAGAGTGTAAATGACACGGTCATTAGAGGAATCATAGGCAAGGTAGCGCAATTCTTCCACTAGGAACTCAAAGCATGGTTCATACTCTTCCAGTTGCAGAATAGATGCCAAAGTAGCCATGGCATCAACAGCCTTGTTCTCAGCTCTAAGAATTTGTTGTAATGTGACAGATGTAAAATAATTCCTCCGTGAGTCTATCATCTTCTTGTATGGAATCAACTTGTCATCTTTGGTTTGGTAATCATCATTTACTTGGTTTATGAAAAGTTGAGAATCTCCAAAAATATGCAACTCAAAAATCCTCCATTCAAGGGAAAGCTTAACACCATTCAAAAGGCTTCATATTCAGCTATGTTATTGGTGCATGGAAAGAGAAGCTTTTATGATTTAGGAATAGGATTCTAGCACCAGCACCATTCTATGTGTGAGAACCATCAAAAAACATTTTCCATGTATGCCCTGTGATATTCAAGATTGAGGCATCTAGGAAGTCTATCTGAAGAGGAGCATTATCCATCATGGGAAACTCAACCAATTGATCCACAATTGATTTCCCTTTAATTTATTTTCTCTCAATATACTGAATGTCAAATTCTTAAAGAATCAACATCCACTTGGCAAGGTGTCCAGTAAGCACATCTTTACTTAGGAGATATTGTAAAGGACCAATTTTAGCAACTAGCTGTGTAGTATGTGCAAGCATGTAATGTCTAAGTTTTTGAGACACAAACACCATAGCTAAAAAATCCTTTACAATACTGGTGTAATTGATTTCATAAGCAACCAGAGTGTGACTGATATAATAGATAGCTCATTCTTTTCCCTTATCATCATGTTGTGCAAGGAGAGCCACTAAAGAATTTGCTGTAGTAGAAATATATAATATCAAGGGTTTCCCTTGGATAGGTGTCATAAGAATAGGAGGTCATGCTAGGTAATCCTTGAGCTGGTCTAGATTCTTTTGACACTCCTCATTCCATATAGAAGTAGCTCCCTTATGAAAATTTTGATTGAATGGCTGAGCTCTATCAGCTAGCTGAGAAATGAACCACCTGATAGATTGGAGATGGCCTTAAAGACTCCTTAATTGTTTGATGTTACAGGGAGGTGGCATCTCCATGATAGATTGCACTTTTTCTAGGTCTACTTCTATTCCTTTTGTTGATATTATGTATCCTAGCAATTTCCTAGAAGTGACACCAAAAGCACATTTTTTGGATTTAATCTGAGTTGAAATCATTCCATGCCATCTCATATCGAACTCAAATCAGAAAAATGAGTGTTTCTTTGTTTTTATTTGTCAAGTGTGTCATCAACATAGTCCTCGATGTTTTTGTGCATCATATCATGAAACATGGTATTCATGGCTCTTTGATAGGTTGCACCAGCATTTTTAAGCCCAAACAGCATGACATTTCAACAAAAGGTACCCCATGCACATGTGAAGGCTTTCTTCTCTTGGTCCTCAGGGGTGATCTTAATCTAGTTATATTCAGAGAAGCCATCTATAAGGGAGTACATCTCATAGCCTAATGTCATGTCCATTATCATGTCAATGTTTGGAAGTGGAAAATCATCCTTAGGGCATGCTTTATTTAGGTCTTGGAAATCAGTGCATACACAAATGGACTTGTCATGTTTGGAAATAGGGACAATGTTAGAAATCCACTCAGCATAGTCAATAGCTCTAATGAAATTGGCTTTTAGGAGCTTATCAAGTTCAACCTTAACCAGTAATGCCAAATGGGGATGCATCTTTGTTAGTTTTTGTTTGACAGGTTTTACCTCTGGAGCAATAGAGAGATGATGCATAATAAGCTCAGTATCTAAACTTGACATGTCTGAGTATGTCCATGCAAAATTGATATTTTTCTCTTGAAAGAATGTAGAAAATTGTTCTTTTTCTTTTGCTGAGAGGGACTGAGCCACGTGTATGATTTTAGGAGATTCCCCTATCCCCAAGTTGATGGGCTATGTAGGTTCTATTAGAACTAAAGACCTTTCTTGAAAATAGCTCGATAGACTACCAAGTACCTCATCCTCAGGTGCCTCAGTGAGGTTTTCACCCTTAGATACATATTTATTTTTACTATTTTGAGGTTCAGACACCGCCATAATGTGGTTTTAACCATCTAACCATTGCTTTTTTTTTAAATTTTATGACTGAGGTACTTGATATCTGATTCAGTCATGTTTGTTGTTGGTTCGCTAGTGGAAGAAGTAATAGGTTCAATTGTGTTGAGGTAGCAGGTGATCTCATAGTCATTTTGAAAGGAAGGCAATATAGGTCTTTGATCTTGGGCAGACCAATCTATGAGATCTGAGTGTATGAGGGAAAGTGAAATGACCGGTTCAAGGTTATTGATGTGGGGGATATCATCTCTAGTGACAAGAGAAGTTGAGCCTATAGGGTAGGCCCCAGAAGTATCAAGATCTAGATTTGTCATGGAAGGACCAACGTGGTCCATTAAAGCAATATGTGGATTGAACTCATTAGACCCTACACAAGACTCATCAACTACATTGGGTTGGTCACTATAGGTATGAATCACATCAATGTCCATATCTATTGTAGAAGATCCATCTGAGAGAGTGTCCCATTAATACTCATTTGAATCGGTCATGGAACTTCTGTTGGGATGTTTGCACCAAGAAGGCTTAGGATGCCTAGAAGTAGAGGTACTCATGTCATTATGTGTGAGATCTCCTCTTTCCATCAACCATGCAATATTTCTACAATGTCGATCAAAGCTCAATGACTCATTAGGCACAAAATTTCTAGATGTGGAGGCTTCAGCTGTATCATCAGTAGGCATGCATTCTCCTCCCCAAAGAAGTGAAGTAGAAGGAAGATAGTCTTCCATTTGGGCCATAGTGCATAATGGTGATTCCTTGACATCTGTATGTGAGTCACTAAGCACGAGAGTATTTCTAGAACATTCAGGGATGTCATTGTCAACACCATATCCTAGACCTATAGTATCTTTAGAAGATGAGCCATCAGTATGACTCAAAGGTTCAAATAGAGGGTGCCCATTGTTATTTAAAAGTCTATGACCTTGATAGCCCATTTTCTATAGAAATTTATAGCCTTTACCATAGCATTTATGAGAATTGGGAGTAGCAACTATCATACTATCTTCTTCCCTATAAATCCACTCCCTGATAGCTTGTTCTTCTTTTTCGGCCTCTAAGGGTATGGATGATTGAACAAATGTACCAAAAACTATCATGGCAGAAGTGGAAGCTTTGTCTTTTCTGAAGGTCTACCATATGACTTAGGAGAAGTAGGCATAGCAGTAATAGAGTCCAATGTATATTCCCCCATACCAATACACATCATCTTTAATTTTTTCTCACTAGCAATAAGGTACACATTATGATTATGAGAAGGTTTGTTGTGAGGAACAAATGTCTCAGAAGCAGTTAGAGTATTGATAGCAATAGCATTGTCCCCAAGAATCACAATATCAGCTCCATTGTGTGGAAACTTGACACACTTATGATAAGTGGAAGGGACAGCTTGCATTTCATGGATCCAAGGTCGACCCAAAAGAATGCTATATGTGAGTGGGATGTCCAACACTTGGAAAACAACATCTTTCGTGATAGGGCCCACTCAGACAGGCAGTACAAGACATTTGGAAGATCTTTCCACTTCATCATATGCTTTTGTGGTAATCTTTCACCTAGGATGTATGGCTAATTCAAACAATCCCAACTGTTGCACCACATGGAAAGAAACAATATTTAACCCAGTACCATTGTCTATCAGGACTCGACAAACTTGGGTATGGTAGATGAGAACTTCAATGTGTAAAGCTAGATTATGAGGGTGACTTAGAGATGTGTCACCTTTTGCAAAAAAGGATAGGTAGTGGGGAGACATGATATGTTTGACCATAGCCTAGAATTGATCTAGATCAATATCATTGGGAACATTTGTTGTATGAAGAGATTTCTCAAGGATCTCTTTATGCAAAGGGGATAGCTCAAGCAACTTGAAAATGGATATCTGAGTGGGTGTTCATTGTAATTGGTGCACAAGGTCATAGCTACACAAAACTGAAGGAACCTCTTTTTTGGAAGAATAAGCTTGCTTGGGATCATGCGCAGTTTTAAGGACAATTTTGGCTTGCCCCCTAGTAATAGCATTTAGTGTCTCACTTTGGGAAGATGAACCATTCAATGTTTGCAAGACCAACTTTGGCATACCGTGATTGGCATTATTATCATCTTGAGATCTCACCATAAGAACACTCTCAATAGGCTCTAACATGTTTATCATAGGTGAATCAGGAGTATATGTATAGTTGATCTTTGCATCATGATTCTTCTTATTTTCTTGAGATGATTCTTCTTTCTCATATTCAGGTAGAGGAGTCTCAAAAGATTTGTGATCAAAATTTTTAACTAAGCCATTTGTGAGAACTGTGCCTCCATCAATAAGATCTTGAATGACGTCTTTAAGCTTAAAACAATTATCTGTCTTATGTCCCTTATTCTTGTGATAATGGCAGAAATTATCTTCTCTCCACCAATCAGGCTTAACTAGTGGATCATAAGGATGAGAATTGTCAGGAAGCGTAAGATGCTTGTTTGCAACTAGAGTCTTAAGAATCACATCGTACGGCTCAGCCAACTTAGTGTAGACTTGTCGTTGAAATGTCTTTTTTGGCTTGTCTGTATGTTGAGGCTTAGGAGCACTATGAGCGTTGGCAGCCTCTTGTTTTTTCTCTATGTATATAGCATTAGAGAGGTTGAAAGCATGTTCTTTGTCTTTTGGGACATCCACAACACCATCATTAACAACATACTTGTTTTTATTCTAAGGTTTTCTTTTTTCCTTGCCATTGCCCCTAGTATCTTTATTAATAACAATACCCCCCTTTCTTATGGCCACATCTTCAATCCGATATGCACTTTCAACCATGTTGTTGAAAGAGGAGAAAACTTGTTTCCTTAGATCATAATATAGTTCTAACACAAGAGTGTTGATGAAAATGTCAATCTTTTCCCTTTTGGGTAGCTATTGAGGATATCGAGAATACAATGACCTCCAACATTGTAAGTAAGTGGCAAATGGATCCCCTTGATTTTTTTTTAGAGCACTGAGATCTATCATGGTGATAGGCTATCGGATGTTGTATGAATAATGTTGCGTGAAGTGTCTAGCCAACTCATCAAAATTTTTAAGAGGTGGTGTCAACTTTGCAAACCATTCTAGAGCTTGTCCTCTTAAACTTCTAGGGACCAGTCATAGAAGAAATGTGTCTTCATGAAGGAAGTCCATGCTAAGAGTGTAAAAGTGATGCACATGGTCATGGGGGTCACTGTTTCCATCATACTTGTCATATTTGGGAGCCTCAATATCCTTAGGAAATGGGACCATGTATAGAATCCTATCAAAAGGAAGAGCACAAATATATTCTATGAAAGAAACATTTGGGGGCTCCTTTTCTATTGCAAGTTGAGCAAGATGTTGATTTGTTCATTGCAATTCATCCCTAAGGATTTCCAATTTAGTTGGTACTCTTTCTTGAATGATCTAGCATACATCATAGCCAAGAGGGAGCTTGTATCCCCTAAAAGTCATGTATTGAAAGTATTGATCTCCATTTCACTCTAAAATTTTAAGCATCATACATTGGGAGGCTTCATCTTGTTCAAATCTCATAAGCTCTTCACTAGAAACCTCATCATTGGCTTCTTCCTAATGTTGAGAGGGAGGAGGTCTAGGAGGTGAAGAAGGAGCAAGAAAAGTCCATCTTGGAGGAGATCTTGGTGGTGTGTTGTTGCCATAGTTTCCAACAGTACCAAAAGGAGGGGGTCTATATTCATAACCACTAATCTCAGGTTGTTCTTGAGACATCCCCTTCATAGCCATGCACCTAGTAGCATCCATTTTCTCGAAATGCACTTGGTTGTCCTTATGCTCAAAATGTTCTTGCAAATGGCAAAACTTTTCTTGTTCAGTCAGAGTGAGTGAGACACTATCTGTGCTTTTGGAGGTCTTGAATGTGGAAAAGAGGAAGCCCCCTTTATACCACAGGGTGACTTTAGAATCTTTGGATTGGTTAAGGTTGGAACTGTCATTGCTAACTGGCGATTGTGAGCATCTTATGGGTGAGGGTAACTACATATAGTTGAATGGAGGGTGACTCCCTTGCTCAAATTGGGACCGAGTTGAAACTGGCATGGAAAAGGAATGTTGGTTGACTAATAAAATGAGATAAAGTTTTTTAGATATTGAGATAAGCAAAGCCAAAGAAGATCACTTGTCAAGATAGAACAATAAAAATGGCTGGTCAAAGTGCTCAAGAACTTATAGCAATCAATTGACTCAAGCTAAGATATGAGCAAGAAGCTCAATTAGCAAGTAGCTAGAGAGGTAACCGTAATGTGACAAGTGATCAAAAAGTAGCATTTGGGAAACTCGAATCCAATAGTTTTAACTCATTTTCTCAGTCTAGAACAGACTTAAACATGTAGATAATAGACTAGGGTCAAGTAAGAATAGGAAAAGACACTCAACAAATGAAATTTCAAATTCAGTAGCAGTGAGACAACAAAAGGATTCTGGGTGATAGTTTGTAGGGTACTAAGGTGATAGATTTTTACCAGGTGATACTTTTGACACAAATTGGGCGATACTTTCTAGGAAGCCTGTGTGATAGAATCCAGGCAAGCAGGGCGATAAAAAATCAACAGTGAAATATCACACAATAAAACTTGAAATAGTGTGCGATTAGTTTTCAGTGTCGTACGAATCTTGACCAGTGAGCATAAAAAGTCTCAGTTTTTTAAGGTAATTTTGTCAATTTTGCAATCTTATGGGTAATTTGTTGATTTCAAACACAGTGACAACAATATTTAGGAATGTTTGCAAATAGTAGGTGATTGAACATGTCATCAAACACTTGTGCAAGAGAAAAAGAAACCTTTCCAAGACAAGCAATTGTGATATCAAAATTAAAAATTCCATGAGCACTATCACGATGTTTGTATGTTTGAGAATATTTGCACGGGTAGATCATAGCAAGAACAATCCAAGCACTTACTAGCCTAGACGGACAAAGGCTCAATGCTTAGAAAATTGGCCTACACTTGATGTCCCATCACCTCACACAAAGTGGTTGCCCACAATAGATGTTGGCTTTTTCATGGAGGTGTCAATGACACAACCAAAGGAACACAAATGTGAGTAATCTTGGGGTGATCTAGGTTATTCCACTTGGATCAATCCTTGCACCAAGAAGCTAAGAAGCAAAATAGGGTGGCCTCTACCTATGGTTCTTAGTAAGGGTTTCCATTCGTAATACCCCCCTTGCTCCCCAAAGGGACTCCTTACCTCATGGAAAGTAACGGACCTCGTGGCCACAAGAGTACCTTAAGCATTCTTGCTCAACATTTTCCTCATGGTCACAATCCCACAAGTACTCACATTAAGCGATGAAAGGTACTATGTCTACCAAGGTTTTGTGTCCTTGATAGCCTTGAGTTTATAGTGGGTCAAAATAGCTAGAAATAAGGTTGTCCCTACTTGAGTCGTTCCTCTAGATTGCTCAAGAGCATTCCTGCTAAAGGATCCTAATGCTAAAAAAAGAGTGGATTAACTTTTTAGTGTTAGGATTTCTGGTTCACCTCAAGGGTGAAGAGCATAATCTCCTAGCTCAAAAATCTCTCCCAAACACATCAAACAAAGAGTTCAATTAGCCTCTTGTTTTCAAAATCTAGAAGTGGGTCAGGATTTCTGGTTCACCACAAGGGTGAAGAGCATAATTTCCTACCACCAAAAGAATCCTACAACAATATCTTAAGTGCCTAAGAAATGAAACAACTAGTATACGCTGAACTTAAAAGGAAAGTAATAAACAAGCAATTGGTTGTTTTTAGGCATTGGGCAGCCCTACAAAACACAAATAGTATCCCTTTTGCCTTTCGAGCTTTGACATGTGGTCTTTTGTTTTTATCAAATTTTCCAAGCAATGGAAGTCCCTACAAGCACAAATCGTTAGCCCCACAAAGAGTTAACATAATAAAAGCAAGTAAACTCTGCAAATAAACCACTGTCCAACTATAGCAAATTAGAAAACTAGAATAATCAACCCAAAGCTTGCAAAGAAATGATAAAAAATAGTGCATACCAGACCTGGGTGACAGTACAGTCACTAGAAGAATCTTATGATATTTTCTAGGCTACTGGTGTGATATTTCCTTTCCGGGTGACACTTCTCACTGTGATCGGGCAACAGAAGAATGTATGACTGGGTGATAGAACCTACAAAGCCGCATGATATTTTTACTAGAAAAATATTGCATAGCTATAGAATAAAGTATCACATGATACTGGCAGACTGCCATATGATAATCTATTAAAAAAATAGAGAGCAGAAAATAGAAAGCTAAAAATGATGAAAATAAAGTGCGGAAATGCATAAAAAGAAGCACAAAACAAAGTTGTTATGCCCCACAGTGGGTGCAAAAAATGTACACTTCTCTAAGTCTTTACTTCCAAGGGAATCCATGAAAGGGAAACCTTGAAAAATGACCTAGAGCTCCCTAGGCATGGAGTGCAAGGATATTAAGTGTGCTCACAGCTAGAGCTATTTAAGCCTATGACCTTGCTAGTTAACCATGCAATGGGAGATTCGATGGAGACAAGGGAAAGAGTGCCAATATCCTCAAGAATCAAGTATGAGAATGAAATGCAACTATGCTAGAAATGAGAATGCAAGCTAAGCTATGAAAAGAAAGATACAAGTGTTACAATCCAAGCTAATTAATCTATGTGAGCTAATCTAGAGCATAGAAATGAAGCTAATCTAGGAAAGCATAAATATGAAGCTATGATACAAGAAATGGAAGATGGGTGCAAGAATGTCTTCAAAAGGCTCCAAAGTCTCCAAGAAATCCTACAACATAAGGTTAGTATTCAAAAGATGGATGCTAAAATGAGAAGAGAGCTCTCCTTTTATAAGAAATGAGAAAGAATGGGCCATGGAGATAAAGAGGAAAAACATTTAATCAAGGGTGGAGCATCAAAGAGGAGAAATCCATGTGCACAAGTATCCTCCAATGAGAAAATAAGAGTTGAATTTTGTGTCCATATGAGACAAAAAGTGTTTTTTCCCTTTTTATAAAATAGGAATAATACTTTATTTCTACAACTTAGGATAAGAGGAAAAGTAGGCGACTTTTTATTTAATAAAAGAGGGGAAAATTCCTTTTAATTAAATAAAGACTTATGATAAGATGATTAGCCCATAGAATAAAATTGAATAAATGATAAAACTAGGATTTGATCAAGAAAATTGATATAATTGATAAAATGTTGATTTTTGAAAACACTGATTTAGGGATTTGATAAATTGTTGAATGGGGGCCCAAAGTCTAGGTGACCATTTTAGGGTGCATACACATATCATCTACCTTTGCCACCTAGCTTGTCATGCATCCACAACATGTTCAATGTTTTTTACTTCGAGGATATATTTGTGATGAGACTCACGTAATAGCACTAGATCCCATTCGTATTATAGCCCGACGGACCCTTTCACTTCGATCCAAAGAGCTCAACCAAGTTAGGGTCTAGTGGAATTGTTATGATGAGGTCACAGCTTCATGGGAGGATGCAACACATATGAGATCTCAATACACATATCTTTTTTATGAACTCCATGATGAAGTTCATGCCTAGTGGGGGAGGATGTGAGGCCTAACCCTGACCCATCATAGCTCAGCTGATACATTTATTTTGATACATTATGATTCAATATTTTGGGATATTATATTTGATGGACTAAACATTATTAGTATTATTTATGTTATGTGATGATTACTTCAGTATACTTTATTGATGATGTTTATGGTGTCTTGGGTATACAAATGCATTATGATGATTATTTTAGTATTTTAATTCAATGGAGGAATATGTTATGTTATTTTGATTATGAAATCAATTATAGTTATCAAGTACATAAATGGAAAAAGGTTATTAAATGAAAATGTAGAATGTTTAGTCTATTGATTAAGTAATTTGATTTATATATATAGATGTGATTTTATTGAGCTACTGATGTTCAATTTAGTGTGCAATAAAATTACCATAGAAATTATTGGAGAATCGGTAACCAACCATATGTGCAACTGTAAAGCCAAGGTTGAATCTAATGAAGTGATTCAAATCTCATTGTTAAGTAATTTAATTCATGACCGTAAATTGTATGTATGTATTAGGTGTTTCAACTGTGTAGTTAGTGACATGTCAATGTTGTATTATGTTATTTTATAGTGTCACTTGACACTTGTTATGTGTTTATGTAATGACATGTCTACTAAGGTTGGCAATGTAACCCAAGCCTAACAGACTTATTAGGAACCTTATTAGACCCCCTTTGTTGGAGATACTTGTAAAGTTCCACCAATTAAACTATTTAAATTTGATTTTTTTTTCTAATCACTTCTAGAGATGAAAGAGTGGTCTTAAAGACCAATTTTATCAAAATCCTAGTACCTTAGTGATAGGGGTATGGGCTAGGGACATTTCTAACACTTTTAGAACCCCCTGGTGGCCTTGGTGACCCTCTTAATAACCCATTCCTCACATGTTATGAAAATGGAGCGAGTTTGGACTTTTTACCCAAACCCACTCTCCCTTCCAATCTTGCATTTATGTTAGGCAACAAGGAAAAGCCATATGACTAAGGGGTCAATTATGAATTTAATGTTGGTGGGTGGGTAGGAATTTGTAGGCTTTTTAGAGGCCCTTTGTAGAGTTAGTGGGTGTTCAACGACTCTCTAGTTTTAGAGACATTAGGGTTTTGGATTGAAGGAAGTGAAAAGGGAATGGGCTCTTCTCAAGCATCATTTTACCATAACACTTGTGCAAGTTGGTCTCCATTTCCATGAAATTTTTTTATGTTTTTTTGCAGGTATATTAGTATGTATTTCATTATCTTGCATAGGTGATCAATGTATTTTATGTTGTTGTGATGTAAGGGATTGGGATTTTTGGTTTTATTTCATGCTTATTGTGTTTATCTTTGTTTGAATGAGGGAATTTTGTGAAGGGTGTAATGGCATTACTCTCTTGGATAGGGAAGAATTGGCCAAGTATGGGGGAAGGGGTTACTTGGAATCCATGAAAGTGTAGATTATATTCTCATGGAGAGAAGAGGGAAAAAAATGCAAGGTGTATGGGCCCTTGCATGCCAATGTTATTGATCTTGATATGGGGGAGATAAGGAGAAGAATGTATGGAAAAATGTATGTGGATTCTAGCCTTGGAAAGGCATGGTTATTGTATGTTTTCATTTGGCAATTTCCTACATGATGGAAGTCCACCTTCACCCCTTATTATGGGTTCAAGGTGAATTCTATTGTGCAAGCCTTGGATGGGTGTATTTTTTGTTGCATTTATGTTGTGTAAATGGTGTGAATGTCACCCATTGGTTACCAGTTCTCCTAGCTTGAGAGTGGTCTCCTTGAGAACTATGATGGGAGGTGAGCTCTCTCCATGGTTAGTTTTATGTTTTTTTTTTGCAGATTTTGGATAAACCTTATGATGGAGCCATTTTTTATTTGGAGCATGGAAGGTGTTCTTGATGTCATTATGTTTGGAGACCTCTCCATTGTATTTTAACCTATTGTATTATGCTTTCATGTTAAAGATGAATTTTGTAATAGAATAGATCAAGTGTTGTAGACTCTAACATTGTTAATAAAAATGTAATTATTGGATTGCAAATCATATCTTGTCTTCAAATGTATTGCTTTGCAAAATTTCAAGTTGAATACTCTCTATTTCCTTCTTTGAAAGTTTTGTTTATAAACAATGTGATCAAGGGTTCATGTTATAAGTTTGAGAAATGAATTATCTAAATTGGAGTTGCAACTATCATCATTAGGAACATGAATCTTAATACAATGATCAAAACATTATACTTTGACTTCAATATTGCATCTTAAATATTGTTTAAGAAAATCATGATAGAAATGGATTATTCGACCAAATTGTAATACAAAGTAATTAAATACCTATTATCAATACTTATGGAAAAAATCCACTCAATAGAATGCAAAAAGAATAATTCATGATACAACTATTTAACTCAAAAAAAGAAATGCATTGTTGAGGAGGAAGAGAGTGCCAAAATAACTCTCTAAAAAATGTAGGGGAAGGAATTTTAATTCCCATTTTCCATATAGAATATTCCTTCCATTATCCGCTCACTAAGAAAGTGGTTAGAATATTGAATCCTTCATATTACCCCATTGTTAGTTCTAACCCAATTGTTAATTAATGGAAAAGGCATAAATAGTAGAGATTGTCAATTTAAAGCTCTAGGCCACTTACTAAGATATTTGAACAAATAGAAAAATCAAAGACGAGAACAAACATTTGGAGGTAAAAGGGTAAACCAACGCATTATATTTTCTGAAAGAGTTTAAAATAGAATGGATAAGAATTGTACTGAGTTGAGTACATGAAGGGAAGATGTGATTGGATGAACCTGTGAAGATCTCAAAAGATGTCATACATATGGTTACCATGTATCCCATAAATTACAAGGAAAAATACCTAAGACACCTGCTAAACACCGAGATTGAAAAGCTAACAGGAGAGGAATGGGATGGTAGAGGCATGATAATTAACACCATAAGAGATCCTGAGATGAGATTGAACACTTCTATCATTGCTTACAAGATATTTCAATCGAGAAGAAAAAATAACATTGCATGTGGATCTGTTGATATTGCACAAAAAATTGTGAAGAAAGGTTTGCAACTTGACTTAGCCAAGTTAATGTTAAGACAATTGGAAGAAAATATATGGACCATAAGAGTCGCAAGATCAAATATATGTACATTTAGTTCACTTTTTGTATGTACATTTTTCTATCTGCAAAACTATTTTCCCTTTCTCGGTAATGTTTAATAGGATGTAGACCAACCGATTATATTGCAAATTACTGAATTCGTTAGCAACTTAGACAAGAGTTTTTATCCGCATATGGAAGATTATTTTAAAAAATTGAAGGATAGAATGCAGAAAAGAACTAAGATTTTGGTATAGTTAGTTGAAAAATAAAAGGATGATATTTGCTTTCTGGTGGATACCGACACCACCCTTATTAAGGCTATTGAACCGAGGACAAATTGGCTACCTCCTATGGAGTATGAAATTGATATTAAACAAGCCACAAAATTGATAAAGGATCTAGTTGTTGAGCAAAAGGATAAAGATGCTACATGGTTCAGAGCTTATGAGTAAGTCAAATCTATAATAAAATGGGACTAGTAGTAGAAAACATGGGAAGGAAGAAGGATAAAATGGTTATAACTCTAAAGAAACAATTCGGTGTCATAGATGAAGAAGTTGAGAAATTGGTAGAAGAGGAAATTGAGGAACATGAACCAGTCTATGAAGATGATGATGAAGAGGCCACCGAATTTGATGAACTTGAACAAGAAGAGCCACCAAAGGCTTCAAAGGTAAAAGGAAAGAAGGTTGACACTTCAACCGAAACAAGGACAAGGTCAAAAACTAGTAGTACATCACCTCTGAAGAAAGGTGTAGAAAAAATAATAAGACCTACAATGAATCACACTTATTATAAAAAGAGATGATCAAAAGCTTCTACTGAGCTCCCATAACCAAACAGGAGAAGAAAATAGATACGAGGAATGGATGACATAGACTCTGAAGATGAAGATAATGATCAATTATGAGTTGTAATAAATAAAAAACAATAAACTAATGATAAAATATCAGAAGGTATAAAGAAGACTAGAAGACTGCTACTCCTAAGCTTAATAGGTATTCCTACCTAAGCATGGAAGATCAAGATAAGGTGGAGGAAGCTATTATGGCTATGATGATTAATTTTAAATGAGTTCCAATTGAGTTTGTAAGCATCATACCAAAAGAGATATATAAAAAAATACCAACAAGATGGACATATCCTCTCCAGAGCAAGAAAAAAATGATAGAAATGTCATTAATTCTAGCCAAGCCTAATTTCTCTATTCCTGAGAATAAATTTGCCTTGCAACAATATTCAAGTAAATTTTTTATGAAGGCAAGAGAATTCAGCATTCTACAAGGTAAAATATAAGAGGACTGTTAGTCCATTTTCCTGTCATTGCAAAATCTTATGAAAATGGCCTCCTCCCTGCAAATGTTTCATGGTTTGTGCTCCTACCCTATGTTCTTCAATGTTTCACCTTGCTCCAGTCCATTTTGCACGTGCTGAATTGCAAAATCTAGAAAGATATTAAAGTTTTAAGGTCGGCTGGAAAGTATTTTAAAATTTGCTAGTGTCGAAAACCCACAGTATTTTTGAAAATTCATGATGTTTTCAGCCTATGTGTTGTTTTCAACCTTGTGCTTCCTAGTTTATGCAGTTGTCCATCGGCATTGAAAAATCTATGTGTTTCCAATTTTCCTCTGTGTCAAAAACTCTATGTGTTTTTGACCTTGGTCTTAACTGCGTAGGTGCGATGGATGGTGGGGCCCAGTCCTTGCTCAATTTCTTGTCGCTAATTCTCTAGATCTCCTGGCAGTTACATCTTCTATTTGGCAACCTGGCGATTGTGTTGTTGCGTAATCTCTCATTTCTGGCAGTTAGGTGCTTGACCTTCAGTGACTTGGCAAACTAACATTCAACGACCTGGCGGGCGGTTTGTCGCATACTCACTGAGTGCTTTGCAGTTAGTTGGTGGGCTCGGTACTTCTCAAAGTGGAGTAACAATGTAGATGAGATCTATGGTTGTCACATGATCATGAGGAATATTCCTTCCCTTTGCGATCATGCGACCACCACCCGATCTTCCCAAAGGTAAGGCTTTTCTCAGTGGTGGGTCCTGCATCTGGTGGCTTGGCCGCCGTAGCGAATGGCGTGGTGACATGTGGCATCGGGTGGGCCCAATTGGAGTCTAGTGTTTGGTGGTCCAGATAAAAAGGTGGTGGTGTCGATAAGATGTATTCTTATTGCTCATTCGCGAGAAGATTTGGCAGTTCTCTGGGTTGACTAGCAACTTGGCGAACAGCGGTCACGGAGTCGCTGGATTTTAGCAAAAGGTGCAAAGCATTTCATGAACTGGTGAAAGTTCTTCAGTTGCCAGTTTTCCAGATAAGGTGGGGCCAGTGTTTGCGGTGACAAGGTGGCAATCTCATGGCTTGTCATGTGTTTGCATAGCCCAGGTTTCAGCTATGTGATCATGCAACCACTGTTTGGTCATCGTGATTGTGGAGTTGTGTGGGCCCATAGTGTCGTGTTGCTAACGTGCCCATTTTTAATTCATTGAGGGATTTATGAGGTGGCCGAAGACTTTTCTGGGTGGTTTGTGATGGCATTACGCAGTTAAGGAGACCATGGTCGCATGATCACAAAGGTTAGTTTGGTGCCTTGCGATCATGTGACCAAGCATAATTTGAAGCCCGGATTCCTATGGTGATGAAATTGATGACCACGTGATTGCGTGACTAGGGGCAAGCAGTTGAGGAACATAAAACCCACGAAGTGCAAAGTAGCCATTCATTTTCAAATTTGAATTATCTAAGGGTTTCTAGCGATAGAAAGGACTGAATTTCAATGCAGAAGTGATTGGAACTAGTAAAAAGTGATTTGGTTGCTACTCCAGTGTGGTCCGGGATGCTTGATGATCATTTGTAGGGATCTGTACTATGTAAGGAATGATTACAATCTTGGCTTGAGAAGTGTTTGCAGGTGGTTGATTAGACTAGTTTTTATGGCAATCTCCTAGTCTTATGGCCTGATCTTAATGTTGGTCTGAGATCTTTTCTCTTTGGGTTGCCTAACTTTCATGCCCCTGCAATAAATTTTACCATTTCCAATTGGTTTAGCTATTGTAACCTATACCTTAGTTGTCCGTAGCTTATTGCAACCTGTTATGGGTTTCCAAGGTAGCTAATGGTATAAAGAGTTAATTTTTTCACTCTATGGGGGTTCTGAATTTTGTCAGTTCCAGTGAAGGGTTCTATTCTGCAGATTTCTCCTTCTCTCTGCATATAGAATGTTCTTCTTTCCTTGCTGGTTCAGAGAATATAACGCATATTGTAAGTGATCTATCTTATGTGTGAGGATTTTAATATATTTTTACTATTACCAAACTATCTCCATTTGAATTCTGAGTCCATTAGTCATACATCAAGGATGTTTGATTTTTCTATTTGCATTGCCTAAGTGTTTGCAAGTGGAGTTGTTTTCATAGAGATAACTAGTTCAGGGTTAGTATTCATGTATGTATGAGCTGAGGTGTCAAAGATAGTTCATGCTTGTTTTCCAGTAGATGCTGGTTAATGTATTGTCTATTTATAGGTCTCTTCTAAGGGGAGGGTTAAAATCCTTTGAGTGGATAATAACAAACTTAAATACACAGGTGGGTACTAAGTTGAGGTTTGGTCATGGTGTGTGATTGATGTCAGGCATCAACACATTGGGTATAGTATTTTCTTGTTTCATAGTTGTCCCTTGCAATATTGTATTTGACTCTATGGCCCATTGGATAAGGCACTGGTCTATGTGAGACTTAGGGTATCTCAGGGGTCCCTTCTATCCATTCAAATCATTTCCATCCAGTTCCACCCTTTCCCTTTCTTGCTGTTAGTATAGGTCTCTAGCTTTCAGTCTCATTCCATGCAAGTAGGGCTATTGCATGAGACTTTCTATCATTGGGGTATAGGATACCTATAGGAGATTAACTGCTATTCCACATTAATCTATCTGCAAGCCTTTGGTTTGTCATGAGGTGTCTTGAATGTGCAGATAAGGCAATACCCACCTGAGTGAATGTGAAGCTCAAAGAAGAAGGAGGATTTCTCTCTTTCCTCATCAATTGGTTTGTTTTCCTTGTCAAGCTTGAGTGCCTAACCTATGTTTTAAGCCCAACCATTTGATTCAAGTTTGGTCCTGCAAGGAGAAGAACCAACAAAATGGTGACTCTACTGGGGAGAACATAAGGAAAACCTATTAAGGAGCTCTGGTTATGGTTACAAATTTTGTAATATCACATCTTTTGACCAGATTGGTTTGGCCCATCTGAGTCACCGACAAAATGGTGACTCTGCTAGGGAAGAAGTAAATGACAGCAAGCTTCCTTGCTTGGCTGGATTATCCCAGAGTCTGGTTAAAAATCATAGAGTCAGATGGACAAATAAAGCATTTGCTGATATTTTCTCACCTAGTTGTGAGTGGCGGCTCTGATTTTCTCTATTTGATCAGTGCATATTTTGATAAACAGTGCATGTTACCTAGTGAGTTTTGTGTTGGTTGGAAGAAGAAACGATGAATTATTTTTCCTCTCAAGGAGGTGGCGACTCTGCATGACAAAGAACCTAATGTA
Organism: Chamaecyparis obtusa; assembly: GCA_027943335.1. Taxonomy (NCBI): domain Eukaryota; kingdom Viridiplantae; phylum Streptophyta; class Pinopsida; order Cupressales; family Cupressaceae; genus Chamaecyparis; species Chamaecyparis obtusa. The sequence continues at coordinate 186,765 of BSBK01009858.1, forward strand.
GCTTCAAGGTGAGCTCTAGATCTGCCCTACTTACAGCCAAAGGTTTCTGCTACAAAACTTTCAGGTATTCTTTGATTGAAAATGTTTCCCTATCAAGTGTGTAGCACTACTGTAAAGGGATGAGTGTATGTGGGCAGTTCCTCATGGAGGAATATAGGCCCTTTTGTTTTGATGGCATTGAAGGTGCCCCTAATAAGTTCTCTGCTGAGGATGGGAAGTGCTTGCCAAGATTCATGGCTGGTGGATCTGTTTCTGCAAGCTAGCATGTTGATGTTGTCATGGGTGTTTTTGGAGATATGGATATTGAACAGGAAGATATTTCCATGAGGCTATTTGTGCACACATTTTCTGATGGTGCAAGGAAGTGGTTCTTGTCCTTGCCTTCATGTTCAATCCCTTCTTGGGATGTGTTGAGAGCTAAGTTTGTTGAGCATTTTCATAAAGTTTCTACTCTCAAGAAGGAATTAGCGAGGTTGAAAATGGTGAACTGGTAGTTAGCAGAGGACATAAGATTGCTAAGACTGGTGGCTCCTGATGATGTTCATGAGGAGGCCAGTGTTTCTGATGTTGATTCTCACGATGTAGAGAGTGTTGATTATGAAGCTGATTCTGAGATCAGTGCATATGAGGATGTTGAAGATGAATATGAGGATGGCAATATTTCCTTTTTGTCTATAGATTTTTCTTCTTGTCAACATGAGAGGGCAATCTTTTTATCCCGGATTGATGATGTTTTGTGTGAAAGGGAAGATATTGAATATGATGCAGATGATGATTCCTGCATAGATTTTTTCACACAAGATGATTTAAGGCTAGATGTCTCCATTCTTGTCTTGGATAAGAATGATGTTTGCAATGATAGGGATGTAGCTAATGAAGATGATATTGAGGCTCAAAGTCCACTAAGCAGTGAAATGATTTCAGCACTCTTGGTTGAACAATTCCAAAGGTATACACCTTGTGTGGGCTTTGATTTGCAATTCCCCTGTGATATAAATTTTGACACTCATAATGAGGCCAGTGTTCAAAGTGACCATGATGACCCATGTATACAAGGTCCCCCCTCTGGTAGTGACTTTGTAGAAAGAGAAGTAGAAGGACATGAAAGTGTGTTTTCCTGCCATCAAGATTACAGTGATGAACAAATTTTTTGTTCAAGCCCTTTTCCTATTTCTACTAAATATGATACTGAGTGTGATAGTATTGAGGACTTAGTCTTCAATAGTTGGGACATAAATTCTTTTGGTGAAAATGATGATGCAATGTTCCCCTATTACAGAAGCTTTAAAGAGGGCCTTCACTTGGTTTATGATCCAGTCAGTGAGGATGCCATGGAGGAACCAAGTTGCTTAGTGGCTGAAGTAATGTATGAAGATAAATCAGAGGATTCAAGTCCTTTTCAGTGAGGTAATTCTGATTTAATGCATGATGCTCAGTATGTTTTATTTTCTGATGCATTACAAGGTAATTTTTTTATTCTTTCCAGTCAGCAGGAAGAAGTAGATGATGTTCCCTACTTCTTAGAATTTGAATATGAATATGATGGTTTTGACTAGAAGAAAATGGGTGGTGATCAACATAGTTTCATTCTTCAGCCCATGAATATTCACATATGCATGCAGCAAGATGGTCATGAAATTTTCAAGTGGCTGGTTGCATATGTGGATGAAAATCAGAGCTTTGATTCAGGAGGGTTTCTGATTTTCTTTGGGTGGCCCGAGGCCACTTAGTAAAGTTGTAAATCTTGTAAATCTTGTAAATATGTTCTTTCCCTTTCCTGTTGTGTGCTTTTCCTTCTTGTTCCCTGCATTTTTTTTTAGGTTCCCTATTTTTGTCCAGTTGGTGGTCTGCTTCTCCCAGAGATCTGAATTCTTTCCATGCCTGCAAGAGCCATGCATCCCCAACTAGAGCCACTGTTAGTCCATTTTCCTATCATTGCAAAATCTTATGAAAATGGCCTCCTCCCTACAAATGTTTCATGGTTTGTGCTCTTGCCCTATGATAATTGTTGCTAATGAGAACCTTGAAGAAGAAGAAGAAATCAAGGTAGCAAGAGAAATGGTAATAGGTAATTTTCCTAATCTGGTAAAAGCTATAGACATAGCTATTGAGCAACAAACCATGGAATCTCCACCAGAGAAAGAAAAAGACACAACTAAATATAAGGGTGAGGAAAAATGTAAAGAGATTGAGCATAGTGGTGAAGATACATAAGGTGTAGAAAATACTTAGACCACTGATGCAACTATAAATGATCAAGGAAGACAAGCTGAGAACACAACAGACACTTCTACCACACACACCAAGTCAGCAGCCCCTAGATCATAGATTACAAAATCTACAATAGGGAATAATAAAGAGGAAGAGAAATCCATAGAGCCACCCAAGCCAAATCTAGAGAAAAGGCTAGAGTCTCAATTGCACAATCACCTACATCCAGTGTGCAAGACAAAAAGAAGAAGAGAAAACATGGAATTAAGCATCCGCTCACACTTGATGGGGTAATTGAAATTCCATCATGTGACCTGAGGACACTTGACCCCAAAGTTGTAAGAAAATATGGAGAGATATCCACCTAGAAAGTAGCTCAAGAGAAGCTGAAACAAGAACATAAGAATAATAAGGTGCTAGAGGATGTCAAGGAGATCTTAATGCAAGTTGCACCCGACGTTAATGTATATGAAACTGCACCCATCATTGACCAACTTTCACTTCTCACTAAGACAATCAATGGACCTACTATTGATGTTGAGCAGGTGATCGAAGAAAGAGCTAGAATAGGAGATTTAGTAGAAAATGACTAAGAAAATCAGCCAAACAGTGGCAGTTAGTAACCAAATTAGATAGCATAATACAAAGGGTTATTACAATTTTGAAACCATTCTTCAATATAGACTCTTTCACTACCAACATTAGTGAAAAGATAAAGAAACTAGATGAAGATCTAAAGAATAGTGCAATTAGTCTAATAGCTAAGTCAGATGCATTTCATGAGCATTATGAAAAATTCACACACATTCAGTGGTTGAGACTAGAATTGATGAAGAAAGTGGATAAAATTAGAGAACAGGTAACCGAGCTACATGCTGAGTTACTACCACACTTAAAGGTGATGCAGAAACATGTGAACAAGGAAAAAGAACTCATTTCCACCCCTGAGTTATCAGTGGCTGAAAACATTTTTTATATGCATGCACAAGTAGTCTTAGAGCATATTGCTATAGAAAATCTCAAAGAGGAATGGGAAAACGTCTTGGCCGCCATCAAGAAAATCCATCAAAATATATTTGACAGATTGGAAGTACATTTTTTTTGGCATTACTTTACAAAAAGGGGGAAATATATGTATATATATTATATAGGTACTTTACACCTAAAGCATGTTCAAAGGGAGAGTTCACATAGTTCACACATTTTTTGGTTTACAAATTTTCAAGTCCAAATTTTTGTAGTCGACATACACATTTATGTTTTTGATACTAATTTCAAAGGGGGAGAATGTTACTCATAAGTTCATTAAGAGTTATCATTAGTATCATACATATAGTCAGTAAATAGAGAAAACAAGATCAGTCGGTTATAACTACATAGTAGTCACCAAGCACAAAGATTACCGAGTATAGTAGTCACCAAGCACATAGGATTACCAAGAATTAATATTATACTGAGGTAGAGACACAACATTTATCAAGTAATATAGAGTTGACATAAATTTTTGGAATGACACATAGTTCAAGTTGCAATTTTTTACCAAGCTAGAAAATAATTTACTGAGATCGAGGTGAATATTAAGTACGGATGTCATCATTTAATGATCAATGATCCCTATGTAAAGATGATCTAGGTTATTCACTTGAACCATTGATCTTAGGTTTTCTATATATTATTACAACCCTAATTAGGTCAAATCATTTTGTTATATGAATTATCAAGATCTCATTTTGACATGTATCACACAGAATATTCATTTTATTAGAAATAATTCAAAAGCTACCGAGCAGTACAAAAGGACACATTCATCACAAAAAGGTGATTTCTTAATTATACTTAAAGGATCTGATATTCAACAAAGTTAGTTGCTATTCACAGATCAATTTCACTATTACTCTCTAGCAACTGTAGTACACCTAAATCTCCTAAGAGAGTAGACTTAACAGTCTTATGTAACATTTCTTAACTGAGTGCACACTTGAATAGTGTTGTTGAAATCCTTTAACCAGGTAGATGGTCAATATTTGTAGCCTTAATTGACAACTTTATTTACTACAGTAGTAAGGATTTGTGGATTCCATCCCCATGGCATTTTTTTACCTTATAACAAGGGTTTTTGTGATATCAAAATACAAGTGTTATGTGTATGAAGTTTGCATGTTTGATAAGATTACAAGTATTTACATTTTAGTTATGTTATTGAATGTATGATGAATACAAATGCTATAGTCTGTTAATGAATTACATTTATACAAAGATTTGAAGTGGAAAAAAATTTAGAGTTATTGATTCACCCCTTCCCTCTTAGTAACTCACCTTTCCATAATCCCAACACCAAAGTTAAAAAATGATTGAGGAGACAAGTTTTCTAGAATAAGATCTATGAGTGTTGTATTCAACTATTTTAATATATTTTGATTCGTCTTAGATTCTTCTAAAGAAAACCACAAGTCTTGCCTAACAATATCTAAACACTTTAAAAAAAAAAAATACTGAACCCTTTTGATCACTTTATCTAGAACCATTTATAAGACAACTAATTTTAATTTAGAAATTTTAATGGTGCTTTGAGAATTTTATTGTCCTCCTCATTCAGAAGCTACAAAATATTATGTAAAAATATCTAAAAGGTGTGGCAGTTGAGTACTAGGAAATCTTGGTAATGATACTTGAAGGAGACAACCTCTATTTGACTTTCTAGTGGATCTTGAAGGATATTGCACGCTTAGTCCTTAATTTGAGAAATATGATTGAACTGACCTCTCATCTTAGTAGAAGAATATAATAATTTAATGTTCCTATCCTCTCTCTCAACCCATAGCTTCTTGGATTTTTGCCTCCAGTATACTATTTGTTGAGCTAGCAGGTCATGATAATGTAGATCTAGTAATTTATACAAGTGAAATAATTGAAAATTCATTTGTCTTAAATCTTTTTTTCATTTGATGCTATCAACTTATCTTGAACAAATAGCTTCTCACCAAAAAAAGTTCTTAAAATTATATCTATTCCACTGTTATATCATATCATATTATTACTTTTTAATTTTTTTTGTCATTATTACTTTCTTATATAATATTTTTAACAAAAAAATTTAATCAATAAAATTAAATTTTAATCATACTTCAATCAAAATTTTAGTAATTTGCACTACAAGTATCATCATAGTCAGCATCTTAACTCATAGCAGTTGAGATTTATAAGAAATACATTACTGGTTTAACCAAAAATAGCACTATCCATGGGAAAGACAGGATTACAGGAATCAAATAGAATTACAAATTAATTAATATAAAATGATATATCAATTAAAAATTATTTCAACAGGCCAGAAAATTTATACTGACAAAGAAAATTATTTTTTAAATCTCGGACACAAATGATTATTGTAATTCCTAACCAAAAAAAAATTTGTACCCCGCCGGAAAGAACCAAGTCAACACCACACGCTGTGTTGGAAAGACTTCGTTCCTTCCCTATTAATTGCAGTCACATTGCTCCATAAAAATGCAATTTCCCACGGCCCTTGAAAGAGAGCTATTTCTCTTTGGTTTACCAACCCGTAATAATAATCTCGATAGCTTAAAATTCCAACGAAAATAACAAAAAAACATAGCCTTACAACACCTCTTCAATGTCAAATGAATTAAAATCCATTTTAGATTACTCAGAATTTCCGATCTATTACTTGGTGCATACGCTAAATCAGAATGCTCATCACATACAAAGCAATGAGAAATAAGTATGCTCCTCTCTCCTGGAACTGAGATAAAAACACATTTTGCCATCCCATATAAGTCTTGAGCTTTATTTCCCTTTCTTCAGAAAAGAACACGCATGCTTTGTATTAGGGTTTCAAGAGAGGAGAGGCATAACATTAGCCTTCATAACTGCGTAACAGTTGCTACTCTATAATGATCGTTGTTGTGGTTCGGTAGAATAGCATTGATCTCAAGTAAAATATCTTCGTGTCTCTGGTTCTGCAGAAAGCATCTTTTCCGATTCCGTTGAATGTGACGAGCTTCACTCGAAATAATGCTTTAGCGTAAGCGCCAAGTAATTGAACGGAACTTGTATTGATCTTTCAATTCTTCATGCAGCCGACATCCACATTCTTAATATTCGATGCATTGGAAAAAGAGTAATTTAAATGTGCTTTGGAAGGAGAGAGTTGGACGTTGAAGCGTGAGGCGAAGCATTAGTGACATCCAATAAATGATATCATTTGGTGATTACTGTCTTCCATTAAAAATTTATTGGGAATGATCAAAGAGTGTCCGCGTGCATGGTGGCTCCGCTTCTTTTCCTTTTCCTGGTTTTGGCGAGGTTGACCAATACTTGATTGATAGAGAAAAAAACTCAGTCCTGTTAAGTAAAAATTCTAAAACAAAATAATTTAAAATAATAAATGATTTTTATTTATTAAAAACAATTAATTTTAATTTGAAGAATATTATTAGGCAGTATTTTTGAAATTGATAAGAAGGAAGTATTTTCCACAAGTCAAATAATGATATTGTTACTAGAATTCGATGAGTAGTTTTTAAGTTAAACTTATTGTCTTCAACCACTTTTATTCCCCCTTCCATAAAAGCAAAGGAATGCAAGTACCCACAATGCTCTTCTATGTCTTTGGCTTGCTAATCTCAACCTAAAAAGTTAAAATAAATTAAGGATAAATTTATGTGTTTTTAAATAGATTTTAAACTATTCATCTACTTCATAATTGACCTTTACAAAAGATAATTTTATTTACCAATCTGAAATGATACAATACTTTTATGAATTAAAGAAATTGGGTACAATGGAGTAAAATAATATTTAATATATATTATAAATTATTTTTATTTATTACATAATTTATATATTATATAATATAATTTTTAAATATTTATTGTGAAATAATAAATCATAATTTATTAATTTTTAATTACAATGATATTTTTGAGATTTCTCATTGTAATTTAGTTATATCTTTATTTTACATAATATAATTTATGATGATTATTAGTACATGCTTAGTATTAACTAGTGATTAAATAAAACTCTTTAGACCAGATAGAATTTTTTAGATTTTTTATTTTATAATAAATTTCATATTTTGTAAAGTTAGATGCAATATTTTTAACTTTATAATTTATAGAAATCATTTTTCTATCATTTGATTAGCTAAATCATTCGAAGTCTTATTACAGGAGTGAACCAATTAAAATTTACCATGTTTGTTATTTATCGTACATTTTGTATTTAATATAATGTATATTTATTTTCATTTATATATATATTTTACATTTTTTTAAATTTATTATATGTAAATTATGCATTAATAAATATTTAGGTAAACAAATGTGTGATATATTTTCCTTTACAAAATATTATAATTTAAATTAAACATAATAAATAAATATTTTATTTTATAATTAATTGGAAATGTTGATTAAAAATAATATATTTCTATTATATAATCTTCTAAAATAAATTATTATATATTATTATTATAATATAGATTATAATATAAATTAAAATAATAATATTATATTTATAATTATTATACATTCTAAATATATTATATTATAATTATAATTTATGTATAATATAATAATACAATATTATATATACAATAATATTAATCATATGTAATAAAAAATATATATCAATAAAATAAAATTAGCACTATTGAAATAAAATTAAAATTAAAGTTTAAATTAATTATAATTTGCAATCAATAATTATTTATATAATTATAATTTTAAAAATTATTTATTACTACAAATATCATTATATAAAAAATTATAATTATATAATTAATTAAAATATATTATATATTATAATAAATTTATTAAAATTAAAATTAAATTTATATTAAAAATTAAAATTAAAATTAATTACTAAAGGCAAGTACTTGGCCACTATGTAACACTTGTTATATTTATTTTCATTTGCGAGCATTGCTACTTCATTTTTTTTAATGTATTTCATTGCAAATTGTTGTTACTAGTTTATTTAAAATAAATTATACACAAGATAATGAGGTTTACCCTAAATGACTACTCAATTTATGGTGATAACAAAAACAAGTTTTAGATGTATTTATTTTATTTTTAATACATAATAAATTTGTAAAACTAATATCCATTAATTTTGCTTGTCATTTTCCTATCATTTGCTCCTATAATGTTCAAATTATTTTTGTGTTTAAAGCAGTAAAACTAGGGCATGGCATTGTCCCTTTTAGACAACAACCTAGGAGATAACTAAGAACTACTATTATCAATAGTATTAATAACACTCTTTAAATGGGCTGCCAAGTCTAGTCTATAGGAAAAAAAATAGTACTAGTGAAAACAATATACGTCAAATTGATATTAATCTCATTTCAACATTTAACAAGATTATCTATGTGAGGTATGGTGCTAGATGAGGAGAATAACACCATAAAATAACCATCACTTTATGAAAAAATAAAAACTAAAAAAAAAGTGTATGGATTTGTTTCATGATATACATATGCTTTGTTTCTTAGAATTTTCTATTATTGCTACTAATGGTTTAAATGTAGTTATGATGTGTAATCATTGGTCTCATTTGTGGTCATCATGATGATATCATTAGAAATTTGAACAAATTTTCCAACACACCAACATTCCTTCAATAACTATGGCTTTGGCTTTGGCTTTGGCTTTGGATCATCTTTAGGCCATAAATTGGCACACCATTCCTCATAAAGTATGGTGGAACTACTTGTCCCACTACATCTTAACATTTTTAATGTCTATTTCTCAAAACTAATCAAAAGCAATAATTGAACATATATATTATATTTAACTAACTAGTTTTAATATTTTCTACTCAAATTACTTTGGGTTTGTGCTCTCTTAGCTATGTAATTCTTATTGTTTTAAGGTGCCTCAATCACTTAGCTTGAACGTGTGAGTTCTTTGCAATTGTTATTACTTTGTAGATTATAATTCTTTTGATTTCAATAAAGTTCATTTTGTAATTTAGTCTACTTTAATTATTGTTTTTTAAATTATTGTTTTTAAAGATTTATTTTATTATTAAAAGTAAACTTCATTGTAATCTATAAATTAGATATAACAAAATAATTTTTCCAATACAGTCATCTTTAATTGCTTTAAAACTTTTATATTTATTATAAAACATCTAAACAGATTTTAAAATTTAAACTTTAATACTAAAATTTTTCAAGAGCGCGAATAACCATTGTAATTCCCAATAAATTGAACCTAGCCGAAAAAAATTGTTAGAATTTAATTAACAGAGACAACCAAGGCACCAGAAGTCGTCGGACAGATTTTTGCCCCTTTCCTATAAATCAGAAATACATTTCCACCGCCGTAGAAAGATAGCTATTTATTCTATTTCGTTTACCAAAGGTAACAGTAATCTCGATAACGACGAATTCACATGAATATCAGAACAAAACTTGCATCGTACACTTGCTTTTTTATGTCAAGGCAATTAAAACCCATTTTAGAGTACTCTGTTTATTGCACATTACATACTAGAAATGGGGTTGTTCAGTACATGAAAAATTGAAATGTAAACAGAAGTTCCGTTCTAATAATAACTTGCTACATACGCTAAAACAGTATGCTTATCACATACAAAGCAATCAGAAATAAGATGCTTTCTCCTGAAACCCAATTTGTCCGAAACACTGAGGAACAAAACCTAATTTATTACTGGAAATCAATGACTTTTTTTCAAAATAAGCCATTGATCACTACAGAGTAGCAGTTCTTAGGCATTTACAAAGGAATGGGTTGTTTCATGCCCTCTTCTAAACCGCCTCTGTCAGGATGCAGAGGAAATAGCTTCAAGGTTCTCGGAACCCCTTCTTCTTGTTCTCCCTGGACATTAATAGACAAAGTTATGAGTTGGTAATGAGATGAGTTTCTTATCAAATAAGAAAAATTGTTAAAGGAATTCCATATCTTACCTCTACATAAACCATGTTCTCCAACTGATTTGATGGTGCAGGGGAATCAAAATCTGAAAAATCAGAATCGGATGATGAAGAAAAGGAAATCTAAACAATAATATTTAGAGATAGAAAAATAAATCCTGACTATATTATTTATAAAATTTAAAGCTAAAGGATTCTTCTCCAACTGATTACTTATCCTGGGGCTAGCTTTTATGCTAAACACTAAACAGTATTGATGAATTCATGGGTTGATACGATAGCTTCTTCAATCAATTCTGTATCCCTGAACCTCATCCAGTGACCGATCACCATATTAAAGAGTATGCAGGAGGATTTTTTATGTTAGCAAGTGAGTATTCTATTCTATATTTTATATCCCCACTCAGTGATCTATCGTTAGATAGACACAATTGACAGCTTATTTATATACGAAATTTTATGTTGACTTGCAAACCCTAATTGCCTATTAGAAGAAATACTCGGACTAGAACACATGAATTATTTAAGCCCTTTCCAATTTAAATCACTTAAAATCTCATTAATAATCAATAACTTCATATAAAACCATATCAATAAGAAAACTGCATACTTCTGGCACCTGATTGTTGTCTGCTGCGTTTCTCTCGAATACTTTCATTTCGAAACCAATAGAAAACATTTTTGGGTTCCGCTCTACCGTATTGCTGTAAGACGGCAGTAATCTCAGCTATCTGGGTTTCAGATGGCTTTCTTATACCGGAAGCCCACTTACGCTTTAATATCTGCTTCTGCTCCAATGTCGGGCACCATTTTCTGCTTTCCTCTACACTCAATGGTAGAATTAGGGTGGGCAGTACAAAAAAATTAAAAACCATCAATGTAATGCTGAAAAAGGGTGAAAATTTCATCAAAATTAAGAGAAATGTTTACAGACCTGCATACTTAGCGCGATCCATTGAGAGCTTTCCACTGAAAACAACCCTAGAACAGGAAAAAAAAATCTGTTTAGAGTCCTAGATCACAAGCCTGCACCGTCTAAGCCGTTTAAACAAGTGAACCCTCAACCATAGATGAGAAGGCGTTTGAAGAAAATTGGCATGGCATACCATATAAATAGGTAGCCGGCCGAATGGAACTTCTACGACGACAATCAACCGACCTAAAATTTACGTTAGTTGGTAAGAGAATTATGTTAAGGAAAATAAAGATTTACTAATAATAATTTGGTTTGGTGGAATGGTAAATTGAGTAAACTGTTTCAGAAATTCTATAATATAGGACATTATATTCTATAATTGAAGAATAATATCAAATTTATAAAGAATTATAATGTGTCTTATTGTTAATATATTTTTGATCTCTTATGAAGTTAAGTAGTTCACTAAGGATTGCGCCTTTGGTCCTGCTAAAATATCCAGTAGCTACACATCAATAGGTTTGTATAAAACTCTCCATCAAGAAACAACAAAAACTTCTACAAAATACCTCTTTGTCAATCTAATTTGTCTCAAACCCATTAATATATTCATCCTTCTAGAAGATGAGTTTTTTAGGTCTCTGAACAAACTTCTTGTCATAGATTTGTGATTATTCATCGTAGTAATCTATAAGAACATGTCATGAGAATTGTCTAATACACAATAATTTTTCTTTCATTTTTTAAAATTTTGATTACTAGCTATATATAAAAAACTACAGGGTTTTCATGCTCTTGAAATATTTATAATAGAAAAATAATAAGAAAGCATTTAAAGTATATATTTTTATTCTTTTAACTACTCTAAATTAAAATATTTCAAGCGTCATTTTTCAAGAAAATGATTACCTTGTAGTTCAACTCATTTATTACAACAAATCAATTGGATTTGTTTAACATAAAATTATGCCCCACACACAACTTTTGAATGATGGCTTCACTCTTAATAAGATAATATCTAGAGCTTCTTGCACTCAATCTGTGCAATTTCTATTTGCATGAATATGTGCTTGATGTCACCTTTGACCTAATATCATTTCAATTAGTTAATGGAGCCTCTTCTATGAAGGTCAACGAAGATTGTGGAAAGAATAAAACCCTTTTGGTTAGTAGGTAAAGAATGTTTCCTACCAGCCGAGTGGTACTCAGTGAATGGAGATGTAGACACCTAAAATTGCCTATTCACACTAATGTTAATTTTTGTTGATATTTTTCTTTAACATTCCAGTTAATTTTATTAATTGGCGATAATCATTATATTCTTCTATTTATTTAATTAAATTTATATAATTAAATAAATTCATTTTCCAATTGTATTTAAATTCTATTTAAATACTATAATATATTAAATTCAATTTAATATATTATCCCTCCTTTTCACTTTATAAAATAAATTTTATTTGTTTAATTCCTCCACTAGCCTAAAGTTCTTCTAAACCATGATTAAATTAAATTAAATTTAATTTAATTCCTTTTCACTTTTTCCTATCCTTATCTTTTTCTAAATATTCCTCTAATCTTGATTAAAAGGTGGATTGCCTCTAAACATGTGCACAATCACCTTTTCCAAGGTAGCCATCTGTCCATCTTTTTTCCCTACCAATCATTTTTAAAATCTTCTTTTCCCTCTAAAAGTAAAGTTTGACTTTTGCATCTTTTGCCACTTCACCTTTTTCAAACCCTATCTAACATCCTTTTGCCTCTTAATCCTAGCCACTCATTTCTTTTTGCCTCTTCATCTTAGCCACTCTTCTTTTGTCTCTTAATCTTAGCCATCCATTATTTTGCCTATAAATCTCCACCATCTAATTCTTTTCATTTTTTTTTATTAAAGGTGGTCTCACTCCTCATTTTAGGTATAGGTTCTTTTTCTTCTTAATCTCTTAGCTCTTGCATCTTCTAGCATTCTTAATCATTCTAGTTCTTTTCTTCATTCCAATCTAATCTTGTTCTTAGTTTCTTAATCTTGTTGCATTCATCTTAGATCTTATTCTTTTTACATTATCATTATCATAGTCTTGAATCAATCTTGCATCAATCTTAATCTTTATCATTTGTGAAGCTTGGGATATGTTCCTCATACTTGCTCTCAACTCGTTCATCATCATCTAGCTTTGATCTCATAGTATTTGTATTTAGTTTTACATTCTATTTGTGTTGGGATAGCATACCCACAATAATCTCAAAGAGAAAATCAAACAAGGCTTAGGATGCCCTTGTTTTAGCTCATCGAAGGTTGTAGTGAAGATTACTTATTTTGTTGCATTTGAAAAGACTAACATCTCATGTAAATTTGTTTGGTGTTTTGGTATTTTTTATTTATAGCAAATAGGTTCATATTTTCATTACATACATTTTGGCATGCCCAATGGGACCCACATCCCTATTAGATCTACACTTTTGAAGATTTTGTTTATGCTAATACTTGTGTAGGTTGAGTTGAAGGCAAAACCCTAGGGTTTTTTGAAAGATTTGATCATATCTTTCAAACGGTTTGGAGTTACAATCTGAATTTTTGTTTGCAGGTGAGAAATCATCATAGTATCTCTCAGTCTAAAATTTAGATATTTTGGATTAGTTTTCCGCAAGTTATAAGTTTTTTATGATTTTTAATGAAAATGAATTTTTGGTTGCAAATCACCATATTTTTCAGCAAACTTTACATTTTTAGAAAATGATAAGAATTATACATATGGCATGTTCTTTTTGTTTTTTCTTTATTTTGATGCAAAAATATGTCTCCAAAATTCAATCTTTGAAAATTGGTATGTTTTAATAAATCAAGTCTCTAGGGCACAAATTAAGAAATTTTTCCAAAATTTTTACATTTTTGGAAAGGTTTGAGATTTCTAGTAGGGGTCTCTTCTTTGCATTTCTATTTTTGTTGCTGAAATCATATCAAACAAATCAGATCTTGTTGATTAGTTCAAAAGAAAAAATGTGATGAGCTTGCACTTAATTTGCACATAGTTCAATGCATGATAAAATCAGTCAATTATGAGTTGTTCTTTCATGTGGAATCAACTAATTCAATGTATTTTCTTTGAATCATCATATTTCTTATGATTTCACACACTTGATTGGAGTTTGTGAAGGCAACTTGGAGCTCATCAAGGTGGGTCAAAGGAGCATAAAATAAAATAAATTGGACAAGATAAAATCAAGGTGCATATATTCCAAACCTTCTTATTTACATTGTAAAAAGTTATACTTGTCCTCTTTTTCATCATAAAATCATTTCTTCCTTTTGGTCGACTTCTTTCGTGTGTCTTCTTCACATTGAAAAGAGGGGCTTAAAATTAATCATTCACATTTGGATTTGGGCTTAAAATGAACCCCTTTGTCTTTTAATCCTCAAGATTTTCTTGTTTATGTTTTCTTCTTGCATCCTTGTTAAGGAGTTTGAGGGGAACATAAATAAGGGATCTTCCTTTAGTTTTTTTTTTAGGGGTCCTTCCTAGAGAAGTGATCACTCTAGGGGATACCCTCAGCTCTTGTGTTTTGGTGGAGTATAAATAGTGTAGTTTGAATCTAAAGACAAGCCTCTTGGAAGTAGAATATTGTCAATCTTGGCTAAGCTCCAAAGAAATTTATACCTTTGGGAAGTGAAGGTGGAGATTGGGTTACCATTTCCTCCCAGCTATTTGGTAGTATTCTCTTTCATCTACAGATTTGGACCTCACGTACCTTTCATATATCGAGGACACCCCTTAAATGAGCTTTTACATCCTAGTTAAAACCTAAATAGGTTATTGATGTGCTTGAATATTGAAAACCTTCCTCACTTGAAATAAAAGGGGACACATCAACCAAATTGAGCCTTAGGAATTATTTCTTTTGCATTGTGTGTTTTGCATTTTTAAATTAAAAAATTAAAAAGAAATCATAAAATTTCAAATATCTAAAAATATTACAAAAATTCAAAAGAAATTTTTTTTAAAAACATTTCAAGTACAACAAAAGTATTTTTGTCAACTTTACCTCCAAGTCAAGCTTTCCATGTGATCTTTACATCATCATACCTCTTATCCTAATCACATTTTTAATCATTTCGATCATTCCTTGAATCTTAATCTTCCCTAATCATTCTAATCATCATCTCCTAATTTTCAAGAACATCCTTATTCATCTCCCTAATCTAATTCAATCATCCTTTCATCCTAATCATCTTAATCCTCTTTCATCTTCAACATCTTATCTTGGTCATCCATAATCACCTCCTAATCATTCTTAATCACACTCCACATTCTTCTTATCCTAATCATTATTAATCCATTGTTTAGGACCCTAAACCAAATCAATTTTCATAATCAAGTCAAGGTCCTAATAATAATCTTAATCATGTCATCATCTTCCTAATTATTCAAATTTTTTAATCCAATCCCATCATTTCATCTTCCTTCTCATCTAATCACATCATCATCATCCTAATCCAATTCACTAGCCAACTTCATTCTAACCAAGTGCTAATTCAATCCATATATCCCCTATCATCCAAATTAATCTCATCATCCATTCAACATGTCTTCGAACATCCTTAATCTATCCTTCCAATTCATCTATTCTTAATCGAAATCTTTATCCACACCATCTTCTAATCTTCCACTTTTGGCTTAGGAGCACCATCATCATTTCTGGCCTTTAATCATAATCCAAATCAAATCAAATCCATTTTTGAGGCCCTACCCTCACAAAATCCAAAATCAAAATTATATCAATCAAAATCCTTGAGGCCTTGCCCTTTTAATTCAAAATCAAAACTTTCTCCTAGTCTAAAGTTCATATTTCACCCATCATCAAATCTTTCACTCTTAATTCAAATATTCCTCTACATCATCTTCCTCTAATCCAATCCAAAATCTCTAATTAAACCATCATGAATATGGATTGGTTTCACAAAATGGTTGAGGACTTCAAAGTACCAAACCCTAATCCTCTTGAACTATACCTCCAATCCAACTGGCTTACAAAATCAATCCTCAATACATCATCTCTAATCTCAATCCATCTTCTATTTCATATCATTCGTCTACCTTTGACAAGGAAAATCCACCTCATTATCCTTCATCCACGCATAATTCCTTCCATCACCCACATCATGCCTCTAACATACCCAATCTTGCCCAAGAGATTGAAGAACTTAGAATTACCATTCTAAGCTTGCAAAATGAACATCAAAAGAAAAACTTTGAAGACATGTGTCCTCCCCCCTTTCTCCAAATCGATAATCCTCATCCACCATCAAACCCCAATCCTCCATATAATTATCAAGCTCCATACAATCCTAATCCTCAAAAACCCACATCATTCCTATCCTCCAAATCTTCACAATCACCCAAAGTTAGATAGTACACTCCCCTTACGGACCCTCTTGATGTCATATTCCATCTACTTGTTGATCAAGACATGATGGTTTTTCCAAATACTATTCACTTTGGTGAGAGTCAACCCAAACCCACTTCGTATAAGGAAAATGAATATTGTGATTATCATCGCATCAAGGGTCATGATATCAAGAAGTGCTTAAAGTTTAAAAAACATTTCCAAGACCTCATTGAAAAAGGAGAGATTGAAGTTGAAGATCCCAACCCCTCCATCACATCACCCTCACGAGTCCACACATCTCAACAATTTGTCTTGTTCATCCATTTTGAGCCCTTATATCCCAATGCTAAACCCTTCATCCCTTCCATCCATTTTAGGTCCTTATGTTCCTCCATCCACTATAACTCTCATTCCTAGCTCATCATTTACTTCTTCCACCATACCTCAAGATCAACAAAGACATGCATCCTTGAGAGATTTCTATCCGTCCATCCATTAAAACCTATTATAGGAGCCTCATTCATCCATAATTCCCAAGTCTTTTGGAAGTAATTTGCATGCACAACATAAAAATTAGAAATACAAGAATCCACTTACATATGAAGATCATCATGTCCTATCTATTCAACATGTGACTACAAAGGAAAGGGAAATACTCAAGACACCACAAGGGTCCTCCAAGCAAAAAATAAAATCAAAGAAAATATGGGTTCCTAAATCCACCATGAAAGAATTATGGTCAAAAGAACATAAATGTAAATAGAAATCAAAAGCTATGTGGATTACCGAGTCTCTCTTAAAGGACTAGAATATAAAATAAAAAACAAAGTTGACATTCAAGATTCCAAAGACTTCCACTCCGTATTCTTCCAAATATATTCCATTCTCTCCTCCATCTATTTTGGGTCCTTGTGTCCCAAAATCCACATCACTTCCTACATCAAAACCTCATGCTAGCTAGTTCATTATCTCTTCACCTATCCACTACCCTTCCAAGCGTGTGTTGATATTGATCTTTCCATCATTTCCACCCACTCGCACACAAACCTTTCAATACCCTATCCAATATCCAACTCCTATATCTACTCACTCTCCTTCCATATCATATCCTTCCATTCCTCTTACCCCATCTTATGCATAAATCCTTTGCTATCATCTACCTTATCCTCCATATCTTTCCCCTACCATCACCATTTTGAGTATCTTTAAGCTTACCTTTAAGCATCATTGGTCATTCATACCATATCTTTCTAAAGGAACATTATCCAAAGAGAATCAGGCTTGAATTTACAAAAAACAAAGAAAAAAAAAGTTAAAAAAAAAGAAAAAGAAAATACAATTCGTCCAATGGTGAAAACTTTGTAATCAAGTTCCTTGGGAAAGTGCCATGATGAAAACCTGGCAAACAGGCATCATGTCTAATCCCTCCATCTCATTTCTCTTCATACTTTGGGGAAATTCCTTCTTTCTATCCATCCATCATAGCTTCCCTAACATCTACTTCCCATATATATCATATCTTATCCATTCAATTATCCACCTTCCCTTGCACTCTATACTTGGGGGAAAGCTCCATCCATACTATGCTACCATAAATATCTTCCACATTCCCTATCCACCATCCATTTTCCTATCTAAGTTCCTTATAATTTCCTTTCCCATCTTTTATCATGACTATCCTATGCATCCCCTCTATCCATATGTACATTTCATAACCCTTACTCATTATCCATCCATTTTACTTCATAATTCCATTCATTTTCACATATTTTATCTTAGAATCCCTATCCTCCATCTCATAGTCCTCGTCATATTGATTTCCATAATCCATCATTTATAATACTCTTTGAGTCCATATGCCTTCCCATGTCCTTGATCTTGATTATCCTATACATTTCCTCCATCCATTATCTATTATCAAATACCTTCTATATCCCCCATATCATTATCCCCTATCCTCTTCATATCATCCATGTCATATCCCTTATCCATCCATCTTCCACTTTCATGCCTTTTCCCTTCACAAAAACTAGAGGTACTAAAATACAAACAAAATATCCCTGCATTCTTTAGACAACAAGCAATTCTTCATCTCCTTCATGCATCCCTTATACACCATCCCTCCATCCTATACATTGTTAACCTCCATATTTCCAACCTTCATTCTCCTCCTTCTAGTGTGGGGAATTTAAATCCTTTACAACATGGTCCTTGGAGTCTCATCCACATTGTCCCCATCATCCCCATCTCCTATCACCATCTTTCCATCCTATAAATTTTTATTCTCCATCCTTCCATCCTCTATCATTTTTGGGTTATCCCTTGTCATTGGTCCCAATCTGCTTATCCTTTTTCCTATTCCATTCTATCCAATCCATTAATCATCCTTTCATTTTATTCAAACCATCTTGTCTATAAAATCTATTTATCATCTAAACCAATTCATTTATTCCTCTTCCATTCTTTTCAATCTCATATTATCCGGTCATCTTATCTTCCAATCCCATTCTATTAAATCTCATATTATCTGGTCATCTTATCTTCCAATCCCATTCTATACAATCCACTCATGCAAATAAATTTAAAAAATTGATATATGATCCTGAAAAAAATAAAAAAAATAAAAAAAAATATCTATAATCCAAAAGATCCTAAGTCAGTCCAATCAAGTACAATCAATACTAATCTTTGTAATCCAATCTTACAATTTAGCACATTAATCTTTAATCAAGCCATCATCTTAAACCAAATCAGCTGATAATCAATTGATCAATTTCAAATCCAATCTTCATCATAGGATGTATCCTTCCCAATCTTTGAGGTCTTTCCCTCCTAATTAGTCAATTAATCAATCAATTGGTTTTCATCTTGAATAGGGGCAATATGTTAGTTTTCTTTTAGCTTTTTGTGCATGATTTCTTATTGCTTGTTTGTATTATTTGTTAGGAATAACAGTCCACATTACAACTGAGAGGGGGGATGAATCATTTGTATAGTAGAATACTAAACTTTAAACTTTGAATAGCAGTAATATCAGATCCAATGAACACAATGAGTTCCAACACAATAACACAATATTTTGGTATTGAGGAAAACTTGTTAAAGGTAAAAACCCTGGTGGGAATTAGCACCCACAAATGATGTACTGGTAGTATAGTATACTTGTTAGAGGAACTAGCCCTATTATGAGCTTATTGAAACATTACAAGACATAGTCCATGTTAGAGGACATACCCTATTAGGAGTCAAGAAAGAAGGGTGGGCTCACTACACAAAGAAGGTTAAATCCACCTTCAGAACTCACTGTTTGCAACACAAGTGTATATGAAGAAATAGACAATATTTTGAATAGTCCAACAACAACTATCTTTGCATGCTAAGTTCCAATGAACTACACTAGTAATTCTTTTCTCTACATCCACAAGCTCATAGCTTTCACAATCTTCTTTAGATCACATACATTCTCACTATTATCTTTTCCAAATAAAAGACCTTACATATATACCCTATTACATTCTACATTATCAGGTTGACCAATTAGGCTTTCCTAATATACAAAATATTACATAGACCCTTGCTAAGATACACACGGTATCTAAAAAAAGTATAAAATCATTACATTACAAAAATTAAGGACTGACATCCTTAATTTCCATTCTCTAGCCAAAATGCATGCTACATCTCTGAAGTCAGTTCCCAAACAAGTCTTCTCTAGAACATATGCCACAACTAACATCATCCAAAATTCCATACCTTGCACTAACAAATGAACATTCTTCAGTGCTGTTGGGAGTTCCCTTTGATCTTCAACTTGTAGATTTATACTTTGATGGATAACTTTAATATAACTTTGACTCTATCACCACTCCAAAGTCTACAAGGAAGAGGGCCAATTAACAAGGATCAACAATGAGATCCTCCTACACTTTGAGCCTCAATGCTCAGGCAGGTGTAAACTTGATTCACTTCTTCAAAGGAATCACAAAATATTATACCAATATGCCCTTTACTAACTGATTTAAAGATTTTATCATTTAAATGTGTGTGTGATTGATGATGGACAACTTCTAGAGAATGGACCAGTGCCTTAACCAAGGGAAAAGAGTCACCTAATAACATATATCAACTAAAGATCTTAAATCAAAAACTCCTGGGTTTAGGATAAGTGCTTTGCCTATTACCCCTCTCCCTCAAGCATAAGGACATTAGATTCTTATTTGGTTGTAAACTCACTAAACTCACTTAAAAGACTTTAATCCTAACTTTTTTAGGAACTCAGAGATGACTTCACAATACTCTTTGTTTACCATATGCTAATACACTTTGTGACACTAACATATAGGAGCTCAGAACCAAAACAAGAAGACATACACAAATGCAATATTGGAACTCAATAGCATTCTCACTAACATATTCAGGATCAATACACTATCAAACAACAAAATGACAAAGGCAAAGACCCAAAGTCTAGGCTCTCCTTGCTCAGTGAATTAACATCAACAATTAGGGACCAAAAAGAAAGTTTCAGAACCCTCACTAAGTAAAAAATGCTACAATATATACCCCCTAGTCATCTTGGAATCCTCAAAGAGGATGCAACAAGATACGAATGACTAGGGTTAGGGTTTCACCCACCAGACCAACTGAATCAGTCAATAATTAAAATGCAGGGGATGAAAACTAGTTGGCCATGCTTGAGAAAGATTTGCACTTATCATAGATCTCTGGGAAAGTACTGCAAATCATGGAATTCTAAATTTTTCAACCTATTTGGCCACCTGTAACACACCTCAAGCACAAAACCACATAGTACAAACACCCTGCAAAAGGTCACTTAATAGCCTGGACCACACTATAATCAGTCGACAAAACTAATTCTACCAAATCCAGCCGCATGATCAATAAATTTTAGTCCTTTTGGTCATAGGAAACCCTTCAAAAATTCAAATTTGAATTGCAACAGTTACGTTATGGTGCCTGTAGCGTATCGGCAGTCAATATTTAAACTGAGATCAATTTTATATCATGATTGTCAAATCCTTTTATTGCACAGCCCTTTATGTCCTTAACTCAACTAATATCCCTGGGTTACCTTTTAGCAAACATGAGAAAAAGCTTTTTCCTATTCACCCAATGAAAAAATTGACCCACCTTTAACTCTGCGACTTAGCGAACAAAGGAAAATCTAACTCATCTCAGCTACATCTGGCGAACTGGCAACTGAAGGCTTTCGTCATTTCACAAAGAACATTATCTGTCTGCCAAATAGTTTAGTGATTACATGAATACACTCACCGAATCGCCAGTCTTTTTAGAGTACCACCATCTCATTTTGTGAACAAGTGAAAAGCATTGAAATTCATCGAGCCACTAACTTTTATTAGGACTACCAAAAGATTGAGGAAATATTAATGGGTCCGCATCAAGAAGATCGACGGTTGTCTCATCTTCGCATAGACCTCCAAGATTCCTCTAGATCATGAGACAACTATCAGATGAAGAATCCTACCCTACCCTGATAACCCTCTGACACCGAAAGAGATCAGTGGCTGTCTTAAGTTTGCATGTGTCAAAAAAAACCCATCAGATTACACGCTGACCATCAATGCTCTGTCACTGTCAGAACCCACTAAAATTTTGAAATCCTCGACTCCACTGATAACATGCCCAGTCACACTACATGGACCAATCAAATACTGCCAAATCAACACACTTGGCATGTGGACCTGCCACACATTATACCCTCTGAAAAAGGTAGAATCGATGAACGTCACATGATCTTAAACCTCTAACATATCCCATAAGATCATGCGCCCATCATTTATTTTCCAACAATGTCAGGACCCTTTGGCAAACAAAAAACTTAGGTCCCACTGATAATTGCCACCGAACTAATACATGGACAAATGAGAAGCCACCATTTGTGCATACATGTCACTTTGGACCCACCTGTCTGAAGCACCATGTCATAAAGAGAATCAACGATCGTCGAAAAAGTGCATAGCTCTGACACATCTCATGAGAATATATGACCACCATTAGATTTAGATGGTGTGAGAGCCAGGCCCAAGAAGGAATGAAGGCCAAAACATAGGAAATATTAAAAGGCATTACTTAGGAAAATTTAATTCATCAGGGGTTAGAGACTTAGGAAATAGTAAAAGGGGCCCGAAAAACATTAATCGTAAGATCGCATAACACAAAAAAGGTCCACATGATCATGAGACAAAGGGGGTAACAATTAGCACATGCATTTTAGAGGTTTTAAGTGATTCAAAAAGGTAACACAAAATTAGAACAAGGCCTGAGACAAAATAGGGCTTTTCACACCAATGGCTAGATTTTCAAAAATTTGAACTAAGGGTTTATGCAAGAGACCTAAAATCAATTACAGAGACCAGGGGGAAAGTGCTACAGCCATGAAATTTTTTGCACATGCTAGTAGTGGCTCTATCTGGGGATGTATGCCTCCTACAAGCATAGCAAGGATCTAGAATCACTGGTTAAAGCAGACCATCCCACTGGAAAAACTTGACAATAGACAGCAATAGGACCAAAACCTTACAGACCAGGACAAAATAGGATAGGGGCAAGCAACTTTACAAGAATTTATAGAATGTATAGACCTAACTACTGTTCATGGAAGTAAAATACCTCAAAAGAAGTATCTCTTCAAGAATTTTCCATGAACTGGCAATTCCTGAATATTACCATTTAGTTCCTTGACAACATATGAATCCTGGCCCCATTTCTCATGAATTTGATATGGCCCTAGCCAAACGGGATCAAATTTACCATTTTTTCCTTTATCCTCCAATCTAGCATTCCAAATTAATACCAAATCACCAAGTTCAAACCTTCTTTCAACAGTTTTCTTATCATACAAATTCTTAACCTGCAACTACAATTTGGCATTTCTTGCAACTGATTCTCTTCTAGTCTCATCCAACCTAATAAGGTCTTCAATTCTCAATTGCATCTCATCATCAATGTCATCATCATATAACTAAACAAACTTATACACTTCTAGCAGATTATTTTGAGGCATCCTTGCATGTATTCCATATACTAGGTCAAATGGTGCACAACCAATTGCCCTCTTCACAGTTACCCTATCAGCCCATAGAGCTAATGACAGCTTTGAATTCCGTGCCCTCTTATTCTTTTCAAGTATCCTCCTGAGGATCTTAATCAAACTCTTATTAGTAGATTCTGCCTGACCATTTCCTTGTGGATGATAAGGTGAGGAATAAGAAATCTGAATTCCTAAACCTTTGAAAAAGTCCTTATATTCAGTAGACTTGAATCACATGGCATTATCACTTACTATTCTCTCAGGAAAACCAAACCTTGTAAAAATATTATTCAATAAGAAATCAATCACCACCTTGTTAGTTGCATTCCTTGTAGGTATAGCCTCTACCCACTTTGTAAAGTAATCAGTGGCAACTAAAATCTGTGAGTGTCCTCCACTTGACTTGTTTGGTATCTCACCTATGAAATCAATTCCCCATTGTTGGAAAGGAACCTATACTTCTACTAGTTTTAATGGTATGTTACTTGAAAATTTGAGCTTACCAAAGAACCTTTGACAAGCATCACACCTCCTTACCAACTATTCTGCATCCTTGAAGATTGTGGGCCACCAGAATCCTACTCTCAAGATTTTATGAACAATTTTTTTACCCATGTAATGCCCACCATAAACTCCCTCATGCATTTCCTTTAACAACTTGTTAGCCTGATCCTCATCCACAAATTTCAAAAGTATGCAATCTAGATTCTTTCTATACAATTTACATTTCACAATTACATACTTGATGACTTGTAATTTCAATGTCCTCCTCTGATTATCATTCATCTCATTTGGACACTTCATATTTCTTAGATAATAGATAATATCTTGATACCAAACACAATCATCCATATCACATGTATAATCAATTTTAGAATAATTTATCTAATTTGCATCAAGATTGGATTGGGCCATCAATTTTGCCAATCCTTTTCCTCTAACCAATTTCATAATCTGGACATCAATGTTGAATTCTTGGATCCTATTGATCCATCTGCATCTTCTCGCAAACACCTCTTGCTGTGAGAAAATATCCTTGACTACTGCACTTGGCACAAAAGCAATCACAATTGCTCCCATAAAATAACACCTAAAAGCCTTAACTTCCTTCACAAGTGCATATGCTTGTTTTTCATTGATGTCATACTTCAATTCAGCAGCCTACAAAGATTTACTAAAGAATGCAATAGGCTGCTCAAAATCATCCTTATTTTTATGCAACAAAACTATAGCAATAGTGTGAAAAGATGCAAAGGAAAAGATGTTCATTGGGACATTATAATTAGGTACCTTAAGCACAAGTGCATCTTTGATAGCCTCCTTGATATTTTTGAAAGCCTCTTCAGGCTCACCCTCCCAATTGATTGTAGATCCCTTCTTTAACATCTTAGAAATAGGTCTAGCAACCTCTACAAAATTTTTTACAAACCTCCTTAAGAAATTTACCTGACCAAAGAAGGACTAAATTCCTTTAACATTCTTTGGTCTCTGAATCTTATCAATAGCTGCTACCCTCTCAAGGTCAATTCTCACTCCTTGCTTCCCAACTAAGTGGCCAAGCAACTTACCTTCAGTGACACCAAAAGAAAATTTCCTTGGGTTTAATGAAATTCCATATTCCAAAGCCCTTACAAATATTTTCGCTAAATGAGTACAATGGCCTTCTTCCTTCTTGGAATAGGCAGTTAAATCATCTTGATAAACAACAAGGAAATCATTGATAAAATCTGCAAAAGCAACATCCATTGCTCTCTAAAAAGTAGCACCAGCATTTGTGAGACCAAAAGGCATTCTCACATAAACATATGTCCCCCAAGGTGTTGTAAAAGATATCTTGAATTTCTCTGATTCTTTTACAATTACTTGATTGTAACCAGAGAAACCATCCATCATAGACATCATTTCTGATCTGGTCACTCTCTACAACATAGCTTCCATATTGGGTAGACAATAGTTATCCTTTAGTGAGTTGATGTTCAAATTCCTGAAGTCCACAGAAAGCTTGATGTCACCATTCTTCTTTCTCACAGGAACAAGGTTTGAAACCCAAGAAGAATGCCTAATAGGCTTGATAATGCCAGCATCTCTTAACTTAATATGCTGAAACAAATCTTCTCTATAAACCTTTAGGTCATCATATGACCATGCAAAAACATGCCTAAATTCTCTCAATAATTCGATCAAATATTTTCTCACATTGTGAGATATGTCCCTACCAATGTATACCTTCTTAGGTGTCTCATGTGTTCCAAGATTTTTCTCCTCTAGATCAACATGATCTCCTCCTTTGATATTCTTCTGAACTCTATCCTAGTTATCAAAGACAGTTTCAAAAACAACAAGCCCCTTGGGCACCTTGTTAGTTCTAAGCTGAATAACTTCATTGCCAAAGACAATCTCTTTTCCTTCTATTGACTCAACCAAGGCTGAAAATTCAAATTCCTGACCATGATAATGATCCTCACAACTCATAAACTTCAAGATATCATTATCTTCATCAAGAACTTGCCAATTTTCAATATTGTCTGGTACAATAGGCCTATTCTAAACTTCAACTTTAGAGATACCAGTAAATGTAATATCACTGGGATTGATTGCTATATTGGCTAACAAGTCATCCATCTTATTATTACTTCTATCCTTCCACTCAATATTGAAGGCATCAAAACATTCAATCAAATCCCAAACTGCATTCCTATATTGTTTTAACCTTTTGTTCTTGGAAGCATATACTGACCTGACTTGGGACACCACCAACTCAGAATCACCAACAACACTTAAGCACTTAATACCATGTTTTTGTGCCAACCTCAGTCCTAACAAAAATGCTTCATATTCTGCTATATTGTTGGTACAAAAGAAATTTAATGTGAAAGAGAATTTGTAGGTGTTTCCATTAGGAGAAATAAGTAAAATACCTGCTCCTACTCCATCTTTGCAATTTGCACCATCAAAGTACATTACCCACAAATCACCCTTCATAGAAATAACACTTACCTCAATAGAGATAGGTGACAAAATAGGTTCCTTCTCAAGTACAAGGATCTCTTCCCTAAAAGCATTAATGTCAGTATCCATAAAACATGTAGTTTCATTATCAATACTTCTCTCAATCATGTGGCATACTCTTGGTTCTCATTCAATCTTGACAAACTGATCATCAATCTTGAAAGTGGCATAGGACAGATCACACTGTAAACTTCCACCCATGGAAGCACTCCACCTCCTTGATAGAAGCATCCCATAATGAGGAG
Source organism: Chamaecyparis obtusa (assembly GCA_027943335.1). Classification (NCBI taxonomy): domain Eukaryota; kingdom Viridiplantae; phylum Streptophyta; class Pinopsida; order Cupressales; family Cupressaceae; genus Chamaecyparis; species Chamaecyparis obtusa. Next base: position 213,536 of record BSBK01009858.1, read on the forward strand.
GGATGTACACCACCAAAACACTCATTGTTAACTCTTTCTCTGGATATGCTGCTAGCCTATATGGCATTGCATTGATAGTCCCAATGACTGGTACCTCCCTCTAATCCATTGCACAACATCTACCTTGAACTATATCAACTTTAAGGCCCAACTTCTCCATGATTTTGAAAGGCATGACATTATTAGAGGCACCACTATCAATAATACAATTTCTTAATTTCATTCCATTCACAAGGACACTTAAAAAGAATGGATCAATGTTTTCAAGGCTAGCATTGACAGAACTATCCAAATATATAGGAGGAATTTGAGATACAATTCCCTAAGTAGAAACACCTTTCAAAGCTTTATCCTGATATCCATTGCATGCAACATCATTATTATGAACATTATCTACCCATGCAATAGCTCTATCTTTGTGTTCAGGGATCCTCAACAATTCTGACAAATGAACCTTAACTATGATTTGGGACAATACAGATAACATATCAATAGGAGAAGAGGAAGGAATCTCAATCTGCATTACCTTAGTATCTCTTTGTTTATTAGATACATTAGGTGTATTGGCCACCCTCATTTTTTCAATCTTAGTCATTGTGTTAACTGGCTTCTCAATCTCACTATAAAATCTTTCAACTCCAACTCCCTTAGGCTTATAATTTTTACCTTTTACATTGTTGAATTTCACCATGTGATCACCTTTTGATTTGTTCTCATTAGGCTCTCCAGAGTTGGTGCTCTTTATAAGCATTCTTGCAGCTTTCTCATTTGTATTCCTTGCCACCATGCCTCTAGTTTGCACTTGGGCAATTATTTCTACAGTAATCCTATCCATCTCTTCTCTAGAAGGTCTCCTTAAATTTACTAGCTCAGAGGAAGAGTTCATGTTACATGTCTTCTTATCTATATCTTCACCATCAGAAAATACCTCTTGATGAAAAAGGGCCTGATTGTTTCTCTTCACATTTACATTTGCTTCTTCATCAAAATCAGGATCATCTTCATATCCTAGATATGAAGTAGCCATGTTGCATCCAATATCATCTTGATCTTCTTGATCTATCTCCTCATCACCACAATCTTGATTTGCAGCCATAGAATGTGCAACCACACAATGCTCTGCAGAATGAGGGGACTGGCATGCAACACACCAAGGTATGTCCTCCATGACATTTATTGAAGCTTTTTGTAGAGGTTCAGGGACACCTCTATCATTGTTTCCTCTTGCAATAGGGACAATAGGCTTGCCATCCTTCCATTGGGTGTTGTAGGGGTAGTTCTGCAATCTATTCTGCTTATTGAAATTGTTGTTGAACTGAGGCCTCTCATTGGTAGGAGCACTGATATTCCTAATTGTAGGTGCCTTCAAATCTTTCAGTGCATTGAGAACCTTATCCAATTTATCTTCTTCTTGCCTCCTAGTTGCAATATTCCTATCATTTTCCTTTTTGTATTTCTTGTCCCCAAATAACTTAGGTTCATCTCTTTTCCCACCCAACTTCCCTAATATCTTCATATTGTTCTCAATATTGACAAAAGTCTTAAAAGCATCTCTAAGGGTTCTTGGTTATTTGTCCCTCAAAAAGTATCCCATCTTTCCATCAAATGCATTGAAGTATGTGGTCAGGCAAACATTGTCATCTAACCACATAACTTGAAACAACTTATGCATACCCTTTTGAAATCTCATATTGAATTCAGCTGTAGACTCAGTCTGATTTTTCCTTATGGTATTGAATTCATTCAACATGAAACTAAAATTAGGCCTATCACCATATTTCTCTTTAAAACATCTCTCAAAGGAATCCCAAGTATCAATACATTTAGTAGGAAGTCTCTTAAACCAATCTCTAGCATCCTCCATTAGAGATTGAACAAATAATTTCATAACTACATCCTCATGCTCTACCTCATAATCATTAAGCATATCAAAAAATAACCTAAGATGCTCCTCACAACTAATAGCATTATTAACAGCAAACTTAGGTAGCTTATCTCTTATATCATTTGGAAAAGCATTCAGATAGCCTGGTATCCCATCAAAACTAATTTGCCTATACCCTTCTAATTGCATAGGTCTTCTTTGAAATCATAAACTAGTGTTCCCACTAGAATTATTATTTTTATCTACATTCCCACCTACTTGCACATTTGACTATCTATTAGGAATAACAAATGATTTGGTAGATACATTAGGAATTAGATTACTAGTAGTAGCATTGCTAAGTGGAACAGTAGTGTTCATAGATGGCATACCAAGTTTAGTAGTAGAAGGGCCATGAACATTAGCTAATAAAGCCCTCAAGAACTAGATCTTTCTTCTCTTTTCTGCAATGTAGGCTTCAATTTTAGCTCTTTCCAACTCTTGAGCAAGAGCTTCATCCTCTTTTCTTTTTCTTTCTATCTTTGTCTCCCTATTTGATTTAGGTGGTGGGATCCTCAGTATTGTCACTAGTTTGCTTTCTTGGACACCCACCATCTTCTGCTTTCCTTTTTCATTAATAAATACAGTAGGCCTAGTGATCTCATGTCCATTCTTACCCTTAGGCTATGGAGCATAACTTTGCACTTGTTTGATCATAGGGCCCTCTTCATCAAACTCATGGTCTTGCAACAAGCATTCCTGATCACTTCTTAGAGCCTCAAGATCACCAAAAACATCATGCTGCAACATCTTAGGAGCAGAAGCAAGCATCTTGTTTCTCTCCTTCATTTCATTAATCTTTCTAAGGAGAGACTATCTTTCTATTAGAGCTTTCACCTTTTCAGCTTCTCTCTCCTTTTGTAACCTCTTATGTATGGCATCCTGCTCTACTAATTGAAACCTCAGTGCATTTAAATCATCTAGGTCTATCATAATGTCATCAGAACCTAATGACACATCCATATCAATGAGACTTTGATATGGGAAATGGACTTGCCTTGGTCTCATGGTTCTCTTCTGAAATTATCCTCATCAAGATCTAAATCAATCTCAAAACCCATCTCTCTTGCTTGCTCATCCTGACCTACAGGCAATGAACCCTTGTCTTGAAATATAGCCTCTGGGGTATCATAAAATCTATCTTTAGAGTGACCACCATTTGATCTAGAAACTCTATCTTGTGAACCTTCCTCACTTGAGGAAACATGTGGTGCTCTACCTTTGGTATTTCTCTATTCTCTTATGGGAGCACTAGTAGACTCACCATTCCTTCTGATCCAACTCTTCTTCTCCTATCTAGGTAACTGTTCTAGAGTGACCTCTAGGTTTTTTTCTCACAAAAGACCTAGTATTCCTTTTTTCCATGATTTGCAATCTATAGCACTAGTTCTAACCTTTTGAGTCACCACCGACCAAAATGGGAAATCTTTAATTGAACACAGATAGGAAAACAAGAGTGCACTTTATAGCTTTATCTCTAGACTCTCCCCAATAGAGTCACCATTTTTTTGGGAGTTCCCTTTGATCTTCAACTTGTAGATATATACTTTGATGCATAACTTTAATATAACTTTGACTCTATCACCACTCCAAAGTCTACAAGGAAGAGGGCCAATTAACAAGGATCAACAATGAGATCCTCCTACACTTTGAGCCTCAATGCTCAAGTGGGTGTACCCTTGATTCACTTCTTCAAAGGAATCACAAAATATTATAGCAATATGCCCTTTACTAACTGATTTAAAGATTTTATCATTTAAATGTGTGTGTGTGATTGATGATGGACAACCTCCATAGAATGGACCAGTGCCTTAACCAAGGGAAAAGAGTCACCTAATAACATATATCAACTGAAGATCTTAAATCAAAAACTCTTGGGTTTAGGATAAGTTCTTTGCCTATTACTCCTCTCCCTCAAGCACAAGGACATCAAATTCTTATTTAGTTATAAACTCAGTGAACTCACCTAAAAGACTTTAATCCTAACTTTTTTAGGAACTCAGAGATGACTTCACAATACTCTTTGTTTACCGTATGCTAATACACTTTGTGACACTAACATATATGAGCTCAAAACCAAAACAAGAAGACATACACAAATGCAATATTGGAACTCAATAGCATTCTAATTAACATATTCAGGATCAATACACTATCAAAAAACAAAATGGCAAAGGAAAAGACCCAAAGTCCAAGCTCTGCTTGCTTAGTGAATTAACATCAACAATCTGGGACCAAAAAGAAAGTTTTGGAACCCTCACTAAGTCAAAAATGCTACAATATATACCCCCTAGTCATCTTGGAATCCTCAAAGAGGATGAAACAACCTACAGATGACTAGGGTTAGGGTTTCACCCACTAGACCAATTGAATCAGTGAAGAATTAAAATGCAGGGGATGAAAACCAGTCGACCATGCTTGAGAAAAATTTGCACTTATGATAGATCTCTTAGAAAGTACTACAAATCATGGAATTGTGAATTTGTCAACCTGTTTGGCCACCTGCAACATGCCTCAAGCACAAAACCACACAGTACAAACACCCTGCAAAAGGTTAATTAATAGCCTGGACCACACTGCAATCAGTTGACAAAAATAATTCTACCAAATCCAGCCACATGATCAATAAATTTTAGTCCTTTTGGTCATAGGAAACCCTTCAAAAATTCAAATTTGAATTGCAACGGTCAATTTATGGTGCCTGCAGCGTATTGGTAGTCAATATTTAAAGTGAGATCAATTTTATATCATGACTGTCAGATCCTTTTATTTCATGGGCCTTTATGTCCTTAACTCAACTGATATCCCTGGGTTACCTTTTAGCGAACATGCGACAAAGATTTTTCCTATTCGTGCAATGAAAAACTTAACCCACCTTTAACTCTATGACTTAGTGAACAAAGGAAAATCTAACTCATCTCAGCTACATCTGGCGAACTGGTGACTAAAGGATTTCATCAGTTCAAAAAGAACTTTATCTTTCTACCAAATAGTTTAGCGATTACATGAATACACACTCATCGAATCACCAGTCTTTTTAGAGTACCACCATCTCATTTCATGATCGAGTGAAAGCATTGAAATTCATCGGGTTGCTAACCTTTATCAGCACCGCCAAAAGACTGAGGAAATATTAATGGGCCCACATCAGGAAGATCGACAGTTCTCTCATCTTTACGTAGACCTCCAAGATTACTCTAGATCATGAGAAAACTATCAAATGAAGAATCCTACCTTTCCCTAACAACCCTCTGACACCAAAAGAGATCAATGGCTATCTTAAGTTCAAATGTGTCAAAAAAACCCATTAGATTACACGCCGATCATCGATGCTCTGTCATTGTTAGAACCCACTGAAATTTGGAAATCCTCAGCCCCACTGACAACATGCCCAATCACACTACATGGACCAATAAAATACCACCAAATTAGCACACCTAGCATGTAGACCCACCATACATTATCCCCTCTGAAAAAGGTAGAATGAATGGACATCGCATGATCTTAAACCTCTGACAAATCCCATAAGATCATACACCCGTCATTGATTTTCTGACAATGTCAGGACCCTCTGACAAACAAGAAACTTAGGTCCCACTAACAATTGCCACTAAACTAATACATGGACCAATGAGAAGCTGCCATTTGTGCATACATGTCACTTTGGACCCACCTGTTTGAAGCGTCGTGTCATAAAGAGAATCAATGGTTGTCGCAAAAGCACATAGCTCTGACACATCTAATGAGAATATACGACCACCGTTAGATGGAGATGGTGTCAGAGCTAGGCCTAGGAAGGAATGAAGGCCGAAACATAGGAAATATTAAAAGGCATGACTTAGGAAAATTTAATTCGTCAGGGGTTAGAGACTTAGGAAATATTAAAAGGGGCCTGAAAAACATTAGTTGCAAGATCGCATAACACAAAAAAGGTCCACATGATCATGTGACAAAGGGGATAATAATTAGCACATGCATTTTAGAGGCTTTTAAGTGATTCAAAAAGGTAACATGAAATTAGAACAAGGCCTAAGACAAAAGAGGGTTATTCACACCAATGGCTAGATTTTCAAAAAATTGAACTAAGGGTTTATGCCAGAGACCTAAAATCAATTGCAGAGACCAAGGGGAAAATTCTTTAGCCATGAAATTTTTTGCACATGCTAAAAAGTGCCTTGACTATCATCCCTCAACCTCACATACACTGAATCCATACCTTCTATAAGATATGCCCAAAATATAGAGACTCACTCTGTCAACTTTCATTGTCATGGCCTAGTAACCAGTCTTCACCAAAACATTTGTAACTCATCCAATTCACAACATTACATGAAGTGATCTTGGATATAAGATCAAAAAATATTCCTAAACTCCCATATATCTTCACATGATCTAAAACATCCATACAATGTCTGTACATTGTAATAACTAGCCTATTCTCTTTATAGAAGAATATGTTGACATCAATAAACAAATAATAATGAAAACAACAATAGCTCTAGCATCACTCAATGTAGTAATTAAACATATTAAATGGATCATCCATCTCTCCATGTATTAGCAATATCCAACAATCTCCCCCTTTGGCATTGATATCAACATATGGGAAAATCCATTACCCCAAAGTTTTATCAATCCAAATCTTTGCAACCAAACAGTACTCTCATAGTACACCTTCATACAATCTCCCCATATAGTAGAGATTTTCTCATAACAACACTCCCCCTTTGACAATAATAGCAAAGGGTACCATAAGTCATCAATTGTCCTTCTCAACTTTCTTCAAAGATCACTCCACCTGAGTAGTAGATCCCTACATCAAGTCCAAAATATGATAAGGCTCTAAAAACCTTTGGACTGATGCATCCCTGCATCATTTAGTGATGACTTGAAGAGGCTTGAACCCCAAGCATACCTCTAAGATATTAAAAGGTATCTTTTGGTAATGACTTTGTAGAGATGTCTACAATCTATTCCTTTGTGCTAATATAATCCAACTTTATTTCCTTCTCTGCCACCTTGTCTCTCAACAAGTGATACTTGATAGAAATATGTTTCATTTTATAATGCATCACCAGATTCTTTGACATATTCACTATACTGGTGTTATCACAATGGATAACCACTAGCTCATCAAAAGTGATTCCAATGACTTTTAGTATTTGACTCATCCAAACAATTTGAGTGCAGTTAATAGTAGCAGCAACATACTCTGATTCTGTAGTAGATTGAGCTATACCAACTCGCTTCTTACTTAGCCATGAAACCAACTTTTTCCCAAGGAAAAATGCACCACAACTAGTACTCTTCTTGTCATCAATATTTCCTACCCAATCAGCATCAGTATAAGCATGCAATTCAAAACTATCATTCCTATCATACCATAAGCCATAATCAATTCTCCCTTTCAGATATCTAAATATGATTTTCATAGAAGCTAGGAGTGTCTCTTTTGGTTCTACCTTATATCTAGCCACAATTCCAAAAATGTTAGCAATATCCAGTCTAGTGTGACTCAGATATTGTTTTCCACCAACCATTGATCTATACTTGGTCTGAAAAATACATTGATTCTCATCATTACTTGATAGTTTATTGCTGGTCACCATGGGTGTACCAACTAGTTTGCAGTATTCCATTCCAGAATTATTTAACATTTCTTTAAGATACTTAGTCTGAGAAATAAAAATTCCATTCTTGTTTTGGATTATTTGCAGTCCAAGAAAGAATTTCATTTCACCTATCATGGACATCTCAAATTCATTTTCCATTTTTTAGAATACTTCTTAGACAATTCATCATTGCCTCCAAAGATAATATCATCAACAAAAACTTCTATTATCAAAACTCCATCTTCACTAGTTCTTAAATATAAATTACTATCAGCATTACCTTTTTCTGAATCTAAGATGAAGTAAGCATTTGTCTAACCTTGCATACCAAGCGCTTGGAGCTTGCTTCAATCCATACAGTGCCTTCTTCAACTTGCATACCATGTCTCTATCTTCGGATAGAGGAAATCCATCTGGTTATTCTATTGATACCTCTTCTTCAAGATCCTCTTTCAAGAATGTAGATTTCACATCCATCTAATATACCTTGAACTATTTATGTGCAACATAAGCCAAGAATAATCTCACAGCCTCTATTCTAGGAACAAGAGAAAATTTTTATTAAAAATCTATGCCTTCTTGCTATGAATAACCTTTACATACCAATCTTTTTTTGTTTCTTACTACAAATGCTTCTTCATTCATTTTGTTTCTAAAAACCCATTTAGTTCCTATTACATTTTTGTCTTTAGGCCTAGGAACCAATTCCCAAGTGTTATTTTTGTTTATTCAATCTAACTCTTCCTTCATAGCATTTATCCAAGATTCATCTCTATAAGATTCATCTGTAGTCTTTGGTTCAACTTGAGAAATCAAACAAATTTCTTGTCTAGCCTTTGATCTAGTCATTACTCCTTGATTTGTATTACGAATTATTTGATTTTTAGGATGATTGTTCTTTACATACCTCAGAGTCTTAGGAACCTCAGTAGCTTCATTGTTAATCTCTATTGAGAATTTAAGGTTGTCATTAGTATCAAAGGATAGTAAATAGGTCAGTCGGTTACTTATATTGAGTTGGTCAGTAACTAGAAGTAAGATAGAATGGTCGATAAATCTTTTACATTGAGCATCACACAGTTTATCGATCATCACCGTATACACTGAGCAGATTATATAGTGTTTACCGATGATCATAGAAAATGGCATAGTAATCTAAAATAGCACATTCTTCTATGAAAATAGTTACAATAGATCATAAAATGGTTTACCAAGATCAAGGACCATTTATTGTTAATAGATACTCATTAAATGTAATGTTTATCTTATTGTAATAGTTGATCTAGGTTATTTTGCACTGTAGATCTTAGGGTTATGATTATTTTTGTAACCTAATTTTTGCTAAGGTGGCCAAAATAGAAAACTATATATTTTGTATGTTCATACCATTTTATGAGGTTAGGTGAACTAATATATATGAATCATGGAGCACTTGAAGAAATTGCCTATCTTCAAGACAATCAATTTACCGAGCAGAATAGATTACAGAGGATATCAGCTTGAGCAGAATCAGAGAAGGCTACCAAGTAGAACAGAGTAGAAAACTGTCATAGATAAGGTGATATTTTGATGAGCACTTATAGATCTATTTCAGACAACTGAGTTGTCAACTAGCAGATAATTGCCTATTACTTTTTGACAATTGTGATAGAGTTTTTGATAAATCTCTTAACAGGGTAGATTTAATAGTCTTATGTAAATCTCTTAACTGAGTACACACTTCATTAGTGTTTTTTAAATCCTCTAACTAGGTAGATCTATCTGATCTAACATATTACTCCTAACAGGGTAAGATCACCAAAAGTGATCAAAACTTGTAGCCTTAGTAGGAAAACCTTTTCTATCTGTAGTAGTGAAGAATTTGTGGGTGTCATCCCCACCATAGTTTTTAACTTCTTACAAGGGTTTTTGTGTTACCAACATACTTGTGTTATGTGATTGTCATATTGATTTCATGTTGTTTACTCATTAGGGCATTGCACTTGTTTGGCCACCATTCACTGTTGAGTGGCATCACTATATGTTTGATTGTTGATACCTTTTAGCCTTGTTTTAGTGTAACATCATGCTATCATGTACCCCACCCTAACTTTATGTCTACATGGTGTGTTGAATATTTTAGATGCTTATGAAATAGCAGTGTTAACATTGTGCTATCATTGCCTCATGTTATGTTCCACACATGAGATGCTCTATTGGAGTACTAATGTAGATTAGGAAAACATCTATGCTGCAGTGTGCCTTATCTCTCACATAGATTTGTGCACCATGTTCTCTATCATGTTGATGAAGAATGCTTCCTGGATCTGCTAGTGCCCTTTTTTGACCATGCTCCATTGACTTGTCTTTATGATCTCAGAGTGTCCCTCTAATACTACAAATTTAATAAATTCCCCCACATGAGTCAGTGCCTCTCCTTGAGACGGTTAGGGTTCTTAGAAACTCTGTGGGAATAGAGCTTCTGACAACCCTCACCAATTTAGTGTAGGGTACTAGGAGACTCAATGTTGACCATGGGTGATGTAACCTATATCTGCACATGGAACAAACACATTAGTGAAAACATGGTGTCATTTATTTCTAGAGGCTCCTTGATGCACATGCCCTGAGCATAGCCCCTATTAGAGGTGTATAGTTGAGTACACGTATGCATGTTTATAGATGTTGTGGCACCATTCATTTCTTAGATCCATTGGATCTAACTCATTTCTCTCTCTCTTCTTACAGGTTCAGGATCACAGGAGCACACCGGGCATACAAAAGATCAAGTCTCATTACCAAGCAATGTCTTCTACCCCTACATCTAGCTTCATTAATTTTGTATATTTGCACTCATTTATGCAATTCTTACATTGTCTATGCTCACAGCATGTGTGAGCTCAAATGAATGTTTTCTTTTAGTTCTTTCTTCTTTCTATACAGTATATTCAGGATGTAACATGTAATCTTAGATGTAGTAATACTTCCTTTCTTTTCATGTATTTTCAATAAATGAACACAAATCTTAATCCAGATCACCTAATAATGCAAACTAGGGTATAGAGCTCATCTAGTAACTAGGTTTCCAAGATGTGCAAAAATATGACAACATTTTGGCAACCTCTTTGGAGTGCTTTCCTGCTAAGCATCACGACCAGTTGCCTGATAGATCCATTGGGCAATAGAGTCCTTAAGCCATAGAACTAAACTTGGCTCCCAACTGAAATGACCTCCTTCTCTCCCAAAACTAAACCAACCGCCTGGCAACTACTTAGGCTTTATTTCTAACTAAAACTCAACTAACTAAAAACTGTGCTAAGGCACTTAGGGGAAACAGGAAACAAAACTTCTACTCTACCCTATGCTAACCAGTCAACAAACTAGTCAAACAAATCCATTAATTAGATTGTTAAAATAACTTCCCATTCTTCTCAAAAAATTGTACTTTTCACACTTAATGCCAATAAAGAGAATAGTGAACATAAAAGTGTACTGAACTACCTAGCATATCAACTCTTGAAACTTGTAGTCCAGAAAACTCACCTTAACTATATTATAAGCACTATCTTTCCAAGGAGGCTGATAAGGCTGAATAAGCTCCTGGTCACCAGTGAGTGGACTCTTGATATCACTTCCCATCAAATCATTAAGTATAGATGCCTTTCCTACCCCCATCTGAGCCAAATACCTGATAGGACATCCTCTAGAGAGCATAAAACCAAGCCTCTCCTGCTGCTTAGTGTGCATCTCATTAATATCTTTAGCATGCTGATCAAAATTATGCCCCTTCATGATAGTCTGCCATACCATTTCTTCTTCTATAGTTAGAGTATCATCCTCTTCATTAGTTGAAACCTCTAGTAGCTCATCAAAACTATCAAACTACATCAGGTCCTTAATAACTATTGGCCTTTCTCCATGATCTAAGGAACATGAATCCTGAGATTCATCCACCACTTTATTGCAAATAGGCGCATATTCTACCACCGGTACAATGTTAACCTCCTGAAACATAATCTTTTCTTCAAGAACATGCAAGCCATTATCTTTATCAGGAAGATAGGGAACATCAACAAGAGTGGAGCATAAAACATCAATTATAGAATCAAAATCATCTTGTTGTTCTAATTTAGCAATAGCTAAATCCTCTTTCTTTTCACAATCAATGGGTTTAACTAGTGGGTCCTGTACTACCTCATCTTGCTCAATATAAGAAGGCATCTCTTCAAACAAATCAGCTAGGCTCTCACCTTCTTTTGCTTCCTGATCATAATCTAGCTACTCAACTTTCTCAACATGTGTCAAACTTACTTTTTCCTCATCATCATCATGGAAAAGTACATCCAAAGGATAAAATTCATCTTCTTCCTAGTTTTTTGAAATGCTAGGAGGTATAGGGATCTCTTCAGGATTTGGCCCATAGGGCTTAATTTGTTACAGGACAGGCTCACCATCATATACGAAGTCAAAACTCACAGGTGTCTCCTCTATAGGAGTAGGATGAATTGGATGGAAATCTAAGATAGGGTCATGAATGGGGTTTGAACATGCATGGGGATCAAGGTCCTATTAACTAAGATTCTGAACTAAAGGAGAATCCTAAAGCTTAGAATTTCAATAGGAGTGCTAGTGTACTTACCAGGCAAGAAACTTGGAATTTGAACCTTGTGAGTCTCCTGTTTGGTCTACAAAGCTTCTAGGTTCTCCTCAGCACCATAAGGCTTCTTCTTCTTGATCTCCCCTTTATAAAGAGCTAGCACTTCAAAACCTAGATACATAGTCCAAGAGGGCCTCGAAGACCGCATCCAATCCTTATTGTCTTCTGGTGGATCTGGTGAGATTTCTTGCATTGGGGGAGCAGTGACTTCTCAATTTCTTTGCTTTGGTACTCATGCCAATAGATCCTCAATCAATTTATCCTTTTCTACATTATGTTTGGCAAGTGTCTCTTGCTCATGATCATGAAATTCATCCTTTTCTGCTAACTTTTTTCAGAGATCCTCCTTTGTAGCTGTCTCATAGATGCTCCTTATGAATTCTTGATGGTCTTCAAGACTCAGGTCTTATAAACCTTCTCTTGTGTCAAGATTAGATTGTTCCTCTCCTCAAGGATCTATTCATGAACTACTATCTGGTTATGTAGCTTCCTTGAGAGCTCCTCCTTTTGAGCCACCATCTCTGCATAGTCTTTCATGAAAGAGATCATATTCTTCTAAGAAACTATCAAAATACAGGATATGGAGTTTGATTCTACAATGGTATAGGGCTGATTTTGATGAATTCAATGGTGATCTTCATAGGGCGGTTGATAGGAATGTTTCTAGGGTGCTTGATGCTAGGTGGGAGGGTATGGGAGGCCATTTTGGTATGACATGAATGCTAGAACATGGGTAGGTTTCTCATGATATGGGGGGTGATAGGCAGAATATGCATTAGGCATTGACATGCTTGCTCATCAAATGAGCTGGTAAAAAGATACTTTTGAAACTTATCAGCACTGAAATGCTTCAACCAATATATTTTTCTTAGAGTCACCATGGTGTTTGAAACAAACTACCTCTAAATGCTAATTACATTGATGATCACACCAAAATCTTAGTGAATGATAGGAAACATCAGTGTCCCACCGAGCATGCCAAAAACTATTGTCACTAGGGATTGCACCCATGATGGCTAAGTATGAAACCTAGCAATCCCATGAAACATGGGAATACTCTTAGGATGTGGAACTACTTCACTGAGAATAAACCTCCAGATTAAGGGCCAACTTCCCTATTTGTATCATGTGAACTGAATGGAACTTGAAGGGAAATGGAGAGAGATTGCATAAAAATGAAATAACTGAAATTTAAACTTAGGTGATTCACCAAACTAGATAGATCCATAAACTAAAAATAGACTCACAATGTAATCTAGCATATAACCTAAACACCACAACTCTTCTCAAATATGATTCTTCCCTTAGAAAATAATTAGGTGCTGATTGTAAATGAGAAGGGAAAATGAATCCCACAACTCAAACACATATAGATGCACATAGATTTGAAACTTCAAGGAAAAACCAGTATTTGCAAACATCAAAATGAACATAATATCAAGAAAGGATCAAATTTTAACCACAATGCATGACATCAAATTCATCAAATCAACTCACAAAGCTATAGAAAAGGACAATTGCTATTAACTAGAATAAAAGGAGTCAAAATATCATATTGCTTCTCCAAGAGCTACAACATTCACCTCTTGAGAATGAGAGAAAGAAGAACTAGCCTTCAACCACCAAAGGTGAGAGGCATATATAGGAAATCTATAGAATCTACATTGAAGTCCACTACTTCACCAAGAATAGGAAAATTATGCCACTAGGACCATGATCATGCCACTCTAAAATTTGGATGCCCAATTCTCGAGAATCTAGGGGGTCGAAAAAAGTGGGGGCGCTAAATATGGATGGTCAAAGGAAGACTATCCCACCACTAAGTCATGCATCATAAAGAAAAAATGACAATGGCTTATAAAATGCCACTTGTCAATATTTACAACAAGGTTTTGCAATGACTTTTACAATTAAAATATTCCCCTCTCTACCAAGTAAAGTGGATTCTAAATATATTTTAAAGATAATCTCAACTCAAAAACAAGGAGAAAATCTAAAATATTTACATTTTAATCCAATCCACATGACACGTAAATATTCTCAAACCTAGGACCCACCTAATTGCAATCCTACTCTAAAATTTAACCTTAATGACTCTAGGACTCAACTATAGGTTATAAGAAAATATTAAATATTCTCAACCCAAAGAATGGGGAAAATATACATAAACAATTAAAAAACATAACCCAAAGTTGAATATATCATGGTACTAAATCACTCAACCCTAGAAAGGGGAGAAAATCAAATTAGGAAGTATCTTGAAACCCTCATTCAAAAAATCAATATCCTCTATTACTCGGCATCTGGCACATTTCTATCCTCACCGACAGTTCTTCGATGGAAACTTCTATTCTGGAATTAGAAATAGCAGCATGATCTCAACAATTTGATCTTGAGGTAGGCTTTGTAGTCTTATTTTCATTCCTTTTGCATACTGAAGACACTGTATCAACTAGGGCATAGTTTTTCTTTTTGATATATACTAGTTATTCATTTTTATGTGCTCGGCATTAGGATACTCCTTTGTTTGTATTAATTCTCTATATCGAAATGAATGGCACTATTATTTGAACCTACTGGTATGGATACCAGATGCCCGATGAGCCATGAGCTAGGGAACCTCTGTATTGCTATTTCATTGTATCATTGTATTTGAAAAGATTCTCAGCACTGGTTAACCATGGATGGCAAGGCTAGGGCATCAACATCATTTTTGTATTGCACACCATTCTCAGCTTTTGAGGACATTCCACTATGTCTGTATCTATTGCTTCAGTACTTGTTTGCCATTGATATCACTGTGCATTTGATTTCCTTTGTTAAAGCTGAGGGAAATGATCTTTTGTGTTGCCATTTCTTAGCAAATTGTTGTATCTAAGGGCACTGTTACAAAACTAGGGCACACTGTTGGAATTCTTCAAGGCTCATTACTTATTTTTTTAATTATTTATTGCCTTGGCATCCCTGAATATATATGATCATTGCTATTGTTAATGGTATTTGTTGTTGCTTAATCACATAGCCCGAGCACAATAATACGGCATGGCTTCATATTTTCTATTCATGTATCAACCATACTATGATGGTGTCATTGCTCCTCAACTCATGCCTCTTTACAATGCCCATTGTTACATCTTTATGGCATCAAGCCTTGAGCTAGGGAACTATGGCTATTGGGGTATCATCTATTTATGTATTGACCACTGCTATCTTCATGCATGGCCCGAGCACACTAGGGCATCATTTGATATGTCTGTTAATGCTTCTTTGTTGATCACAGGCCATAGACATGATGCCATTACATGTTTGGATGTTTATAGTTTCATTTATCTATCATGCTGTAATGTTCTTCTCATTCACTGATATAGCATTGTTAATCTCTTGGGGCTTCACTTGTATTATTGAAGCATTGCAAATGGACCCAAAGTTGTTATGATTTGTGTTGCTACTAGTTATCGTGCCCTTGTTATTACACTGCTTGATCACCATGCTCTGCTACTATGGGTGAGATATCTATGTTGTACTATATTATGGAAACCCATTGCATTCTAGTTGTGGCACCATACTTGTGTTAAGGTATGCTCGCTATTTAAAAGCCCAAGAGCAATAATATCTCATGATTGTTTGATTTTTGTTACCTAGCCACTGTTACTATTTAGGCACTAAACACATATCATATTTTTTTGTTGCATCAAATTATGAGGATCCCAAAGCCCAAGAGCAATAATATCTCATGAACCTCATACACTATGTTTCTACAGCATTGCTTAGCATGGTGTTGATCTCACTACTATCTTTATTGCATACAACCCAAGAGCTGTTATGGTACTATCAATCACTTAACCCACTTGATGACTCATTAGGGCATTGTACTTGTTTGGCCACCATTAATTACCGAGTGGCATCACTATATGTTTGATTGTTGATACTTTTTAGGTCTATTTTAGTGTAACATCATGCTATCATGTACCCCACCCTAACTTTATGTCTCCATGGCATGTTGAATATTTTAGATGTTTATGAAACAACATTGTTAACATTGTGCTATCATTGCCTCATGTTATGTTCCACACATGAGATGCTCTATTGGAGTACTAATTTGTAGATTAGGAAAACATCTATGCTACAGTGTGCCTTATCTCTCACATAGATCTGTGTACCCTATTCTCTATCATGTTGATGAAGAATGCTTCTTGGATCTGCCAATGCCCTATTTTGACCATGCTCCATTGACTTGGCTTTATGATCTCAGAGTGTCCCTCTAATACTACAAATTTACTGAATGCCCCCACATGAGTCAATGCCTCTCCTTAGATGGATAGGGTTCTTAGAAACTCTATGGGAATAGAGCTTCTGACAATCCTCACAAGCTCAGTGTAAGGTACTAGGAAACTCAATGCTGACCATGGGTGATGTAACCTATATCTGCACATGGAACAAACAAATTTGTGAAAACATGGTGTCATTTATTCCTAGAGGCTCCTTGATGCACATGCCCTGAGTACAGCCCCTATTAACGGTGTATAGCTGAGTACATGTATGCATGTTTATAGATGTTGTTGCACCATTCATTGCTTAGATCCATTAGATCTAATCCATTTCTCTCTCTCTCTCTTCTTGCAGGTTCAAGATCACAAGAGCACACTGGGCATACTAAAGATCAAGTCTCATTACAGGCAATGTCTAGTAGCCCTGCATCTAGCGTCATTAATTCTATATATTTGCACTCATTTATGAAATTCTTGCATTGGCTATGCTCATGACATCTGTGAGGTCAAATGATTGTTTTCTTTTCAATTCTTTCTTCTTTATGTATAGTATATTCAGGACGTAACATGTAATCTTAGATGCAATAATAATTCCTTTCTTTTCATGTATTTGTAATAAATGAACACAAATCTTAATCTAGATCACCTAATAATGCAAACTAGGGTATAGAGCTCATCTAGTAACTAGGTTTCCAAGATGTACAAAAATATGACAACAGATAGTTCTAAAAAGATTGACGATTTCCTGACTAATCAGAGGAGATTCAGAAGAAAAACCAGTATAGGCTATACTGGTGAAGAAGAATCATCACAACAAGCTAAAAAAGTCAACAATAATCAAATTCAGAAACCTAAAGTGATGACATGTTATAACTATGGAAAACTAGGACATACATCCAATGTGTGCAGAAGCAAAGCATAAGGTAAACCTCTTGCCATTCCTAAATTCAATGGATATTGTTATTATTGTGGTAAGTTTGGACATCCAACTTATGAATGCAGAGCTAAGAAGAATGACATTGCTAATAATACTACTAAGGAGAAAATATGCTATACTTGTAATAAGCATGGACACAGTGCAAGGGACTGTAAGGAGAAAATGAAAGAAGTCTGGACACCTAAAGAGAAACTACAATGAAATCCATATCAACTGAAGAGACAAGGTAACTCATATGTTTGGGATTATAATACATGGACTAATTGTACTATATGTGGTCGGTATGGACATATTGCAGAAAACTGTTACAGAAAGAATCAGATTGGACAATCAAGAAACTGGACAAATGCAGGAATGGCATGTATGCACTGTCACAAGGTCTGTCATGTAAGAAAGAACTACAGAGACCGAGCACTTGATGAAAGCCATATATTTGAGAGTGGATATAACATTGTAGATATTATGAAGTTAAGGAAAACAATGTTGAAGAAGGTATCTAATGAGAATGGTGAGTCAAGTAAAACTATCAATGAAACCTCATCCACTGGATTGGGTGACATCGGTACCTCCACTTAAGATGACAAACATTTGTATGGAACTGACATTTTAAATGATCACATTTTACATATAGTTCCTTATATATGATGTACAAATACCAAATCTACATGAATAAAGATGCACCATGGTTTATGTGTTATAAGTTTACAAATGTCACATAGCTAGTAAAAGAAGAAAAGTGAGTTGGTTACCCATCGGTAATCACTATACAAGGTTAACTAACAACAGTGCAAATCGATTAAGAAATTCTATGTTAATCGATAAAAAAGAAATTGTAGACATTACTGAGCTAATAGTTGTTTCGTATCAGAAGTTAGGTCACACATTTAATGCACCAAAGTTTGAGTGGGAATATCAAAAAACCTATAAATACACAGAAACAGAGTTCATTGTTACATTGCAATTTCAAAGAATAGAGATCTTATAGAGAAGAGTTTGAGCTAAATATTTTAGAAAATATTAAAAGCTACTGTAGATCAAATCGACAACAATTCTTCGACAATAATGAGTAAGTTCATCTGCCTATCGAACACTGGTTATCTATTGTTTGTCAAAACCCTAGAAATAATTTATGGCATCAACATCGACTACAAGAAAATTGCAGAACATTGAGGAGGAAGTAGAATTAATTGTAAGGGCACATTTCACCGATGAGAAATTCAAACCTCATCCCAAGTTCACAGCACAAACAGATGATATGGGCACATTTTCTAGTATTCCAGATAGGGTTTTGTTAAAAGAAGATGTTAGGGCCTATATTCATTGCAAAATTGGTGAAGTATGAGATTTTGAGACCATTGTTGCTTATTAGCAAGCCTGTGGACTAGATGGAAAGATTAAATCTGAATACAAGAAGATTGAGGAGTTAGGGTTATGATGTTTTACATACTTCCCGCAATCCTTCCAAAATGACTAGATAAGAATCGTGCTAAGTAGATTTCATGATGGAAAATTTTGGTTAGATAAACCTATTGAGGTCACAAAGAAGATTATCAGTAGAGTTCCTGGGTACCCTACAACCGATAAAGCCAAAGTCTTTTGAAGTTCATCTTGTTCTGACATTGAAAAGAACACTAGAGCTCAATGGGATGGTAGGGCACTGAAAATATCAACTATCAAAGATCCAGTGGTAAAATTCATAGCTCATGTCATTGGGTACAAGATATTTCAATCTAGCAGACCAAATAGTGTACCCTACAGCACCATGGACATGGCATATACAATTGTGAAGAAAGATCACCAGGTATATCTTGTAGAACTGCTACTACACCAATTGCATGACAATATGAAGACAATAAAAGAAAAGAATTCCAATACATGTAAGTGCAGATCACTGCTTGTCTGTATGTTTTTCTATGTGCAAAAATATGTACTGGGTATTAGTAAAGTAAACTAGCAATCTAACAAACCGATAACTGCACAAATCGGTGAAATGATGAAAAGTCTAGGAGACAATCTGAATAAGGAATTCAAGGCATATTTCAAAGAATTTCAAGAAAAAATGCAACAAAGGAGTAGAATTCCAAGGGATTTAGTACGTAAATTTGAAGATGACATATGTTTTGTAGTAAGCATAGACCACTCAATGATAAAGGTAGTAGAACCGAGAACAAAATGGTTAGCACTGATGGGATATGAAATGAATCATGATTTCACTTTGAAATCTATTAATGCATTGCTAGCATTACCAATAGACATCACTACCAGTAGGTTTAGCATATATGAGGAAGCTAAGTCTTGAATCACAACAGACATAGAGATCGAAAAAATGTCTAGAAGAGTGAAGAAAATGAGAAAATATGTCACAAAAAAATATGGAAATGCATCTGACTCACCTAAGGAGTCACCAGTTAAAGAAGCAACTGAAGGTCAGTTACAATTTCCTGACAAGCCCTATGATAGTGAGGAGACCGAGTCAGACAAAGAAAAGGATCACACACTGGTTCCTCACACCAATGATGACCAAGAAATGCAGCTACCAAAACCTGAAGGAATGAAGACACATTTGTCAACTGTTGCACAATATATCAAGAAAGTAGAAGCAATAAAAGTAGGAAAAAGAAGAGCAACTACACCAACATAAAAATATGTTAAGAGAAAGACCAATAAAGTAGCCGAGACATCGAAGAAAAAGAGGAAATAAATAAGAAGTAAAGAAGATATAGAGGAGACTGACACTGAAAATGATCCTAATCATTTAAAGTTAGTACATAATAGGGAAAGTACAATAGAAGAAATAATTAAAGATATAATTGAGAATGGAAATCTTACAGATCTAGGCATAGGCAAATTTGACAAAATGTTAATTGAGGACAAGACAAAGCTAGAACATGTTGTTGTCCAGATGATGATTAAATTCAAGAGAGTACCAATGCAATTCACATGTCAATTGCCGAAGGAACTTGATGACAAAATAAGTGAAAGATGGGCTATTACACTAGATATAGAGAAAAGGAAAAGAGAACGATCACTAACTCATGCAGCCTCACACTTTAGCTATGCTATTGTAAGTGAATACATGACAAAGTATTAGGCTAGATTTCAAGTCAAGAATAGAGCAATGCAGATCATGGATGAGAATGTGGATGATATGGATGTCATATGTGATTCTCTATGGACATCAATTTTGCAAGAAAAAGATAAAACTGAACAAGAAGCATTCCTGAAACTGTCTAAGAAGAGAAAACGTTCAAAAGGTAAAGGTATTTTCATTGGTGATGACAAAGAAAAGAAAATAGCAGACACCATTATATCAGTTATTGAGGTAATTGATATCACTGAACAAAAGGAAGAAATGAAAATTTCATAGGATGCACCGGATCAAGTAAAGATCCACTTGCAAAATAAAACTGATGATGATGCACTCATTGAGGATATCACTAACGGTGATCCTGATGATGAGCATTACGAAGATGTGACAATTGTACCATACAAAGCTGAAGTGTTAGACACTGATAGTGTGTTCACATCTCTACCAGGTGAACTACCTATACTTGCAGAGGTAGTTGAAATAATTTCACAAGTACAACCTGATGCTTCTCATCCCAAGCCAAATAAAGATACAACTGAGATACAAGCACCCAAGCAACTTACAAATACAAATGAGCCCATCAAAATAGAGGCATAGTCTACAAAAAAAAGAAACCAAAAGAAAAAAATTCAACCAAGGTGAACCCACCTGACACTACAACTGAGACTCCCACACCATCTACCTAGGAGTAGAAGAAGGATGATACGGTGTCAATTGGGAAAGATACTCTAAAAAGTGGAGAAAAAGCTATTGTTATAAGTGAGAAGAAGTCACCTCTTGCATAGAAGAAGAAGAAGAAGAAGAAGAAGAAGAAAGTGAAAGGGACGGTCACCATTGATGACGTTATAATGATACCAAAATGTGACCTGAGAACCCTAAGCCCCAAGGAACTAAGTAGATATGGGGAATTATGTTCAAGGAAAGTGGCACTAGAAAAGTTAAGGCAAGAACACAAACATAAAGAAGTGTTAAATGATGTGAGGGATATCCTGCAATAGATAGTACTAGAAACAAATATTGATGAGAATACTCCCATCTTAGATCAACTTGCTACACTCACCGACAAAATCAATGCCCTTGATACCGATGTAGACAAAAGAATAGAAGAATAAGCAGAATCAAAGATTCAGAACAAACTAGAAGAAAGGATAAGCACAAAAGTGGCACTAAACAAGGTAAAATTATCTAAGGTCATTACCGAGGTAAAATATATTACTTAGATAATCTATCAATTTCTCATCAATCTTTGTACTTCAGACACCTTCACTGTAGAAGTCAGTGAAAAGATAAAAGGTTTAGAAGTAGAGATATAGTTGAGTACACAAGTAGCTATCTCTGAGAAAACTACTTTCTTAAAGCATATTAATCGAGTTCAAGAACTCTGGTGGCTGATAGTAGATTTAAGGAATCAAGAAGCACACATCACTGATCAGGTTACAGAGTTACAAAAAGAACTCACTCCTTACCTAAAAAAATTTTAAGCACACATTATCAAAGCTGAATAGCTTGTAGAAACACCAGAGATTTCAGTTTTGGATAATATCCTTGACATGCATGCACAAGTCAGTCTTGAGCATATTGCTCTTACCAACTTGAAAGAGGAATGGGACAACCTCTTGGAGTTTGTAAAGAAAACCCATCACCACATTTTTTATAAGATGTAAGTACACATTATATATATATATATTTTTTGCATTTGGCATTATTATCAAAAAGGGGGAAACCATGTATATGCCAAATAAGTATACTTTGATATGTATATTACATACTACCGGGAGCATGCATCAAGGGGGAGTACTTTGTACTTAGAAATTTTTGGATATGTATATATCAGAGACATGAGGAATATATAGAAACATTTTGTCTATATACATTCAAAGTTTTGATACTAATGACAAAGGGGGAGATTGTTAATCTCTATTGAGCATTTAAGGTTTTCATTACTATCAAAAGATAGTAAACAGGTTGGTCGGTTACTTATATTAAGTTGGTAGGTAACTAGAAGTAAGACAGAGTAGATGGTAAACTTTTACACTAAGCATCACAAATTTACCGAGCACCAGGTAAACTAACCCCGATGGATAGTAAACACCGAGCATCACCATATACACCGAGCAGATTATACAGTGTTTACTGATGATCACAAAAAATGGCATAGTAATCTCAAATGGCACATTCTTCTATGCAAATAGTTACAACAGATCGTAAAATGGTTTAGCAAGATTGAGGACAATTTATTGTAAATAGATACTCATTAAATGTAATGTTTATCTTATTGTAATAGTTGATCTAGGTTATTTTTCACCGTAGATCTTAGGGTTATGATTATTTTTTTAACCTAATTTTTGCTAAGGTGGAAAAAATAGAACACTATATATTTTTTATGTTTACACCATTTTATGAGGTTGGGTGAACTAATATATATGAATCATGGAGCACTTGAAGAAATTGCCTATCTTCATGACAATTAGTTTACCGAGCAGAACAGAGTACATAGGATATCAGATTGAGCAAAATCAAAGAAGCCTACCGAGCAGAACAGAGTAGAAAACCATCATAGATAAGGTGATATTTTGATGAGCACTTATAGATCTATTTTAGACAATTGAGTTGTCAACTAGCAGATAATTGCCTATTACTTTCTGATAATTGTGATAGAGTTTTTGATAAATCTCTTAATAGAGTAGACTTAGCAGTCTTATGTAAATCTCTTAACTGAGTACACACTTCATTAGTGTTGTTTAAATCCTATAAGTAAGTAGATCTAGCTGATCTAACATATTACTCCTAATACAGTAAGATCAACAGAAGTGATCAAAACTTGTAGCCTTAACAGGAAAACCTTTTCTATCTGTAGTAGTGAAGAATTTGTGGGTGTCATCCCCACCATAGTTTTTACCTTCTTACAAGGGTTTCTGCATTACCAAAATACTTGTGTTATGTGATTGTCATATTGATTTCATGTTGTTTACTTTCTTAAGTTAACTAGATGATTGATTTATACAGTTATATTCAAGTTATTTTGATCGGTTATCACAAGTATTCAATTATAGATCTAAAAGGTTTTGCAAGTAAATTTTTGAAGGCATTGATTCACCCCTCCCCTCTCAGTACCTATCTCTCCTAATTCCAACATTCATTTGTGTCAACATCAAAAGTCTCATTTTTGCACTTAACCTCAACAAGTTCTTCTTCTATAGTAGCATCCTTTTTTATCTTTTTAATGTAATTAGTGTCATACATTCTCTCTTGTATCTAAGAATTCTCATTTATCCTTACATTGTTACTTTCAATCATCTTCCTTAATCTTAGATTAAAAAATTTATAAGCCTTTCCCTTAGTAGAATAACTAAGGAAAACTCCCTCATCACTTCTAAAACTTCCCTATCTCATTATCTCTCTTGATATACAACTTACTACCAAATATTCTAAAATATTCTATAGTAGGAGTATGATCAAACCATAATTCATAAAAGGTCTTACTTGTACCTTCTCTAATTTGAATTCTATTCAATGTGTACACCGTTGTCCCAAGAACCTCTCTCCAATACATATGAGATACATTTCCTTCAAGAAACATTATCCTAGAAGCATCCAGTATAGTCCTATTTCTTCACTCTGCTATCCCATTCTATTGTGGAGTCCTAGGAGCAGTTGTTTGTCTTTTTATTCCATTCTCTTCATAGTTTGAATTGAATAAGTCTGAAGTAAATTCTCCACCTTTGTTTAACCTCAAACACTTTATCTTTAAACCTGATTCATTCTCTACTTTTTATTTGAATAACTTGAATTTATCAAATTCTTCTAATTTTTCTTTCAATTAAGTAACCCACATCATCCTATAAAATTCATCAACAAAAAGTATGAAATACCTTTCACCATAGTATGATCTTGTCCTTGTTGGTCCACATAGGTCTATATGTACAAGATCCAACTTTACTTTTTATGTATATACTTTTCTTTTATAATTTCTTCTAGTTTTTTTTCCCATAATACATTCTCTCCATATGGTGTTAGATGGTTTCACAATCTTCAATAGATCTCTTATTGCATTAGCCAAACTTTCCTTCACAATGTTATCAAAATTAACATGAAAAAATATTTTGTGCCATAACCAATTGTCATCTACCTTTGCAACAAAACAAGAGGCTCTAGATGTATTTAATTCAAATACATTACCTCTAGAATTAGCACCAGTTACAATCAACTTTCCTTCCTTACTTCTGATAAAAATTTTACCATTATTGAATTGTAATTAAAAATATTTGTCCATTTGTTGTCTAACACTAAAAAAGTTATGCTTAATTCCATCAACAAGTAGTACATTATCAATATTAGTCTTTCCATCCAAAGTAATAGATCCTACACCTAAGATAGGTTTAGGAAGATTGTCTCTAAATCTTACAACACCACCATCATACTTTACTAATATAAAAAACTTGTTTTTGTCTCCAGTCATATGATGTGAACAACCACTATCTATAATCCATTCAATTTTCTTATCAACATGAGATACTAAAGCCTTTTTCTCATATACTGGTTCATCTCTAATAGAAAAAATCCAATCTCTTCATAATCTAAATCATCATCATCATAAATGCCTTCACTAGCATAATAACATTCCTTATCCTTCTTAGAGTTCAAAAACTTAGGCCTGTACTTAGGAACTCTTGTAGGACATCTAGATGCAAAATGACCTATCTTATTGCATGAAAAACATTTCAAAGCTAAATTTCCTTCAAATTTACCCTTACCTATCTTTTCTCTTCTATAAATCAGTGCAATGAGTTCATCCATCTTTCTTTCTTTTTCCATTATTTTTTCCCATTCCTTAGCATACTCACCAAGCTCTTCTTTTAGGTCTTCACTATTGGTGCTTGGAAGTGCAGACATTATCTTCTTATGTGCCAATGCCTTGAATGTAGATTCAACTTTAGGGATAGAATCTCCCATTTTAGTAGCTTCAAATGTAGTTAGATTTGCAATCAACATCTCTCTACTAAAGTTCAGGTTAAAAGGAATAGTCTCTTGAATAGATATAGCCTTAAACTTGTAAGAAGGTTTCAATGATCTAAGGATCTTTGCGATGACTTCTTCTTCATCATAAGTGCCTCCATAGTTTCTTATTCTAAACAAAACTTCTATAACCCTTTGAACATAAGCCCTAATGCTTTCATCATCATTCATTTGTAGCTTCTCCATCTTTTTTTTCCACTTCTTTAACTTCTCTTACTTGGTATACTTATCTCCTTCATATAGTGCTTCCAATCTTTGCCAAATTCGGTGTGCCGAATCCAAGTCTTTAACTTCATTAAATTCTCCTTCAGATAGTGTGTTGATTAGTGCTTTGCTTGCAACCATGTTGTATGAGAATACCTTCTTTTCATCTTCATAGCTACCTTATTGTTTTTACTCAACTAATAGTTGATGCCCAAACATACCAAATGAGTTTGTATCTTGTTCTTCCAACTGTCAAAGTTTTTAGGATCAAATTTCAGACTATCCTTCCTATAGAACACCATCTCCAAGATCACCTCAAGATGTTAAGCTTTATCTCTAAGGACCACAAGCTCTGATAGGGATTGTTAGGAATAATAGTCCACAATACCACTGAAAGGGGGGTGAATCAGTTGTATAAGAGAATATTAAACTTCAAAATTTGAATAGCAGTAATATCAAATCCAATGAACACAATGAATGCCAACACAATAACACAATATTTTGGTGTCAAGGAAACCTTGTTAGGATTCAAAAAAGAAGAGTGGGCTCACTACCCAAAGAAGGTTAAATCCACCTTCAAAACTCACTTTTTTCAACACAAGTGTAAATGAAGAAATACACAATATTTTGAATTGTCCGACAACAACTATCTTTTCTTGATTAGTTCCAATGAAGTACGCTAGTAATTATCTTCTCTACATCCAACATACACAAGCTCATAGATTTCACAATCTTCTTTAGATCACATAAATTCTCACCATTATCTTTTCCAAAGAAAATACTTTACATATATACCCTGTTACATTCTACATGATTAGGTCAGCTGATTAGGCTTTCCTAATATACAAATAATTACATATAGACCCTTGCTAAGATACACAAGGTATCTAAAATAAGTATATAATGATTATGTTAGCACTCTGAAAAAATTTCATGCTTGTAGCATTTTCCCCCTGATCTCCACAATGTTTTTCATGTCTCTGGCCTTGAGACCCTTGTCAAAATTCAAAAAATCTAGCCGTTATGATTAGAACCCTTTGTTATGCCCTGGCCTTGTTCTAATTTTAAGTTACCTTTACTAGCCACTAATGTTCCAAATCTACATGTGCTTACTAGAGACCACTTTACCATGTTCATAGTTACGTTTTTCATGTGTCGATGGGGTCCCCTTTAATCTTTCCTAAGTTACTAGCACCCAGTGTATTTTAATTTTTCCTAGGTCTGACTGTTTTAATACTTCCTAATGTTTCAGCTTTGTATTTTTCTAGGCCCAGCTCTCTGACACCATCTCCATCTAATGGTGGGCATATCTTCTCATGAGATGTTTCAAAGGCTTGCGAACTTAAGAGAACCATTGATTCATTTTCATGACGTAACCCTTTCAATGTAGGCGGGTCCACTACTAGGTAGGCTCATGTGGCAGTCTATCAGTCGTCGAGATATCCTATAAGGCATGGCAGGCCTGGTATCTCAATTAGATGATTCCTAATCGATGGTTGGTGTGTAAGTGCATAAAATCTTTTGAGCCCTTCAGATCTTGCACCAGTTGTCTAATCTTCCTAGCGGTATAATGTTCTAGGTGGGTCCAAAATAACACATAAGCACAATTGGCACCTCTTCGTTGGTTGTGTCAGTCAGACCATTTGCCAGGTATATTCAAATTGTTTAAATTCTATTGGTCCATGTAGTATGAGGTGGAATCCTTTTAGTGGGACCTGGTTTCTAGATCTGTCAGTGGGTCCTAATCCTATCAGTGAATTGATGAACGACATATAATCTTATGGGTTTTGTTAGAGGCTTAAGATCTTGTGATGGCCATTGATTTTGTTTTTTGTCAGAGGGTTGTTAGAGATGGGAGGAGATTCTTGATCCGACGGTGGGCGTGTAATCTAATAGAATCTTGGAAGTCTTTGCAAACTTCAAATGACCGTCAATCTTCCTGATGTGGGCCCGGTCAAATTTTCTCAGTCTTTTAGTGGTAGGGATAAAGGTTTTGGCAGTCTAAAAAATAATTGACGGCTTTGCTTGTTCACATGAAATAGCGGTGGTTCTCTAAGTTTTTTAGCAATTCAGAGAACAAGCATTCGCAAAATCGCTAAACTTTCTGGAAGATGGATAAAGTGTTTCGTGAACTAGCAGTATCCTTTTGTTGCCAGTTCGCTAAATAGAGTACCAGGGTTAGTAAGTTACCTTGTCTCATGTTCCCTTGAGTTAACCCTGGGCTATCTGATGAGTTAAGATAGATGGCCCGTGAAATAACAGGATCGGATGGTCATGACTAAAAGTTGGTTTAGATTTGAACATCGACTGTCGATTTGCTACAAGCACCATGAAAGTAGCTATTTATTTTCAAATTTGAATTTGCAGAGGGTTTCTAGTGACAAGAAGTAATAGAATTTATGGTTTTAATAGCCGATTTTGATTGGTCTGGTGGCACTTGCTATTGCAGTGTGGTCAAGGGTGTTGAGTGATCATCTACAGGGTTTGTACTATGTGGTTTTGTGCCTGAGGTGTGTTGCAGGTGGTTGAATAGACTAATTTTCATGGTGGATTTATGATCTTCTGTACACTTTTCTAAGAATTATCATAATTGGAGATCAAATTTTGATCTATTCTTCACCGGGTTGCTTGGTTTACCCCAAAGTGTAGTAATTTCTGATCTTTTGAATTGTTTTGGTGGGTGGAAACCCTAACCCTTACCATGGTTATCCATAGCTTGTTGCATCCTAACTTGTGTAGGATTCCAAGATAACCAGGGGTATATATGGTTGTAATTTTGACTTTGTAAGGGTTTTAAAATCCTAGCTCCCAAGGGTTCCTTTTCAGTTCCATGAAGGATCCTTTTCCTGTAGATTTTCTCTACTTCTCTGCATATAGGGTGTTCCTTTCTCCTTTGTTGGCTTAGAGAATATGATATGTATTGTAACAGGTTTGTCTTATGTATGAGGATTTAATA
Organism: Chamaecyparis obtusa; assembly: GCA_027943335.1. Lineage (NCBI taxonomy): Eukaryota > Viridiplantae > Streptophyta > Pinopsida > Cupressales > Cupressaceae > Chamaecyparis > Chamaecyparis obtusa. The sequence goes on from BSBK01009858.1 coordinate 242,177, forward strand.
TATTGTTACTGTTACCAAGCTATCTCTGTTTGAATTCTGAATTCATTAATCATACATCAAGGGTGTTTGATTTTTCTTTTTGCATTGCCTATGTGTTTGCAAGTGGAGTTGTCTTTGCAGAGACTAGTTTAAGATTAGTTTTCATCTATGTATGAGCTGAGGTGTCAAAGATATGTCATGCTTGTCTTCCAGTGGATGCTGGTTAATGTATTATCTATTTATAGGTCTCTTCTAAGGGGAGGGTTAAAATCCTTTGAATGGGTAATAACATACCTGGATACATAGGTGGGTTGTTAAAGTGAGGTTTGGTCATGGTCTATGATTGATGTTAGGCATCAACACATTGAGTACATTGTCTTCTTATTTCATAGTTGTCTATTATAATAGGGTATTTGACTTTGTGGCCCATTGGACAAGACACTGGTCTATCAGGGACTTACGACATCTCAGGGGTCTCTTCAACCCAACATTAAAATCACTCAAATCAAATACCTTTCTCTTTCATGTTGGTAGTAGTAGTAGGATGTCCTTTCTAGTCTTCAGACTCATTCTATGCAAGTAGGGCTATTGCATGTGAATTGGCTTCATTTGGGTACAAGATACCTAAAGGGGTTTGAAGACTATTCCACAATAATCTATCTGCAGGCCTACTATTTGTCATGAGGTATCTTGAATGTATAGATAAGGCAATACCTACTTGAGTGATGTGGAGCTCAAAGAAGAAAGAGGATGTTCTCTATCCTCATCAATTGGTTCTATTTTTTTGTCTAACTTGAGTGCCTAATTTGAGGATCAAGCCCACCTTTTGATTCAAGTTTGGTCCTGCAAGGAAAAGATACAAACAAAATGGTGACTCTACTGGGGAAAGAATAAATGACAACAAGTTTAAGATGTCCAATTCCTTACTTTTCTAAATTATCCCAAAGTCTGGTTAAATGATCACAGAGTCAGATAAACAAACAAAGTGTTTGCTAAAATATTCTCACTAAGTGTTGAGTGGTGGCTCTGATTTCTCTAGTTGATCAATTCAGTTCCTGATAGATAGTGCATGCTTACTTTGTGGAGTTTTGTGTTGATTGGGAGAGGTACAAAGAAAGGTAAAATATTTTCTTCTTTAAGGAGGTGGCGACTCTACACAACAAAGAATCTAATGGAGCTTCATGGTGAGCTCTAGATCTGCCCTGCCTTCCAGTCAACAAAGTCTTTTGCTACAAAACTCTCAGGTGATTTTAAAGGTCTTGATGTTTCCTTATTAAGTGATCAAGCACTAAGAAAAGGATAAGGTGTGAGTAGAGGTTTGCATAATTCAAGTTTTTAGTTGCATCTTTACAAAATTGTATGGAAGTATTGCATTAATTTTGATGGGTAGGCTTGATGAGGAGCTTGCATTCCTTGAGCAAGGCATCTTAGTGATTACATGTCATTGATAAGGTTGAAAGTAGGATGCAGAAAGGATCTATCCATATCTCTTTTCTATGATAGATTTTGGGATGTATATAATAAGCTTCCTGATGATGTTGAGTTTTCAGAAACTGAGTTCATTGGTTTATTCTTGGATCTTTGTTTTCATGAGTCAACCAGTTGGTCAGATGCATTGTAGGAAGAATATTATATATGTATCAGAAATTGGATACTTAGTGATGACAACCTTGGGCTTGATGATGCACTTTGGTTTATGTCGTTAAGTGCTGATAATTGGGGTGATGAAGATAGTGAGGTTGTGGTGTCTTCATATGAGTCAAATGCAACATGGGAAGAAGTAAGTGATGATGGAAGTGAACATTCTTTGGATAGTGAAGATGTTGAGGGTGATTCGTCCTCAAGGTATGAAGACAAAGAAATAATAATTCATTATGATATCAGTGAGGCAAAACATGAATATTTGAACAAAGTGTTATCTGATGGGTCTCTTTTGGATAACAAGGGCATAATCATGGATACTACATGCTTGGTAGGTGATGATGACTATGAATCTTCATGTTTTTCTAACTTTTCTTCATATGCTATGAGTCTCCATGAGGTTGAGATGGGTAGTGAACTTAAAGTGTTCCCCAATGCTTTATATAATGAAGAGTTTGATGATTATCAACCCACTTTTTTTCATGATATTCAACAAGGTGTATTGCATGAATTTGTCAATCCTTTGTTTGAGGGACATGTGGAGATTTTAGATTCATTTGAATCAGGATGTTCTTCTTTCTCCATCTGTGATAAAGTTTTAAGTGATGTTGCATCATGTTCATCAGAAGGTTGTGGAATAGTTGCAAAATTTGGTAATAATCACATTTGTGAACATGAGTTTGACTATTCATCTGAACTCCAACCAGCTGCACCTGAGGATATGCAAAGTCAAGGTATGAATGAGAATTTTTATCAGATAAAGTATATGGCTTTTGCATTTTAGAATGATGGCATACATGAATCAGTAGAGAAAGAACAGTTTTAGTTTGATGATAGTATTCATTAGCATGCTGAGTTTTACTTTCATAGTGAGCAAGATGATGAGAGTGTCCCAAGTTTTTACATGCACTATGAAGGTGAGGATAAAGATTTTGTTTTTCCTAGTGGATTGATTGAGAATGTTGATATGCCTAGTGAAACAAATGGGAATAAAGTATCTAGTTTACCTCAAGAAGAAAGAAATGAAAACCCAATTTTTGATAGGGGCAAAGATTGGTTCAAGTTTTGAGGTTGCAGGTTTTTTGTAAAAATGTACACTCTGTATAGTTTTTCCTTCTAGTTGTGTTTTTCCCTTCCTCTTTCTCTGGTTTGGTTGCTAGTTTTTTATGTCTCTGTGCCCTTTTCCAGTGGGATGGTCTGCTTTAACTAGTGATTCTAAGTCCTTGTTATGCCTGCAAGAGGAATACATCCCCAGACAAAGCCACTGTTAGCACTCTGAAAAAATTCCATGGCTGTAGCATTTTCCCCCTGGTCTTTGCAATGTTTTTCATGTCTCTGGCCTTGAGACCCTTGTCAAAATTCAAAAAATCTAGCCGTTATGATCAAAACCCTTTGTTATGCCTTGGCCTTGTTCTAATTTTAAGTTACCTTTACCAGCCACTAATCTTCCAAATCTGCATGTGCTTATTAGAGACCACTTTACCATGTTCACAGTTAGGTTTTTCATGTGTCAGCCAGGTCCCCTTTAATCTTTCCTAAGTTCCCAGTGCCTAGTGTATTTTAATTTTTCCTAGGTCTGACTATTTTAATACTTCCTAATGTTTTGACTTTGTATTTTCCTAGTTTCGGCTCTCTGACACCATCTCCATCTGATGGTGGGTGTATCTTCTCATGAGATCTGTCAGAGGCTTGCAAACTTAAGATGGCCATTTATTCATTTCCATGATGTAACCCTTTCAATGCAGGCGGGTCCACTACCAGGTAGGCTTACATGGTGGTCTATCATTCGTAGAGATATCCTATAAGGTATGACAGGCTCGATCTCTCAATTAGATGATTCCCGATCGATGGTTGGCATGTAAGCACATAGAATCTTTTGAGCCCTTCAGATCTTGCACTAGCCATTTGATCTTCCTGGCAGTATAATGTTCTCGGTGCATCCAAAATAACATGTAAGCACAATTGGTGCCTCTTCGTTGGTTGTGTTAGTGGGACCTTTTGCCAGGTATATCCGAATTGTTTAAATTATATTGGTCCACATATTATGAGGTGGAATCCTATTAGTGGGACCCAGTTTCTGGATGTGTCAATGGGTCCTGATCCTATTAGTGAATCGAGAAATGGCATATAAGCTTATGGGTTTTGTTAGAGGCTTAAGATCTTGCAATGGCCATTGATTTTATTTTGTGTCAAAGGGTTGTTAGAGATGGGAGGAGAATCTTGATCCAATGGTGGGTGTTCAATCTGATAGAATCTTGGAAGTCTTTGTGAACTTCAGACAACTGTTGATCTTCCTAATGCGGGCCTGGTCAAAGTTTCTCAATCTTTTGGCGGTAGGGATAAATGTTTTAGCAATTCTAAAAATAATTGAAGGCCTCACTCATTTGCATGAAATAGCAATGGTTCTCTAAGTGTTTTAGCGATTCAACGAACAAGCGTTCATGGAATCGCTAAACTTTCTAGTAGATGGATAAAGTGTTTTGCGAACTGGCGGTATCCTTTTGTCACCAGTTTGCTAAATAAAGGATCGAGGTTAGTAAGTTACCTTATCGCATGTTTGCTTGAGTTAACCCTGGGCTATCCGATGAGTTAAGACATAAGGCCCATGAAATAACAAGATAAGATGGTCATGACTAAAATTTGGTTCAAATTTGAATGTCGACCATCGACTTGCTACAAGTGCCATGAAAGTAGTTGTTTAGTTTCAAATTTGAATTTGCAGAGGGTTTCCAATGATAGGAAGTACTAGAATTTATGGTTTTAACAGCTAATTTTGATTGGTTTGGTGGTGCTTTCTATTGCAGTGTGGTCCAAGGTGTTGAGTGATCATCTGCAGGGTTTGTACTATGTTGTTTTGTGCTCGAGGTGTGTTGCAGGTGGTTGAATAGACTAATTTTCATGGTGGATTTATGATCTTCTATACACTGTTCTAAGAATTATCATAATTGGAGATCAAATTTTGATCTGTTCTTCACCAGGTTGCTTGGTTTTCCCCAAAGTGTAGTAATTTATGATCTTTTGAATTGTTTTGGTGGGTGGAAACCCTAACCCTTACCATGGTTATCTATAGCTTATTGCATCCTAACTTGTGTAGGATTCCAAGATAACTAGGGGTATATATGGTTGTAATTTTGACTTTGTAAGGGTTATGAAATCTTGGTTCCCAAGGGTTCCTTTTCAGTTCCATGAAGGATCCTTTTCTTGTAGATTTTCTCTACTTCTCTGCATATAGGGTGTTCCTTTCTCCTTTGTTGGCTTAGAGAATATGATATGAATTGTAACAAGTTTGTCTTATGTATGAGGATTTAATATATTGTTACTGTTACCAAGCTATCTCCATTTGAATTCTGAATTGATTAATCATACATCAAGGGTGTCTGATTTTTCTATTGGCATTGCCTATGTGTTTGCAAGTGGAGTTGTCTTCGCAGAGACAACTGGTTTAGGATTAGTTTTCATGTATGTATGAGCTAAGGTGTCAAAGATATGTCATTCTTGTCTTCTAGTGGATGTTGGTTAATGTATTATATGTTTATAGGTCTCTTCTAAGGGGAGGGTTAAAATCCTTTGAATGGGTAATAACATACTTGGATACACAAGTGGGTTGTTAAAGTGAGGTTTGGTCATGGTGTGTGATTGATGTTAGGCATCAACACATTGAGTACATTGTCTTCTTGTTTCATAGTTGTCTATTACAATAGGGTATTTGACTCTGTGGCCCATTGGACAAGGCACTGGTCTATCAGGGACTTAGGACATCTCAGGGGTCTCTTCAACCCAACATTAAAATCATTCAAATCAAATACCTTTCCCTTTCATGTTGGTAGTAGTAGTAGGAGGTCCTTTCTAGTCTTCAGACTCATTCTATGCAAGTAGGGCTATTGCATGTGAATTGGCTTCATTGGGGTACAAGATACCTAAAGGGGTTTGAAGACTATTCCATAATAATCTATCTGCAAGCCTACTATTTGTCACGAGGTATCTTGAGTGTGCAAATAAGGCAATACCCTCTTGAGTGATGTGGAGCTCAAAGAAGGAGGATGTTCTCTATCCTCATCAATTAGTTCTATTTTCTTGTCAAACTTGAGTACCTAATTTGAGAATCAAGCCCACCTTTTGATTCAAGTTTGGTCCTACAAGGAAAAGATACCAACAGATTACATTACAAAAATTAAGGACCAAAAAGCTTAGCTTCCATTCTCCAACCAAAATGCACACTACATCTATGAAGTAGGCTCCCAAACAAGTCTTCTCCAGAACATATGCCATAGCTAACATCATCCAGCATTCTATACCTTGCACTAACCAATGTACATTGTTTAGTGCCTTGAATATCATCCCTCAAGCTCACATACACTGAATCCATACCTTCTATAAGATATGCCAGAAACATAGAGAATCACTTTGTCAACTTTCACTGTCACTCTCTAGTAACCAGTCTTGACCAAAACATTTGTAACTCATCCAATTCACAATATTACATGATGTGATATTGGATATAAGATCACAACATCTTCCTAAACTCTCATCTAACTTCACATGATCTGAAACATTCATACAATGTCCATCCATTATAATAACTAGCCTATTATCTTTATAGAAGTATATGTTGACATCAGTGACAAAACACTAATGAAAACAATAGTAGCTCCAATATCACTCAATGTAGTGATTAAACATATTAAATGTATCATCCATCTCTCTAGGCATTAGTGGTATCCAACATTAGTATTTTTTGCATCTATCATGGTCTTTTCATCCTATTGTCACAAGGGCATCATGGTATTCTATATCATGGCGTCATAAGGGATATAGTTGTATTTGAACTTTAGTTTTAGCATGTACTTGGCACATGGTCATCTTGGTTCCTCATACCTTGGTCCATAATGTAAAGAACAATATCAAAATGGGATATGCTCTCCCATATTGACATAATGATAGATTCATTTACGTTCATTTTGTATTGGAGGCCTTCTTTTATTTACTTCCACTACCCTCACCCTTCCTTTTTGATATAATTATCAAAATTAATTTTTGATCAATTTTCTCGAGGGGGCATCATCCTCTTCCTCATCCTTTTCCCATCATCTCTTAGACATAACTCTTGGGGCATCTTATTTTCTTCTTCTTTGAGGTGATGTCAATTTCAATAGCACATTGAAAAGAGGGGCAAAATGTAGACACCTAAAATTGTCCATTCATACTAATGTTATTTTTTATTAATATTTTCCCTTAAAATTATGGTTAATTTTATTAATTGACTATAATTATTATATTCTTCTATTTATTTAACTAAATTTATTTTAATTAAATAATTTCATTTTCTCTTTGTATTTAAATTCTACTTAAATACTGTAATATATTAAATTCAATTTAATATATTATCTCTCCATTTCCCTTTATAAATTAAATTTTATTTATTTTATTCCTCTAGTAAGCTAAAGTTCTTCTAAACCATGATTAAATTAAATTTGTTTTAATTTAATTCCTTTTCCATTTTTCCTATGCTTATCTTTTTTCTAAATATTCTTCTAATATTGATTAAAAGGTGAATTACCTCTAAACATGTAGACAATCACCTTTTGCAAGGTAGCCAACTCTCCATCTTTCTTCTCCATCAATAATTTTTAAAATCCCTCTTTCCCTCTAAAAGTGAAGTTTGAATTTTGCATCTTTTGCCACTTCACATTTTTCAAACCCTACCTAACATCATTTTCCTCTTAATCCTAGCCACTCATTTCTTTTTGCCTCTTAATCTTAGCCACTCCTCTTTTGCCTCTTAATCTTGGGCATCCATTATTTTACCTCTTAGTTTCCACCATCTAATTCTTTTCATTTTTATAAAAGGTGGCCTCACTTCTCATTTTAGGTCTAGGTTCTTTTTCTTCTTAATCTCTTAGCTCTTGCATCTTCTAGCATTATTAATCATTCTAGTTCTTTTCTTCATTCCAATATAATATTTTTCTTACTTTCTTAATCTTTTTGCATTCATCTTAGATCTTAATATTTTTGCATTATCATTATCATAGTCTTGAATCAATCTTGCATCAATCTTAATCTTTATCATTTATTAAGGTTGGGACAAGTTCCTCATACTTGCTCTCATCTCCTTCACCATAATCTAGCTTGCATCTGATAGTATATGTATTTAATTTTTCATTTCATTTGTGTTGGGAGAGCTTACCCACAATAATCTCAAAGAGAAAATCAAACAAGGCTTTGGATGCCCTTGTTTTAGCTCATCGGAGGTTGTAGTGAAGATTACTTATTTTGTTACATTTTAAATGACTAACATCCAATATGATTTTTTTGGGTGTTTTGGTGTTTTTCATTTGCAGAAAATAGGTTAATATTTCCATTGCATACAGGAGATATGTGAATTTTTTGAGGGATATTATTATATGTTGTATTCAAAGTTCTTTCCATGTATCTATGGGATTTGAATAGTCATGCAGTTTATTGGGATATTTTTGTATGACATGGTTGTACTTAGTTTTGGACAAGTTTTATCTTGTGCTACCCTTCGATTGGTGGTGAATTCTTGTAAATCAAGACATGGTCTTAGTTGTGGCATTCTGATCAACTCCAAAATATATTTATTATTTGGTGATTATGGTATGCAATGTGCTTATCTTATGTACGACATATCTTTGGGTCTTGTGGTAGTGTGGTATGCAGTTTTAATATGTGTGACCTATCATTTAGGTGAGGTGCTAGCTTGTTGAACTATACTATTTTTTTTTGTATGAATTCAAGGTGACATATTTTTATAGGCTAATATATGTTTATTGTTCTCATATATATATATATATATATATATATATATATATATATATATATATATATATATATATATATATATATATATATATATATATATATATATATCTATATATATATATATCTATATATATATATATATATATATATATATATATATATATATATATATATATATATATATATATAATGAACACCTATTTAGATCCAATGATGGATGAGTGGTAAAATATGTGAAAGGTAATATGATGCAAGAATGGCTATGTGAATACTTGGTGGCAAGGTAAGTAAGTAAAATTATAAGTTTGAAGTGTATTAGACAAGACAAAAAACTTATCACATAGAAGAGTATTCATTTTTCCAGAAGCTTATAGAAGGTTGGCATGAGATCTCTTGCAATCAATTTCTATTGTCATATTATCTTGTACTATCTCATGCATATTTAGATGCAACATTATGAATTCACATTTTTTTTGTATGATATTTCTATAATCAATTATTTTGTATCAGGACAGTTATCTCAACTGGAAGTGAGACAACCTATAATGAGAAAATGTTCCTTTTTAAAAATCACCTTATTTAGTGTCACCTTAAACAATGTTATATTCGTGAGAATTAGTTTCTTCATAGTTTTCCCCATATTGGGTTTTCACATTAATTTTGGTGTTGTAGCATTTTGTATTTGTGTACATTTAGGCTCTTATCTATTTTAAATACTTGAATGGTTTAAGTTTCATAAAATTTTTGCAACAACTATTTCACCCCACACCCTAGATATACTAGGATTTTAAACTGAGTGAGAGTACAAGGAGTGGAGGGAATGGTATATGACCTTCTAGGGCTTCTAAGAAGGAGGGAGATTCAAAGGAGGAAGATGTAGATGATGGGGAGTTTGTGGTAGATGTTGGGGTAATTTTTTTTTGGTCCTTCAATTGTGATGTACATTACTTTTGAAGCCCCCCTCTTAATTGGCCTTTTTATGGGGGTTTGTTGGAGCGAGTGCTTCAGTTTTCTCTAGTATTTGGTTTTTTGGCACATGGATAAGTTTATGAGGCATTCATTTTTTGTTTGGATGACTTTGGGCCTATTTTTGGTTTTGTTCTATGGGATTTTTTTGGCCCCATCTTTGGTCTCTCTTTTTCTCTTTGGTTTGCTACAACTACTCGATTAGGTTGTGGTAGGTTTTAACCCATTATGTGGTTCTCTTTTCCATTGATATTGTGAGTGTTCCACTATTTGATACCCTATTTTGCTTGAGCTCATCTGGGGTTGTTTCCTTGTTCTTGGTATATTTTGTGAGTTATTTTATTTTTGGGCATATTCAATTCTTTACAATTCCTTGAGTGATGGTTGGGCTCCTTTTCCAAATCTTTTCAATGCTCAAAATTTTGTATTTTTGTTGGAGGGGTCAATTTGTCTAGGTTCTCTTTTTTATGGTGCTATGAGAGGATGTTTCTTCTACATCATCATTGGACCATGCTCCTATGTCATTCTTTAGGTTTGTCTTGTCCTTGGGGCATTTGGTGGTTGGTTGGCTTGGGTATTTCTTTGTGGCTATTTTTTGTTTTGGGTGGAAGCTTGGTGTTCCTTTGTTCTTATTGTTTTGAGGAGCTTTGTTTGCTAGCTCCTATACCTTGGGATTTTTTGGTTGAGTGATTTTGGTTGGCTTGTCTTTCTTGCCCCTATTTTTTGGAGAGATTCATTTTGGGGTGTTGGTGCTTCTTTATTTTGTAGAGCGGTTATTTTAACCTTTGGTGGTGTTAGTGTTGGTTTGGGGTTTCTTAATCTATACATGTGGGGCTTTGTGGTTCTTGGTAGATTGTTATGTGTTCTTGCCAAGTGGTGGATGAAATTTTTTAAGGAATCAACTTGGACTTGTGTAGGTTTTGGTTAAGGGTATGTGATGTTTTGGTTGTTTTCTACCCTAGTATTTTTTTTTCATTTTTTTGAGAGCTATTGCCACTAAGATCTAAATTCAACTCTATGTAGTTCCTATTTAGGTGGACCTGATCCCTATTGAGGTGGACTATTATCATGTGGTTAAAATCTGGTGGTGACTCATTCTTTCTTTCTTGTCCTCTCTCTCTAGTCTCATCGAGGTGAGGAATGATACTAGAGAGGTTGATTCTAGCTCTAGAGTTGAGGAGTATTGGACTTTGTTATGGGGTGATCATTGGTGTGATCACTCAAATTCACAAATAAAAGCTTTCTTGATTCCCTTCCTTTTTTTCCCTTCTCTTTTGATCCTTTTGAGGTGGGATCCTCTCATATTGAGGTGGGGATAAGTTTCTTGTGAGAGTTGTGGATGGACTAGGTGGGTTTCATTCCTCCTAGTAGATTTTTCATTGAAGGATTCAATTTAAAACCTTTGTTGCAAGTTTGGGGAACCTTTCAAAACTCTTTCTTGGTTTTGGGGTCCTTGTTAAAAAATATTTTTCTTCAATGGACTCACCAAGGTGCATTCTCTTAAGGTTGTTTATTTTTGTTATGGGATCCAAATTAGAACCTGTAGAGGTTTTGGGAGCCTTCCAAAACCCCACATTCTTAGATGGTTTTTCTTTGTATATTTTCTTGAGGATGATTGCTAAAGTTTTGGGAGCCTTAAAAAAACCTATTATAGTTTTGGGAGCCTTATCAAATCCCACTGATAGTTTAGTTTCTCCTTCAAAGTTAAAACTATCTAAGCTATTTGTTAAGGCTAGGAGATAATGGAAAAATCTTTTATATTTGATAGGGAAGTTTAGGGTTGTGAGAGCCTTGATAAAGCTCACACTTCTCTCAAGTTATGGGTTCCTAGTGAAACTCATGGTCAACTATAACTAACATTAAGAGATCCTTAAAAACCCTATTCTTTGATTTGTTTGGCTTTGGCCTATAGTTTTTCAACTTGTTCTTTAGTTTTTTATTACATTATAGGTTGTTGGTTTGATGTTGATGGTTAGTTGTTGTTACGTAATGCATATCTACTATAGATATTAGTTTAGACAGATTCTAGATTGCTCTCAAAATTTGGTTGTTAATGTGTTTCAGGGCCCATCAAAATCTATTTTATCCTTAATAAAAAGCTATTTCACCCTGAAATAACTAGTTATTATAGAAACTTGAACTGAGTAGAGGAAGGAGTGGTCAACAGTGTGGAGTTTGTATTTTAGGAAGCTACAGTGAATCAAGGGAGGCTTCTACTTTAAAAGAGGATGAGAATGATGGTGGAAGAAGCTATTTTATTGCTCATAGTAATCAACTATTGGGCATTGTCTCTTTTTTTTCTACCTTATATAGAGTATCATGGCTTTGGTCTTGTTCCTTGGTGTAGAAACTCTAATCTTGGTGCTCATCTATGGTTTCATGCTTGTGGGAAGGGGTTTGTTGGATAGAATTTGTTTGTTCTAACTACCTATATGGATGAGATAGTTTTATTTGAGGCTAATGATTATTTTGCAACTATTCCTCCTTGGGTCATTTATTTTCTTGCAAATTTTATCTTAGGGTTTTTAGTTTCAGAGATATTCAACCAATGAGCTCAAGGTTTTCTTCAATTTGGAACCCCTTTTGTTTTGTTTGTTGGTGATAATTTTTAGGGTACTTTAACAAGAGACTTGGTTGGAGCTGGTTGCAGTTTTTTGTGGTCTCTCATTACCATTGATGTGAGTTTTGATTGATCTAGTGGTTTTTGTTTCTGGTCACCTTTATTGTGGAGATGAGTTTTCTAATTCTACCTCCTATTTTTTTTTTGGTGGTTAGTATTTTTCTTTCTTTTTTACTAGCTTGGTTTTTACTTCTAAGGTGTGTAAATTTTAGGCATTGGTTCTTTCTTCCAAGATGGATTGGCTAGATGTGGGCCCAAGTGGGGGATGCCTCTATTTTTCATGCCCTTTTTTTCTATATGGTCACTTCTAAATTCTTGGATTTGATTTAATTTTGGGGCTTTGAGGGTTATTTTTTGTACTTTTTTGGGGGTATTTTTATGGGTTTCAGAAATTATTTTTTTGATATCCATATTTTTTTTATCTTCATTTTTGGGAATTTATAATGGCTGGAGTCTCATTTTCCTACCCATTTTATTACTATCCTTTTTAGAAAGACAACTTTTAACACCTCTCTTGGTCCCCTGCTTTCCTGTTATGCCTAAAAGGAGGAAAGTACAACTAAGAGGGGGGTGAATTATTTGTGTGTATGTAATTACTCTAATTCCACTTTAGCTACTTATATATTGAAGATAAATTATTATGCAAGATCTATAACATGTAACATAGATCACCAATGTTTGTTCTCAAAGAAACTCAATTAAGGAAAAACCCAAGCTATAGTCAAACCCAATAGATGAATGTACTTTATTAGAGAACTACTTAGTTAAGATTGAAATATATAATAAAGGATGCACTTGAAACCATAGTCTTACAACCCAATCTGCAAGCTAACTATCTAGAGCTCATTGCTCACAATGCAATCTCAAATCTAGCCCTCATTCAAGTTCATTGATCTATCTTTAATAACAATGGGGTGGATATATATATTTCATTACAATTGAACTAAAAAATACCAACTCTTATTTGAAAATAGTTCCAATGAACTACAAACTCTTTCTTAAGTGCAAAAAAAACATATACATACTCCTCTCTTTTACATGCATTCTCTTAGTTAAAAAATAACATTTTATTATACAGATTACAATGAATTTAATCCTCCACTAGGTTGGCTAAGATCTATTAAAATAAAAGATAAAAAAAATATGCTCAATCACCAATATGATCCAAATTAGGTTGGCTAAGAATTAAATAGGATCTAAATCTTCAACCTTGAACATGCTACACCATTGTAGATGCAACACAAATAAGTACAACATGTTTCTCCATCAAGTCAACTAGTACCCAAATGAAGAAACACCAAAACACTACCAAAACAAAAAATATGATCACATCAATCAATGTAGACCAACATCATGATCATCAAACAATCCAAGAACACCAATGAGAAACATGAATACCATCTAGAATATTCACACAATCTCTAATACAAAATCCAAACTGATCTTTAACTCTGATCAATAGGAACACTAAAATACTGAAGTTAGTCATAACAAAAGATAGCTTTTATACTTTGAATCATGAACAACACTATCTTTGAACAAAATGATAAGGATACATGCAATCTCTAAACTCACAACCTATGAAAAACCAGATCCTACTCCTACCAAACCAAATACTCATCCACTATTCACAAGAACATTATTACACAATCATCCAACAATTCAACCATTCCTCAGTCAAAATGTCATACCAACCTCTACCAACCTCTATAGATCACCTATAGAAACCTCTAAATATACATTATGATCACAACTCAATAACTTAAAATTATCACTTGATCAACTAAAATCCTCCATAACAAATGCACTAAATACATTGTGTGAAACAATATCTATTATGTTGATATCAATGACAAAACATTAATATTAGCATACCCAAATCCAAATATATGACATGCTTAACAATATTTCAACAATCTCCCCCTTTGGCATAGATGGAAACATATGAAGCACCAAGAATTGATCAATTCACAATGAGAACAATATATTATCCTAATCACTCTAAATATCGAGAGCTTCAAACTTCTTCAAACCTCTCAACACAAGCTAATTTTTCTTAGTTTTTCACATAAATTCTCCCCCTTTGACATCAATCAAAAAGGGCCAAAGATATCAAAAATACCAAACCAAGAAATAGCCATAAGACTACTCCCACTAAGGAGTAGACTGCAAATTTCATCAATCTAACAAATAATGTTCTGATAGATTCTCTGGAGTGATCCTATCCTTAGCATCATTATCTCTGATCGGGAGGGGAAATTACCTCAAGCATTTACATAAGATACTCAAAAGTATCCTTCGACAAATTCTTTGTAAATATATCTATAATCTATTCCTTAGAAGAAATAAAATATAACTTTGCTTCTTTTTTATTAACTTTATCCCTCAAGATATGACACTTAATAGAAATATGCTTTGTCTTTGAATGAAAAATAGGATTATTTGAGATATTTATAGCACTAGAGTTATCATAGTGAATAAAAATAGCTTTCATCAATGTTTATCCTTATTTTATTCATCATTGTATTCATCCAAATACCTAGATTATAGTTAATTGTAGCAACAACTTACTTAGCTTCAAGAGTAGATTGAGAGATACAATCATACTTCTTACTACTCCAAGAAACTAGTTTCTTACCCAAAAAGAATGCACCTCCACTAGAACTTTTTCTATCATCCATATTACATTCCCTATCAGCATTAGTGTATACACTTAGAGTAAAGTTGTCATCTTTTTCATATCATAATACATAGTCAAATGTACCCTTCAAGTATCTAAAAATTATTTTTACAACCATATGAGATTCCTTTGATTCAGCTTGAAATTTTGTAGAAATCCCAATAGCATTTTATATGTTTGGTCTAGAATAAGTTCCACATTGTATTCCGCCAATCATATGTTTTTAATATGTCTGATTAGCACAAGGCAAATCATCATCATTATTCAGCTTGAAACTAGTAACCATAGGGGTTCCTATCAGTTTTAAATCTTCCATACCAAATTTCTTTAGTAGTTCTTTGACATACTTGGACCGAGTAATAAAAATTCCTTTATCTACCTATGTAATTTGTAGTCCAAGAAATAATTTAATCTCACCTATCATAGAAATCTCAAATTCTTTTTTCATTTCATCAGAAAAATCTCTACTCAACTCATTATTTCCACCAAAGATGATATCATCAAAAAATACTTCAGGAATAAAGACATTATCATCAATTATTTTAAAATATAAGTTACTATCTATAGTTCCTTTACTGAAACCAATCTTTGACAAATACATGACTTGTCTAACATACTAGGCTCTAGGAGCTTACTTTAATCCAAACAGGGCTTTCTAAAATTTGCAAACCATATCTCCTTGTTCAATTAGAGTAAAACCATTAGTCTATTCAATATAAACATATTCCTCTAATTCACCATTTAAGAATGGAAACTTAACATCCATTTGATAGACCTTAAATTCTCTATAAGATGCATATGCAAGAAGTATTCTAATAGGTTCAATTCTAGCTATAGGAGAAAAATTCTCAATGAAATCAATACCTTCCATTATTGAATATGTTTTGCATACCAATGTTTCTTTTTTATGAACGACTTTATGATCTTCATTCATATTTTTTCTAAATACCCATTTAGTATTGATCACATATTTGTCAAGAGGTTTGGGAACAATAATCAAAGTCTTGTTCTTTTCTATCTGATCAAGTTCCTATTTCATTATTTTCATCCAACTGTCATTAATAGACACTTCTTTAACATCTTAAAGCTCAAATTTAGATAGAAAACATGTTTTATCTCTAGCAATTATTCCTCTAGTTTGAACACCTTTATTCTTATCACCCATAATGATATCTTCAAAATGAGTAATTCTTACATACCTTGGATCTTTTGGTGTAGGCTGTGTAGAAGACCCTTTAGTGTTAATATTCACTTCTTCTTTTTTCTACTCTTTTGGTCCATCCTAATTCTAGTTATGCACTTCCAAAATGTTATTATCTTCTTTATTCATGTGATAAATGTAGGTTATTTCTGATATGATCTCATTCTCATCAACTCTGACATTTTCACTTTCCACAACCTTCTTTATTATATAGTTATAATATTTATATGGCTTGCTCTTTGTATAATACCCATGAAATATTCCTTCATCACTTCTAAGATCAAAATTTCAAATATCTTCATCCCTCTTAATGTAGCATTTACTTCCAAATTTTCTAAAATATTTCACTCTAGGAATATGACCATACCAAAGTTTATAAGATGTCTTACTAGTTCCTTTCTTGATTAGTACCCAGTTCAGAGTATATAATGTTGTGCACACTACTTCTCTCTAGTAGATATGAAGAACATTTAATTCAATCATCATAGCCCTGTCTATGTCTAGGATAGTCCTATTCCTATGCTCAATAACACCATTTTGATGTAGGGTTCATGGAGAATAAGTTTGTCTTCTTATCCCATGTTCTTAAAAAAATGCAGAAAACTTATCAGATGTAAATTCTCTACCTTTGTGTGATCCTAGGCACTTAAATATTCTTCTAGATTCTATCTCCACTAGTATCTTGAATATTTTGAATTTTAAAAAATCTTCTTATTTCTCCTTCAAAAATGTAACCCACGTCATCTATCAATAGTCATCAACAAATAGCATAATGTATCTATCACCGAAATTACTTCTTGTCTTAGTAATACCACATAGATTTGTATGCACTAAATCCAACAATCCATTTGAAGAATATGTCTTATTATTGAAATTAGATCTAGTTGAACCTTTCCCAATTGACATTCTTTACAGATATTGTTAAGCTTTATCTATTGAGGTAAATCTCTAACAATATGACTAGTGCTAATTTTCACCATATTATCCAAGTTCACATGACAAAGTCATCTATCACATAACCAACTATCATAAATCCCAGCAATCAAACACTTATTCTCAATAGCTCTCAAATAAAATAGATTACCATTAGTATGTGTACCTAATGCAATAAGATTTCTTGTTTGTCCAATGCTCTTGCAAATTCCATCCATACATTCTGATCTGTAACCTTTATCCAATAACTATCCAACACTTAACAAGTTATGAATTAGACATTCAACATACAAGATATGATCATTATGGTTTTTACCATTCAGACTAATAGATCATTTTCCTTTAATCAAATAAGGATCATTATTATCAAATTTAATAAAACCTCCATCATAATCTTCAAGTTTCACAAACTTATCTTTATCACCAGTCATATGTTGTGATTATCCACTATCAATAACCCATTCATATATTTTCACAACTCATGAAACCAATGCTTTTTCTTCCTCATGATTATCATCTTTAATAGAAATAAAAAAAATTTAATCCCTACTAGAAATATATTCATCATCAGTCACAGCTTATTTAGCATCATAAAAACTTTAAAGACCCTTAGAATGATATTTCTTAGATTTATCTCTAGCATTCTAGTAATTTTTGTTCAAACATCTAGATGAAATATAACCAATCTTACTAAAATTGAAATATTTATAATGTAATCTCCCTTCACACTTACTGAAGCCCTTAGGTAGTCTTCTTGCAATCAAGGCTTAAATTTCATCAATATCCCTTTCTTCTTCCTCAATTTATTCCCAATTATTAGCATAGCATTTGAATTTCATCTTTATAGAGATTTCTCCGTGGTCATACTTGGTCACACTTTTTTTAATATAGTCTCAACCTTTGGAAGTTCCTTACTAACTTTAGTCATGTCATAGGCTCAAAGAATTCCTACCAAATCTTCTCTTGAAATAGGTCTTATAGTTCTCAATTTTTCAATAGAAGAAACTTTGTCACTATAACATGTAGGAAAACATCTCAGAATGTGGTCAACAACTTCATTGTCTTTCAAGGTACCACTAGCACATTATATTTCATAGACAAAATCATTCACTCTCTATAAATAAACTAAGGTAGTTTCTCTTTCACTCATATTTTTATCTTTATATCTTTATTTTATTCCCTGCAACTTATCTTTCTTAACATAAGTATCACCTTCATAAATAGTGATGCAGGGGCATTCTTGGGTCCTCAGTGAATCCACATGGTGGTGTGTTATTTTTCTTTTGTGTTACTCAGTTGCAGATTTAACTAATGATCTTGGTTATTGAAGGAGGATTGATCACTAAAGGAACTCAGTGAAACCTCTTGTGCTCGGTGGAACTTTTACTCGACGATGTATATGGTGCTCAATCTATGTGCTTTCTCAATGATGCTTGGCATGCTCAGTTGTTTCACTAGTGCTTGGTTGTTTCTCTAGTGGTCAATATTTTTGGTTTACCGACTAGAATTCTTGGTGATTTGGTTGGCCAACTTGGTGCATTTATTGTTGGTAGCTATTGTTGCATTCTCCTATGTAGATCTAGAGGCTGACATGGAGAATTAAATGTTTGTAAGGCTATTTGAGAGTTGAATGTTGTTTCATTTAATATTTGTTTGTAGTAGAAGCCTACTTGGCTTAGGAGCTAATTGTTTCTTCCAACCAACTTGTGGCTGAAGATTAGTATTTAAGGATTTTTTGGGGTAGTTGTTGAGGGGCATGAAGAGAAAAGATAATATTAGAGATTGAGACTGATCTAATAGTCTTGGATCCTCTGAGATCTTGAAGATCAAATTGTTATCTGATAGTTTTCAATAGCAGAGCTAGTGGTTGTTGGCTTGGAGACAAGGAGATTGCTTGGAGGCTTGTGAGCTCAAGTTTAGATTTGCCTTAGGGTTTCCATCAATTGCTGAGTTGTTCAGAGCTAGACTAGCTAGGAGGTTGCAGAATTACTCTTGTAATTGATTGTAATTGGCCCTAACCTAGAATGCCTTACAACTGGGCATGTTAATGAAAATTTAGTTTGAAGAAATACTTGTTGTGTTATTCCCGTATGTTGGTAGTTGGTTGCAAGGTTGGATTATCCTTAATTGCATCCACCATCCTTGACTGTGTCAGGTGGTATTAGGGAAAAGGTTGTTCTTGAGAAAAGTTTGGATCTTGAGTGAAGGTTGATCTTGTGAAAAATTTAACCTTGTTGGAAAAGAGATTGTGTGATTTGAGTTGCAAATTTGTGGCACTGAACTTGTGGGATCTTGGCCTAGTTGTTCATGTAAGGTGGCAGGCTAATCTGACTTGCATACAACATGGAGGTTGTCACAAGCTAGTTGGTGTAGGGTTTTTTTGCTAAGGGTTTTCTTATCTTTGAGGATGCCTCCAAGAAGATTGTAACCTAGGGTGATTGTAGTCCTCTATGATACTATGGAATCTAGGATTACAGAGAAAGTGAAATCTAATTTTAGATCAGAGATAGAGCTAATGAAGAATGATATGATTGCTAAGATCATGAGGGATATGACTAGTGTACATCACAATGTTGGTACTGAGGATGGTTATGAGGAAGCTGATTGTTAGGAATGAATGTTGGATTTTGGCAGTCATTCTATAGCAGTTTTTATTGCATTCATGACTATGATTGTCATTGATGTCAACACAGTGATCTTTTGGAGACTAGCAGAGAAGCAGATAGTGTTTTGATTAGCACACATGGGATATTGTAGTTGGAGCTATGTGATGTTGATGTTATACTCTTCGATATGTTAGTTGTCTATGGTTAAGAGCACAAATATT
This sequence comes from Chamaecyparis obtusa, assembly GCA_027943335.1. Lineage (NCBI taxonomy): Eukaryota > Viridiplantae > Streptophyta > Pinopsida > Cupressales > Cupressaceae > Chamaecyparis > Chamaecyparis obtusa. The sequence goes on from BSBK01009858.1 coordinate 261,804, forward strand.
AATTCATTGATTCATGAAATTTATGAGTATTTTGGTAGAAGTAGTATTCAGGCAGTGTTCCTTAGTAGCGTTTTGTGGAAATCGGATGTTATTTCCTAATCAAGATGGAATCTAGTTTTGTAAAGTTAAAGGAAAGTTTGAGACACATTGATGGTGATGTGGTTCATAGTGAAAACTTTGAGGTCACGTGAGTGAAGAGTTATTGCATCTGGAAGCTGACAGTTATGTGTAATTTTGATGTAGAACGTGGAAACTTTTATTTTGTAATTGCGTGTCGACTCATTTGTAATTATTTTGAGTGTGGTATAAAGGAAGGAATGTTTTTCCTTATTGTATGTAGTAGTTTTACTATGAAATAAGTGTGAGCATGGTTTTGGTTACATGTGAATGTAAGCATGAAGTGAAGAAAAGAGTCTAAGAGGTTGTGAAAGCGAAATTGTGAAGGAAGACATGTGAAGTACAAATATCTAGAATTGAGATCTAATGTAGTAGTGAGTGTAGTTTGGCATAGTAAGGAGGTAACATATTTCATATTATTCTTCTAAATAATATTAAGGTTATTTGGACAGTGAGTTCGGTGATCTTACCCTGAAGTTGTTTGGGCAGTGGGTCCTTCTATCTTCCATAACTCTTAACAGGGTTAGAATCTTTTAACAGGGACTCAAAATTTCCTAATATAGATTTATATGTACTGAATGTATTTCATAAGACTCCTAATAGAGTCCATCCTCTCACAAGGAATATTCATAGTAGTCCATCTTTTGTGGGCATCATTCCCACCAGGGTTTACTCTTTGAGAAAGAGGTTCCCTAGTCAACATATCTTGTGTTATTGTGTCATTGTGTATGAATATCTTTGTATGGTTAGTAATTGCATTGCTTACATGGTTAAATGTTGTTGAAGATGTTAAAAGTTATAATTATTTGATAATTGATTCACACCCCCCCCCCTCCCCCCCGCCCTCTTAGTTATCTTGGTGGACTTTACTTTCTAACAATTGGTATCAGAGCTAGGTTGTTGAAAGGAAACTTTAACAGCTTAAGGAGATCCATGATGAATTTTAGGAAAGAAAGCCCTAAGTTTGATGGAGTAAATTTTGATAGCTGGAAAGAGAAGATGAAGACACATCTATTGTGTTTAGGACCAGGCTATTGGTTGATTGCAAAGAATAATAGGACTATAATTGAAGAAGACAATCTTAAAACAAGTACTAAAGATGAGGTAGATCTATTCATGTGTAACATACTTGCAAGAGAAGCACTCTTGACAACACTTCTAGAGAATGAATATAGTCAAGTAAAATGCTTTAAGAAATCTAATGAAATTTGGAAAGCTTTACACTCTACTTTTGAAGGTGATTAACATGCAAAAAGAGCTAGGTTATATAATTGGATATGTGCATTTGAAGATATTAGAATGATGGAAGATGAATCTGTTAGAAGCTATATTGGTAGAATGTCAGAAATTGTTGCAGGGATAAAATCTTGTGGAGGATCAAAAATAGAGAATGAAGTGATATGGAAAATTCTGAGGACATTGACTCTTATATTTAAGCAGACAACATAAATGATCGAACAAGTTGTACCTTCTACTACAAACTTTACAAGAGAGACTCTTCTTGGAAGATTGGAAGTAGCAGAGATGAACCTGAGGTTATTAGGAGACTTACCTAGAATGGAGACAACAATCATTGCTCTTAGTATTCACCCTACTTTGTCAAGAAGTACCAGTATGAGTGGAGATTATGCCAGTAGCAACATATCTAAAAATGAAGAAGATAAGAAGATTGAACAAGGTATTGCCTTTCTTTTGAAAAGAGAACTAGACGGTAAGAAAATTTTTAAATGTTGGACTTGTCAAGAATATGGTCATTTTGCATCTAAATGTCCTAAGAGAGTTAATAAGTAAATAAATAATTTCAAGCCTAAAAGATCTAAGGAATGTTATTATGCTAATGATGAAGATCTTGAAGATAGTATAGAAAGAACTTTGAGTGAAAGTGATACTGAGAACAATGATGAAATAGGATTTGTAGCAATTAAAGAAGAAAATTTTGAATCTTATGTTAAGGAAGAGAAAGCATTAGTTTTCCAAGTTCAAAAGAAAGTTGATTGGATTATAGACAGTGGTTGTTCACATCATATGACTAGAGATATGAAGAAGTTCATAAAGTTTAACAATTATGATGGAGGAGTTGTTACAGTTGGTAACAATGCACCTTGTTTGATTAAAGGTATAGGATCTATTACTCTTGATGGAAAGACTAATACTGATGATGTTTACTTTTTTGATGGATTGAAACATAATCTTTTGAGTGTTGGACAGTTAGTGGATAAGGGATATCAAGTTTGGTTTACTGAGAAAACTTGTGTGATAAAGGATAAAGATGAAAATCTAATTGGAACTAGATCTAGAACCAGAGGTAATGTATTTCAGTTGAATCCTACTGAGATGACATGCTTGATTACTAAAATTGATGACAGTTGGTTATGGCATAGAAGGTTTTGTCATATAAACTTTGATAATATTGTGAAAGTGAGTACTACACTCGTAGTAAGGGATTTGCTTAAAATTATGAGGCCTACTAACATGATTTGCAAAGAATGTGTGATGGCTAAATAGAAGATAAGTTCATTCCCTAGTAAGAAGTTCACATTGGCAGAGAAGTTGGAAATTGTTCATACAAACTTGAGCGGTCCTCCCAGTACTAGAGGATTCTACGGAGAAAGATATTTCATGATTCTTGTTGATGATTTTATAAGAATGATGTGGATTTCATTTCTGAAAGAAAAATCTAAAGCATTTGATAAGTTTAAGATCATTAAGAATAAAGTTGAGAATGAATCTGGAATGAAGATTAAATGTTTGAGATCTGATAGAGGTGGATAATTTACTTCTAGTGAGTTTAACACTTTTTGTGAAGTGAATGGTATTAAGAGATAGTTTTTAGCCCCTAGAACACCTGAACAAAATGGTATTGCAGAAAGAAGAAATAGGTCAGTAACTAAAGCAATAAGAGCTATGTTATTTGAGAATGACTTGGTGAAGACATTTTGGAGAGAAGCAGTGAATACAATAGTATATACAATGAACAAAGTACAAATCATAGTAGACACAGATAAGACACCTTATGAATTATGGTTTGTACATGCACCCTCAGTTAAGTATCTTAGAATTTTTGGAAGCAAATGTTATATAAATAGAGATGATGATATTGGAAAATTTGACCCTAGAAGTGATGAAGGTATTTTTCTTGGATATTCTTTGATGAGAAAAGCATATAGATGTTACAATAAGAGAACTAAAATTATTGTTGAGAGTGAAAATGTTAAAGTTGATGAGAAGTTTAAAATTTAGGAAAGAATGCTTGATTATGAATCTGATGAAGAAGCTAATCCTTAGCCTAACATTGAAACTACTAAATTATTCTATGAGACTAACAGTGAATTGTTGAATGAGAATCATACTACAAAAGAAACCAGAGAAGAAACCAGAGAAGAATCTAGAAAAGAATCTACAGTTGAAGCAAGATCAATGACTATGACACTGAAAATGTATCTATCTAGACATCATCCTATTGAACAAGTTATTGGAAGTTTGGACAGAGGAGTTATGACTAGAAATAAGGTACATTTATGTTTGATTTCTCTAATTGAACCTAAATCTACTAATGAAGCTTGTGAAGATGAACATTGGATTAATGCTATGAAAGAAAAACTAGATCAAATTGAAAAGAACAAGACATGGGAATTGGTTCCTAGACCTAAAGACAAGAATGTGATTGGAACTAAATGGGTATTCAGAAACAAGATGAATAAACAAGGAGAAGTAGTAAGAAACAAAGCAAGACTAGTATGTAAGGGATACTCACAGCAAGAAGGAATTGACTATGAAGAAACCTTTGCACCAATAGCAAGACTTGAAGTAGTGAGAATGTTTTTGGTTTATGGAGCTTTTAAGAAATTCAAAGTGTATCAGATGGATGTGAAGTTCACATTTCTGAATGGTTAATTGGAAGAAGAAGTCTACATTGAGAAGCCTAAAGGTTTTCCTTTGACTCAAGAAGGAGATATGGTATGTAAACTGAAGAAAGCATTATATGGACTAAAGAAAGCACCTAGAACTTGGTATGCTATTGGATAAGTATTTGTTGAAATTGGGATTTACTAAAGGAATAGAAAATAGTAATCTATACACAAAAGAAATTGAAAATGGAATGTTAGTTATAGTTATTTTTGTTGATGACATTATCTTTGGAGGAGAAGATGAAACTAGTGATAAATTTGCTGATGAAATGAAGACAAAACTTGAAATGAGCATGATTGGTGAGATTAAATACTTTTTGGGATTACAGATAACACAGAATAGTGATGGTATCTTTGTTAGCTAGACAAAGTACTTGAATGATTTGCTGAAAAGATTTGGAATGGAGAACTATAAACCAATTGGAACACCTATGGTTACAAGACACAAACTATCAAGCAAAGATGAAACACCAGCAGTTGAGCAGAAGAAATATAGATCCATGATTGGAGGATTATAGTACTTAACACACACTAGACTAGATATACAACATTCAGTTGGCATGGTAGCAAGATTTCAAGCTGAACCTAGAGAGTCACATTATGAAGCAGTAAAGAGGATATTGAGATATTTAAGAGGCATAATGGACTATGGATTGTGGTATGAAAAATCTGATGATTTCACCCTATGTGGATATACAAATGGTGATTGGGGAGGTAGTGTTGATGATAAGAAAAGCACCAGTGGTGGAGCCTTTTTTCTTGGAGGAAGATTGGTTTCATGGTTGAGAAAGAAGTAGAATTGTGTCACACAAAGTACAACAAAAGTAGAATATGTAGTAGCAGAAAACAATTGTAACCAAATAATTTGGATGAAGAAGATGTTGAAGGATATTGGAATTAAGTTTGTTGAGCCTGTTGTCATACATTGTGACAACACCAGCACAGTCAATATGTCTAAAAATCCTATTTTACATTCTAAGACTAAGCATATAGAGATCAAGTATCATGTTGTAAGAGAGAATGTAGCTGAGGAAGAAGTCAGACTAGAGTACATAAGCACAAAGGAACATATAGCAGACATATTTACAAAGCCTTTTTCTAAGGATACATTTGAGTATCTGAGAGGTATGCTTGGGGTTATACCCCATCCTACTTTTGAGTAATGATGTAGTTGGTTGCATCCATCTAGTGGTATATGAGCCCTATCTTTTTCTGGATTGGATGTTGGTACTTCCTCTATGGGAGAGTATGTGTATCTGAGCTGAGTCATGAGGACTCTTGTGAATGTATTTTCTAAAATAGTGTCTTTGGACATTGAGTTTTTGTTGACATAGTGATGAAATTTCTATCATTGATGTCAATGGGGGAGAAGTGTACATGAAAAACCCTGTGTACTATCTTTTGGAGAGAACTTAATAGCATAATGAAGCAAGATTTGATTGATGAAGAAGATTTGAAGAACTTTCAAAGTATCAGTGCAGTAGTGCAGTAGTATTGGATTTTTGGAACATTGGATGTCTTTCATCTATGTTTCCATCAATGCCAATGGGGGAGATTGTTAGGAATGAATGTTGGATGTTGGAAATCATTCTATAGCAGTTTTTGTTGCATTCATGACTATGATTATCATTGATGTCAACACAGTGATCTTCTGGAGACTAGCAGAGAAGCAGATAGTGTTTTGGTTAGCGCACATGGGATATTGTAGTTGGAGCTATGTGATGTTGATGTTATACTCTTTGATATGTTATATAGTAATTAATTGATTCATGAAAGTTATGAGTATTTTGGTAGAAGCAGTATTCAGGTAGTGTTCCTGAGTAGCGGTTTGTGGAAAATGGATGATATCTCCTAATCAGGATGGAATCTAGTTTTGCGCATTTAAAGGGAAGTTTGAGACACATTGATGGTGATGTGGTTCATAGCTCAAAATTTGAGGTCACACGAGTGAAGATTTATTGCATCTAGAAGCTGACAATTTTGTGTAATTTTGATGTAGAGTGTGGAAACTTTTATTTTGTAATTGTGTGCCAACTCATTTGTAATTATTGTGAGTGCGGTATAAAAGAAGGAATGTTTTTCCTTATTGTATGTAGTAGTTGTAATATGAAAGAAGTTTTAGCATGGTTTTGGTTGCATGTGAATGTAAGCATGAAGTGAAGAAAAGAGTCTAAGAGGTTGTGAAAGTGAAATTGTGAAGGAAGACATACGAAGTACAGAGATCTAGAAATGAGATCTGATGTAGGAGTGAGTGTGGTTTGGCATAGTAAGGAGGTAACATATTTCATATTATTTTACTGAATAATATTAAGGTTATTTGGACAGTGAGTTCAGTGATCTTACCCTGAAGCTGTTTGGGTAGTGGGTCCTTCTATCTTCCATAACTCTTAACAGGGTTAGAATCTTTTAACAGGGATTCAAAATCTCCTAATAGGGATTTATATGTACTGAATGTATTTCATAAGACTCCTAATAGAGTCCATCCTCTCACAAGGAATATTCATATTAGTGCATCTTTTGTGGGCATCATTCCCACCAGGGTTTACTCTTTGATCAAGAGGTTCCCTAGTCAACATATCTTGTGTTATTATGTCATTGTGTATGAATATCTTTTTATGGTTAGTAATTACATTGCTTACATGGTTAAATGATGTTGAAGTTGTTAATATTTATAATTATCTGATAGCTAATTCACCCCCCCATCTCAGTTATCTTGGTGGACTTTACATTCTAACACTGATGAATATTTTGAAGCTTCTAGATCTAGTAGTGATGATAGAGCCAATTGGAGGGATAGATCTGGTGAAGAAAGAACTAGTTAGTTACAGAGATCTAGAGCTTAGTTAGGTACTAGTTACTGGATGGAAGTTTCTACTTTCTCTGGTACTTTAAAACTTGAGAATTTGGTTGAATGGATTGGTGAATTAGAAGACTTCTTTGAGCTTGAAGAAATTGAAGATCCTCTTCAACTGAGGTTGGCATAGACTAATTTGAAAAGACATGCTTCTCTTTGGTGGAAGGAATTACAAAGAGATAGAGAGGGTGAAGGTGAAATGAAGATCAATCAATGGAGGTTGATGGTGACTAAATTGAAATCTAACTTCATACCTACTGACTATGAGATTGACTTGTTTAAAAAGTTGCAAAATCTGAGGTAGAAATATTTGACTATTGAAGACTATACCAAGGAGTTCTACAAACTTACTATTTAGTCTAGACATAGAGAACTTCTAAGGAAAAGGTAGCTCAGTATGTGAATGGTTTGAGATTTAATATTCAAGATGAGCTTGGTATGCTGAATATTTATTCTATTGAAGTTGCTTATTAGTATGCTTTGAAGGGAGAAGATAAGTTGAAAAGGAAACAACATGACAATTCTTGAGGGAAGGAAAAGATTGATCACTCAGTGAAGGATAAACCGATTGTAGAAGATGAATAGAAACTGGTGGAACCGAATAAGAAGACATGTAGAGTTATCTTTAAGGGTACTTGTTATAATTGTGGTGAAGAAGGATACTATTCTTTTGAGTGTACACATAAGAAGCTTGGTGACCGATGAATTGCTATGGTGAATGAGAATATTCAGAATGAACTTGAATATGAGAATTTTCTAGTTTGGTGAACATTGCTCGGTACAAAGGTGGAGCCTTGTTAGAGGAGTAACTTGTCCAGGACTCAGTGAAAGCCTGTAGGTAAAATTTTTGATGTTATTGTTAATAGTGGTAGTACTGATAACCTTGTTGTTGAGGACATGGTTCAGGAACTTAGTTTGAAGAGAATGAAGCACCTTTATCCTTATAGGATTGGCTAGTTACAAGATGATCATGCCCTAGAAGTGAAGGAACAATGCTTTGTTGATGTTCATATTGGCCAATATAAAGATCATGTGCTATGTGATATTGTGGGGATGAATAGTTGTCATATATTTCTGGGTAGACCTTTGCAATATGATTGTAGAGATATGTATGATTTTGTTAAGAATGTGTTTACTATTGAGAAGGATGACATGAAGTTTTCCTTGATGTCTCTGCTGGATACAACACTTGGTCGGATAAGCTTGATTATTGGTAGTCGAGTAGAGTTGTCAGATCTTGAGAGGATGGATGATCAGTATGGAGAACATAATTGTTCATTATCAAGTAAATAATTGAAAAGGTAGAGGAGAAAAAAGTGGAAGAGTATGCAAGGTGAGAAGTTGGAGGACTTGTATGTGAAGAACTAGTTCGAGGTTTATGTGTTGAATCCTAGAAGATGTTCTTCAAGGATATGAGAACATCTTTTCAAACCTAGCCTGTCTGATGTAGGGGAATTCTGGGGTCCTTAGTGCATCGACATGGTGGTGTGTTATTTTGGTTGTGTTACTCAGTTGTAGTTTTAACTCACGGTCTTGGTTATTGAAGGAGGCTCGGTCGGTGAAGGAACTTGGTGAAACCTCTTATGCTTGGTGGAACTTGTACTTGGTGATGTTTGTGGTGCTCAATCTACATGATTTCTCGATGATGCTTGGAATGGTTAGTTGTTTCACTCATGCTTGGTTGTTTCTCTGGTGCTCGGTAGTTCTAGTTTATTGACTGGAATTCCTGGTCATTTGGTTAGCTGACTTGGTGCATTTATTGTTGCTAGTTGTTGTTGCATTCTCCTATGTAGATCTAGAGGCTGACATGGATAATTAAATGTTTGTAAGGATATTTGAGAGCCAAATTTTGTTGCATTTAATATTTGTTTGTAGTAGAAGATGACTTGGCTTATGAGTTAATTATTTCTTCCAGCCAATTTGTGTCTGAATATTAGTATTTAAGGAGTGTTTGGGGTAGTTATTGAGGGGCATGAGGATAAAATATCATATTAGAGATTAAGATTGATCTGATAGTCTTGGATCCTATGAGATCTTGAAGATCATATTGTTATCTAATAGTTTGTAATACCAGAGCTAGTGGTTGTTGGCTTGGAGACAAGGAGATTGCTTAGAGGCTTGTGAGCTCATGTTCAGATCTTCCTTAGGGTTTCCATCAGTTACCAAGTTGTTTAGTATTGGACTAGCTAGGAGGTGTCATTATAACTTTTGTAATTGATTGTAATTGACCCTAACCCAAAAGGCCTTACAATTGGGCATGTTAATGAAAATTTAGTTTGAAGAAAATCTTGTTGTGTTATTCCATTATGTTGGTAGTTGGATGCAAGGTTGGACTGTCCTTAATTGGATACACCATCCTTGACTACGCCAAATAGTTTCTAATTTTTTCCCTACCTCTTGTGCAGTCCTCAATCCATAAATGTGTTAATATTCTAAATCAGATAAGGCACTGATCAAAACTATCTTTTCTAACAAGTTCTCCTTAATTTTTTCCTTTTCATCTACACTAGACCTTGTTAAGTCATTCAAAATAGTATAAGGATTCTCAATGATATGTCAGTATTCATCTCCTATTCCCAAGCATATTAGGTAGGTATTCATCCAGTCCTTCCTAATTAGGTGGTTTCTTCTATCAAACTTAGGAATTTATTTTCTCATACTTTCCATGACAATTCTCTTTCAAGTGGTCAAGCTTCTTCAAAAGGACTTACCTTTGACACCAATTGCTAGGCCCAAAAGGAGGCAAGCACAACTGAGAGTGGAGAGAGGGGGTGAAATAGTTGTGTGTACCTAATTACTTTAATTCCACTACAGGCACTTAAATATGAATGATAAATAGTAATGCTAAATCTAAAATATATAAAACATAACACTAAGATTTGTTCTCAATGAAACCCAATTAAGGGAAAACCTAGGTAGTAGTCAAACCCATTAGATGAATGTACTCTATTAGAAGTACTAGGTAGTTAATACAAAAATATAGAACAAAGGATGCACTTGAAACCATAAACTTATAGCCTAATTATAGGCTCATTTCCCAAAGCTCACTGCTCATTATACAATCTCAGATTTAGCCCTCGGTCAGGTTCATCATTCTATCTTTAATACAACAACATGGTGGACATATAGTCCATTACAACTAAACTAAAAAATAACCTTATTATGCGAAAATAGTTTCAATGAAGTACACACTCTACCTTAAGTGCAGAACACACATATGCATCCTCCTCTCTCTTTCTTATATTCTCTCAATTATAAAATGATCTTTCATTATAATGATTACAAAGAATAATCCTCTACTAGGTTGGCTAAGACCTATTACAATAAAAGATATAAACAATATGCTAAATCACCAATGTGATCCAAATTGGGTTGGATAAGACTTAGATAGGACACAAATCTTCAACCTCAAACATGTTACACCATTTTTTATGCAACACCAAGAATAAAAAAATGTTACTCCATCAAGTCAACTAGCACCAAAGTGAAGAAAGGCTAATATGCTACCAAAATAGAAAATTCAATCACCTCCACTAATTCATACCAACAACATGATCATCACATGATCCAACAATGGTGACAAGAAACATGACTACCATCCAGAACATTCACATCATCTCCAAGAAAAAATCCAAACTCATCTTTAACTCTGATTAACAGGAACACTAAAATATTGAATTTAGTCCTAATAAAAAATAGCTTTGCATACTTTGAATCATGAATAACACTAGTTTTGAACACAATGATAAGGAAATATATAATCACCATCTTTGCAACCTCTAAAATATCAAATCTTAGTCATTCCAAACTAAATAGTCATCCATTGTTCATAGGAACACTGTGACACCAACATCCAACAATTCAAAAATTCCTCATTCAAACTAACATACCAACCTCTAAGAACCTTTATAGATCATCTACAGACACCTATAAATAATCCTTCAAGATTGCAACTCAAGATTTTTAAAATAGCACCTGATCACCTAATATCCTTCATACCAAATTCACTAAACACGTTGTCTAAAACAACAACTAGTATGTTGACAATAATGAAAAAAAATTAATGTTAGCAAACCCAAATCATAAACTCTGACATGGTCAATAATCTTACAACATTGCCTCTAGCTTTTTTTGTTAAGGGATTTCTAATGGTTTGGGTCTTGGTTTTCTCTATTTGGAGTAGAGTTCTATTTTGTTTTTCTATCTTGGTGGGCTCCTTCTGTTATCTGGTAGCTTCTCTATGATTATCCTCTAGAGGTGGAGTATCCCCTTATTGAGGTGGGGTTTCTATGTTCTTCTAAAATTATGGTTTCTCTTATTATATGTCACCCGTCCTCTTTTATTACTCTTATAGAGGTGGAGGAATCTTCTTTTGAGATGAAGATTTTCCCTTTGAGAGAGGTGGGTGGATGCTCTATGAGGTTCTTCCTAATTGTTGGTAGGCTAAAAGTAGGTGTGCACCATGTGGTGTATTCCATACAAGATTTTTTCATCTTGGTTATCCTTACAAAGATTGATTCCTTCCCTATTGATGTGGGAAGAAGTATTCCTTCTATGATGGAGATTCTTGGTGTGGCTATTTTTGTTGGTTTTAATTTGATGGTTGTGGGTGCCATGTCAAAACCCTCTTTCACAATTTGGGGAGCTTGTCAAAACCATGTTTCTCCTTCTTTTCTAGTTCTTCTTAGAAGGTTATTTTAAGAGAAAACTTCTCTTTTAATATTATCTTGTTATCCATTTGTCTTAAGGTTATGGGTAATTTTAAAAAAAACTTATTATTTCAACTAATTTGTCAATGTTAATTAGCTGGAGTTTATTTGTGATGTTTAGGGAAGGTATTCAAAACCCCTTAATATAAGGTAATTGTATTCTTTTAAAACCCATGGTTTTTTATAATTAAGGTTAAAATATCCTTGAAATACCCTTCTCTATGACTTGTTAATCTTAGGCCTATTGCTTCTAAACTACTGCTTTACTTGTTGGTATCATTCTAGGTTATTTTTTATTAAGTAAAATAGGTTGTATAGGGTTCTTGAAACCCAAAAAAACTTAAAATATAGAAATAAAGAGAGAAATTCTTAAGGAAGAAAACAAAAAAAAATGAAACAGGCCACTGGAAGGCCGAGAGACTATCTACCACTGAGATAGAGCAGTCAAAACAAAGAAAAAAAGAGACAAGAAAAAAGCACCATGAGAAAAGGTCAGGAGAGGTTCCTGAGCATCACTGCATCATTGGTTTTGAGAAGCTCCATCTTCTCTATCACCTCCTTGATCTTCTGAATGTCATTGAAGTCTTCTTCATCCTTGTTCTTCATGGACCTAGCCCTTGTTCTCTAACCTAGACCTTCATTGGACTTCTCCTTTTCTTCCTCTTTAATAATCTGCACATCCTTGCCTTCCATATTTTCTTCCATTTTGTCTATGAGCAATTTGATGTTCTCATTTGAGGCCTTCAGGATATATCATTTTAGGTTGTTGATATTGAGATAATGATTATATATTTCTCTGTAATGTAATATTGCTTCTATTTGTTGGTTTTAGGTGGTTCTAGATTTCTTTCAAGAATTGTATGTTAATAGGTTTTGGGGCCCCATCAAAACCCATTTTTCCTTAATCAAACACTATTTCACCTCACTCTCAATTATTCAACATGTTCAACAATCGGTATTAGAGATTGGTCCCTTGCTGATAGAGATTAACCACTTCAGGGTAATCTTGGTAGCTTGAATAGACCATGGGAGATTACAACTATAAAATTTCCTAAATTGTTCCACTTGTATGGAGAAAAACCATGATAAATATCTATATTTGGTTCTTAGTTTCCCTCCAAACTAGGTTTTGTATATTCCTTGCATATGGATTTGAGATAAGTAGGATGATATTTGAAAATAATGTAACATCATAGTTGACATTTTGATGTACAAAACACCCTAGGTACATAACCAAGAAGAAAATTTCTCTCCTTCAAACCTTGGCTTTTCAAAAAGGTTCTCAATTATTTAGATGATTCTCTAAATGGGGAAATTTTTATCTTCCATACAAAGAATATAATTACTCAGTTTGATTATGATGATAATTTACACATAAAAAATTATCATATTTGACCTCTATGGAACAACCTAAATATCTTGGGGTGGTGACTTTTGAATAAAATATACATTGTCTCAACAAGAAGTGGTAGGTCATTAAAGGCCTCAAATTGTTTAATAAACTATACATTCTCTATTGATCTCTAGTGACTCGTGTCTAATTTATATTATTCCTATTTTTTAAATATTTTGGCATTATATATTGTATACCTTACAAATTTTACACTCTATCTACCTTAAAAATATCACACTCTATCTACTAGCTACTATAGTTTCTCCTAAGATCATCATAGAATAATTTATTTTCTATATTACCATATAATATTATTCTAAAGTCTAAAATTTTCTCACCATCAAGCCTAAAATATTATATTACATCTTATATTTAGGGCCCCAATATTATGCAAGGTCCCTTTTGACTGAACTAAGGTTCCTAATATCCTAGTGCATCCAAGAAGACCCTTAAATTTAAGTATTAATAGTCACAATGCTCATCATTTGTGATCTTGTCTTCAAATATTTCTATTTGATCACTTTTTATTAGAATACATTTGAAATTACCTTGTTATTAGTATACAAATTACATATTTTATCATTCATAAAGTCTACAAAGATAAAAAAATTCTAACAGAGATAATATAAAAAGAGTTTTATAGCTCTTAAGAATAAAATTATAAGCAATTTAAATTCATGTATGGGCTCTACAAAAATAATACATTGACTACATAGTCGAATGCTAGTATGTTAGTGTGAATAATGTCACTGACCCAATGTTGGAATACAAACACCACTGAGAGGGGGTGGGGGTGAATAAGTGGTTACTTGAAAACTTGATTCTTTTAACTTTTTCAAGCTTTTCAATTTTTACAATTATAACATGATGTTATGAAATAAGAACCAAAAATGAAAGAGGAACAAATTACATGATATATATAGTGGAAAACCACTTAGGGAAAAAACTAGTTTGAATCTAAATGTTTATTAGCCTCTTGGGAAAAACTTTTAGAGATACAACTCTGGGAAGCACAAACACCATGTTTTAGGGACACCTATCTCAAGGAACACCAATCCCTTATATCTAAAGCACCAACTTCTAACATGAAAAAATAGAGTTACAAAGAAGAGCATCATATTTGTTGCAATACAAATCATGAACCAAGAATTCAACTCCAATTTGAAAACATAACACTAGTACATTTGGCCTAGTTTTTCTACCAAAATTTTTGACCATCAAATAAAAAAGTTTTGATTGGTCAGATTATAGAAGGAAAATTTACATTTTTTTTAGTCAATGCCCGTGTATGTCAAACTTTTGACCAATACTATGTAGGTCAAAATTTGAATGAACACGAGAATAACTTTAAAAAAAAGATTTCATTTGTCATTTCATTTTTACGCAGCATGACAAATTAGAAGGGTTGCAATGCATGAAGGAGGACTACTTGTAAGCTAGATTTCCATCTTCGAAGAAGGTATGGTTGTTGATTACATTTGTTAAACTTCATAGCATTAGTCTTTTATGCCATTTTTTGTTTCAGGCTTAGGGTTTCAATATTTTTAATCCAAGATTAAAAATCCAAGATTAGTTTACCACTAATCTTATATTTATTTTCTTCACTCATTTTTGTTAAGTGTTTTGTGCCTCTAGGTTATCATGAACAATAAGGAAAAAAGAAAGAGCTTTGTGCACCTAAACAATATATTTGCCTCAATGTTGTTGCTATTCAGAGGATTTATTGAAGGTATTTTATAGATTGAAAGGACTAAATATGACTTTATTTTGGGATTTCTCATGTTTTTAGGGTTTAGGTTTTAGAGGACCTGTCTCCTTAGTTTCAAATTAGGGGCATGTCTTTTGTCACATACTCCTTGGGCTCATGCATGTCCTTGTTGATTTGGAAACCCACACTTCTGTAATCAAATATCATTTTTTTTAAACTTTTGGTTTTCTTAGTCAATCCAATTCCAATTGATGCTACCAAGATATATCTGATGTGTTTTTATTTCTCCCTTCTTTTAATACACTTTTTGCAAATTATGGCTCTTCTCATATATTTATCATATTATATATAAATTGTGAATAGATAACCTAGTTTCAGGCCCATAATTAGAGACAATTGATTTTCCCTATAAGATTCCCTCTTGCTATGGTTGCACTGGGTCCCCTTAACATAGCCACTACTTATATGCCATTGGTTCATTCTTCAATAGGCATACAGTTACATATCCACTCTTCATACAAGAGATCTTCCATTTATTGAGAGCTTATGTTTTCATGTTCATCTCTATTAGGTGTCATTTTAGATTTTCCCTCATGGTACTCTTTCACCACTAGTCACCTACAAGTTGTAGTAGCCTATTGCTCTCTGTAAAATCTAGGATTTTTATTATCATCCATGAAACCTCATTCCTTGTCTCCTCATCTCTGCATTTCTATCCCCTTGTCTAGAAGCTAGGAGAAATGGTTGAAAGTCTATGTTCACATCAGGTCGATAGTTATAACATAATTATTGAAGTCATAGGCATTACTATTGAAATGTCTCTTTTTTAATCTAATAATTGAATTTGAGTATATGCCTTTTCAACTAGTCATGCTTTGTATTAACATAGAAGTCAGTGATCCACATAGAAGTCATGGAATCTTGAATGATGCATCAAAATCTATGGAACAATCATACATCTTCATTGTCTATAATAGTCTCCATGACTTCTAAATTTCTAATCATGTGGTGTCTTTGTTCTTGATAGCATTAAGTCCTTATGATAGTGCCTTGACTATTCCAAAACATCCTCATGACATCAATGTATAGTCTTCACTAATAACACTGTAACTTCATTAAATTATTTTTCATTTTAGTACTTCAAGAAAAATGAATCTCTCTGACCTTTTGACATGTCTACTTATCATTCTTCTAAAATAGTGCATTTGTGGTGAAATCGATAAAATGTCCAGGAAAGTAGAAGATGTTTGGTCTTCTGGAGTCCAAAATCATTATTGCTAAGCCTTACCCATACTTTATAATAGTGGATATAACATTGCCTCTCCTCATAGTTACTGATTTCACATCTTGAGAACATCTTCACTACGACTACTAGCTGTTGGATGATCTCTCTCACTGAGACTCAATCACAGTGTTGTCCTATTCTCTTATCCATCATAGTGAGGTCCTTTCATGACTTATATCTTCCCTATAAGACTATTGGTGTATATTTCACTAGAGTTCTATTATCCATGAATGCAAAATTGTCTTGTGGTATTGAAAACATCATTAGAAACAAAATACATATCATTGCCTCTCCTCTTGAGAAAATCTCTATATCTTATATTGACCATTAAATCACTTCTCTAATTGTTCCCTTTACCACTACTACTCCTTTATACATAGTCACCATGATTCCTCATGCTTGGTATGGTTTTCCATTTCTTTCATTACACTAGAAATTTATTCCTTGTAAGATCTAATCTCTTCAATCTTTTTTTATCTCACAACTCATAAGGATTGATGTGATGATAGCCTCATGCTCTTCATTCCATGGTCTAAAACTTTGTACAAAACATGCACCTCTTGATGCTACTGCCAGCTTTTACTTTAGTCTTTGAAAGATAATATGATACCTCTCATTACATACAATGTGGCCCTATAGCTGACTTTCATATTAGTGGGTAAGAATTACATCTTTTAATCTAACCATATTTTCATCATGTAGTCATTATGAAAGTAGTAAATATCATCCCTCAAACATTGAATAATATTGTTTTGAGGCACTCTTCTTGAACATGAATATTTTCTTTCACAACATTGTCATTCTATTTTGTAGAAACACTACCAATAGTCTCTTTATGGCATTTTTTATAACCACACCTTCACATTCATGAAAATCTATTAATTCTTGCATCTTTGTCATGATATAGTACCCTCATTTCAATCTTTGAATATCACTACCTTTTAGAAACTGTCCCTCTTTTGATTTTTATGACATCATTCCCTACTATGGCTATGAGCCTTCATAACAGTGCATGTTCTTTATTCATTATGCTTTGAAATCATGCATGCATAACCTCTATTATCTGCTCAAGACCTTCTCTATTGATGACTATTATAAGAGTGTCTTTGTGACTTATCATAGGAGTGTCTTTGTGACCTCTATTATCTACTCAAGACCTACTCAACTAACAAGGAAAGGGAAGAACCTAGTTTATTGGTTATCAGTTGGTTAAGGGCTAGAAACTCTATGTTAGTAACAATGCAAATGTGCGAGCCCTTACAATTGAGTATTATCATATCATGAAACAATAATGGTATCACAAAGAGAGATGGTTGGAAGCAAGGCATGAATATCATAAAAAAATGCTTGAAGATGAAACAAACAACTCATATATTATATCAATATGTTCCAAAATTATCATTGAGTGGTCTCATAAAAAGCTAAAGTAATATTTATCCATATGGAAGTAACCAACATAAAAAATGATAATAATTAAGAAATTAAAATTGAAGTTAATAGATATCACAAATATACAAGATAAATTTAGGAGAGATATTTTCCATCAATTAAAAAAATGATCTAATACATAAAAATATTTTGCAAGAAAGTGACATGGAGAACATGATCCAAATGATACAACAAAAACTATAGAGACAAATTGATTCAATATCAACAATATGGATAAGAAACAAGTAATAATGGTAAAATATTAAGAAAAAAATAAAAGTGAAATATGAATAAGAAAATATAATCCAGCTATGATTGAAAGTGGAGAAATGGTTTATTGGATATAGACCAACATATTAAGAAATTAGAGGATGCTTGTAGTAAGATATTTGAATTATAAATTAGTACCAAATTAGTTTGGAATACATTTTCAGGAACTATAATATGGATTAACCAATAGTCACTAGAAGATCAAAGCAATATAAAATAATATCTTTGTGTGTGTGTGCGTAATAACAATAATAATTGTCCATAAATGTGTATAATTTTTTGAATCTTTAGGTTATGAATATGCTATTTACACACTATTCTTATTGCATCACTCTAGGGTTAATTTATTTAAAATAAATAATCTATACCTTAGGATTATGTTTTCCTATCAAAAAGTACCCTACAAATATCTTAAGACCCTCTTAACTATACCAAAGTGATTTAGGATTAGTCATGAATTAAATGAGAGCTTGCACTACTTGGACAACACATTATATTTCATACACCATAGTGTACATCAAAATTCTAATAGCTCTTACATTAGTTACTCAATCCATGTCCTTTGTTTGACTAGGTGTAGATGAGCACTAATTTATAGATAGCTTTATCCCATTAAAATCACCATTTGGTGTTCAAAGATATCAGAGATTAAAATAATTAAAGCATTAAAATCACCATTTTATGTTCTTGTTGGGAAACCATTAAAATCACCATTTGGTGTTCAAAGATATTAGAGATTAAAGAAGACTAGCAGTCCATTATGAAACTGGGTATTATATATTATACATCCTTGGTGTTTACATTAAGAATGGATTGATTCATAGATATATAAGACAACCCTTCATTATTACAATTGATTCTAATATTAGATAAGAATATTCAATTTGTTAAAATATTAATTAGTAAGAAGTGGGGCAAACTTAGATTAATATCATAGTAGATATTACTAATTCAAATTCTAATGGTTTACAAAAAATCGAACAAGGTTCTACTTAGAAACCATGAACATACCACTATGATGAGGCCTATTTGAACAGAGATGAATATTACACCCATGAAAGTACCCATACATGCAAGAAAATCCACCTTATCTACCTTCCATATGAAATAAGATGGAGGAAGTCAATGAGACTAACAAATGCTACAATTATGGTGGTGTTAGAAGAGTAGAGTTAGAAGAAAAAGTGTCACCATGACTATTATAGCCATTACAATATATATCAGCTCACTAATCTTTGATTCAGTTGCTAAGTTGTTTCCAATTGCAAGGCTTAGCCACTAAGTGTTGGATCACCATTTATTGACATCCTTTTGATAGTCACTTCTCAAGACTCTTGGATGCATTTTTTTCTTTCATTCCTACTATTCCTTCACATGACTAATCATATTTTCTGCTCACTATCATGAGGAACTCTATGACACTCTAAAAGTGCCATTCCAACTTCATCAACATTGTCTTTTCCATTTGCAGTGTATACCACTGCTTTTGATGCATGTTGAATGCCCTCCCATTTAGCTAGTGTCTCCTCTAATAGTCATTTTTGAATTTTGGCCTTTTCACTCTACTTTTGTAGACAATGCCATTCTCTACCTTATCATCTATGTCTACTCTTTGCTTTGACATACATTCTTGGAAGTTACTTTGAATGTGGTGGATCATATGTTCTACATAGTATCATTGCCTACTCTTCTCTTTTACAATGATTGTCACTATTCTTCACAAGAGTGCTTTTGTCACTAACCATGACTACCAAAGATCTAAGAATTCAAAACTCTTAGAAACCCTCCTCAAAATAGTAGAGATTTTATTTTCACAAAACAAAAGATGTATCTCCCTATGAACATTTTAATGAAAACTACTCTTTCTTTGACATCTGCTATTCCTTGTTACTTCCTTCAACAATTTACTCTTTTCTATGTTTGAAACACACCTTTGAATATCCAAAGAATACTACTATTATTTACATGAAATCTACATTTCATCTTTCACTTATGCAAGAAACTGGTGTGTACTCTATGCTTTCTGATCTACATGCATACTTCTCTCCACCAGTTATGACCTAATCTACTTGATGATTATAATAGTCACCAACTTGTGAAAACAATATTGTGCCTCAATGTGTAATGTAGTCCTCTCCAACTCATTCTTGAGGAGCTTATATAATAATCAACTGATTAATGTTTTTGGTTTTGATGAAATTCTATTAAGACATTGTGACCGCCAACTCACTTATGTTTCGAGTCTTCTCCATATTCCATACTCTTGGCCCAAATTTATTTATCTCACTGATAATAATCGAAAATTAAATGTTTGTATTTGATTGCTTACCATAGTTATCTACCTAATATGAACTAATCCCCTTCAATTATGATAAATGTTGATGGCTGTCCCAAGTATAGCTTGAACGAAATATTAATTCCTCAATGTGTTCCTCTCTTTAAGACTCTTAAATGTTTTTGTTTTAATTTCTAACTTTTTAATTCAAATTACTATTTATAAAGTTAAATATTAAATGTTAGAGATCATATTAGATAGATTTAATTCTATTTCAAGCATAGTTCGATAACCTACAAGATTCAAAATGAAAATTGTTCATCTTACTTGGGATAATTCTTGAGTTGTTCATAATGATTAGCAAAAAAATCCTTGAGAGACTAATTTTGAAATGTAGTAATCTAGACAACACATTTATCTCTATAATAAAATTTCATTCAATTTAACATTTGCATGTTAGTTTTTATTTGTTGATTTCTTCAGATCGAGCCTATACATTCCAAGCATTGCTCTTCTTGCAACATCAAGAAAGACCATGTCTGATGATATCAATGCACAAAAAAATACGGAGACAATTGGTAGACTATGGTCTAACTTAAAAAGAAAAGGTGATGGAAAATGTTATTGTCCTTGCAAAAATTTTAAGGGCTTAAAGACTTGAAGATATCTAATCAAAACAGTTGAGGAACATTATAGGCAGGATGGTCACATTGAAGGGGGAAACAAATTTCGTCCATTGGTATGTATTTTAATAATTTATAAAATACATAAGACATGATTTGATGATGAAATCATGGTCATGGTTAATATAAGGTCATCATTTTAATATAGGTCAACCACCCTGGGTTTCATGTTATGGACCATGACATTTTGGAGAATGTGGATTTCCAAATGAGGGAACATGGAGGTGTGAATATAGAGGTAGAAGGTAATAATCCCATGGAAGAAGACCACGATGATGAAGAAGATCACGATGATGATGATGATGATGATGATGATGATGATGATGATTATGATGATGATGTTGACGTAGACCTTGATGTACCTATACTTGAGAAGGCACACGAGCCCCTATATGAAGGCTCCCAAACAATTCTTCTTTCTATTCTATTTTTGTTGGTCAACTTGAAGGTTATGAATGGTTTATCCAACATAGCAATGACACATATGTTAAGGTATGTCATCTTTTTTCATTATTTTAGTCATAATTCCCTTATAATTAACATTGGGTGAATCATGTAGCAATTAATATTCTTTAAATTAACAAATTATATTTTTGGTCATAGGTTGATAGGTGAGTGTTTTTTACCACCATCAAACATTGTACCTCACTTGTACTGATAATTATCTACCATTATGAAAGATATTGGAATGGAGTATCAAACAATACATGCATGTCTGTATGATCATATTATATATCATAAACAACATGAATTTGGAATAGAATGCCCTTTTTGTCATATTAGTATATATCAATCAGATCGAATAACAAAAATGGTGTCGAGAAAGGTTCTTTGGTTTATTCCCATTATTCCACATCTGCAACAATTATTCAGGTGCAATAGCTTGGCACAATTTATCGATTACCATGCATGCAATAGAAGTTGAGATGACATTATGTGAATGCATGCAGATGGTTCAAAATTTAAGGAAATAGAGGAAAAATGGTCACACTTTAAAGAAGAACCTCGTAATCTCAAGCTTTCATTGGTAGCGGACGGTGTCAATCCGTTTGGAGAGATGAGTTCTACTTACTCGGTGTGGCCTATTTTTGTTATCAACAATAACATTCCTCGTTGGATGTCCATAAAGAGGGAGCACATAATGTTGGCACTAATTTTTCTAGGTAATTTTTCATTTAATATTCATCTAAATTAATTTATTATAAATAATCCATTAAAATAGTCATAATAATTATGTAATGTTTTTGTTCATTAAACTAGATAAGTGCCAAGTTAAAGACATCAATGTATATATTGAGCCCTTTATCAATGAGTTGATGGTGTTATGGAATGGGGTCACTATGTATGACATCTCTAGACCAATAGGACAAAGACAATTTCAATTTTGTGTAATGCTTGTATGGACAATACATGATGCCCATGGGCTAACACATTTTTGTGGTATGTTCTTTACTTAACACCTCTTTTTTGGTATGTTATAGTGCTAACACAAAGTTAACATATTTAATCCAATTATACATGATCTTGTAGGTCTTCAAACAAGGGGAAAATGTGTGTGTCTAGTTTGTGGTCCAAAGATGAAATCTCATCATTCAAAAAGTTTAGGAAAGTAGGTGTTCGATGAGAATAGATACGTTCTCCACATAAACCATAAGTACTGAATTACCAAAAAACATCTTTTCAATGGGAAAGAAGAGACTACATCAAAGCCATGGAGAATGACACCTCACCTATGGAAGTTGGCATACACTAAAATAAATTATTGAGGTAATGTCATTCCATTTGATGGTTTTTGTTTGAAATTTATATTTTGATATTATGTTTTGTTTACTGATGATGTAATTAATGCTCGTGAAGGTCATCAAGGCATTAATGACCAACTTCCAAATGGACTAAAAATTTATCCTACATAATTTAGTAGGTTGTTGTACTATGAGCAACTCCCAATCATGCATTTGTTTGATCCTATGCATATTGGAAAGAATGTAATAGAGACATTATGGAAAATCTTGGATGGAAGGCGTGACAAAGACAAAATTGTCAAAATTTGTAGTGACATTGAAGATTGCAACCATGTAGTAAAAATGTCATTCGATCAAATAAAAATGTAGACTAGATTGATACAAGTGCCCTTAGTTGGTTACTGTTAGAGCAGTCGAGAAATTCTATAAAAGAAGTCATAAAAAAAATATGATTTCCCATAGGATTTGCTGCGAACATAAACAATCTCATATGAAAGAAAAGTGAATTTGGGCCAGGGATGAAAAAACATGATTGGCATACATTTATTAAGGTAATTCATGTTATTTTTTATTCACTATATATGTGTATACTGCATGTAGTTTTCATTGCATTCCTTTATAAGATATTGATAAGATCATTTTACAAATATTGCAGTACATTTTACCTCTATCTCTCCCACACCACTTCACCAATAGTGTCAAACAAGTTATTGATGATCTTGGAAAATACATGAGGTGGTTGTCATCAAAAGAAATCAATAAAAAAGATATAAAATATAGGAAGAGAAAAATTCATCTTCTTAAGTGTGAAATGCAAAAGTGTCTACGTTCAACTTTTTTCAATGCACAAGAACACTACTACTGTCACTAAGGATTGCACCTGAGTATGGCTAAGTATGGAACCTAGCAATCCCATGAAACATGGGACTACTCTTAGGATGTGGGATGCCTCACTAAGAATAGACCTCTAGATTAAGGGTCAGCTCCCCCATTGGATCACTGAACTATTCTAAAACTTGAGAGGAAAGGGATAGAAAATTCTTGAAAAGAAAACAACTGATACTTGAAATGAAAGGTGATCCACCAAAATTTTAAAAGAAAACTACAATTGATGATAAGTTTACTTTATCAGCACTTCAAATTTGAACCATAACTCAATCCTACTTTCCTAACCCTCAATGAGATAAGGTACTTGGGATTCAGAAAGGAAGAACAACTTTGTAATTCTAATATTTTTTATTGTACACAAATCACATCACTGAGCTAAGACAATTTTCTAAATGAACACTTGAATTCAAAATGCAGATTAAGGACATGAAAATATCACAATAATATTAGCATGAGATTTCAATAACAAAACCTGAAATTGTAGGAGAATAGAAAGATTAATTCTTATTGCTAGAAAGAAACTAGTACAATTGTGTCTCTCAAAGCTAGAACACTTGTATCAGAGATAAAAAGTGAAGAGCTAACCTCAATCACCAAAAGTGAGAGGTATATGAACCGAAAACTAGGAATCTACATTCAACTCCACTACCTCCTAAGAATAGAAAAGTCAAAATATGGACCCATGAGGTAGCATCATGGTCTGAATGTTAGATTCTTGGATTCCTAGGGGGTGAGGAAAGTGGGGCCCAAAAACTAATCAGTCAAGGATGACCATTACACCCACTAAGTCATGCCATTAATTAATAATCTGATAGTGGTTTATAGAAACACCAACTGTCGATTATCTTACAATAAAATATGGGCCATGAATTAACATTTAAAACTATCATATAAGACCTCTAATAGATATAATGTATTTTTGAAGGAAAGCCTCAACCAAAAGGGAAGCACATCTTTAAAAATAATAGCCTTAAAAATGAAACTTTCACCCCCTAAGAAAACTATAGGTTACATGAAAAAAATGTAAAATATCAGCTCCCCAATAATGGGAGGATATCCATGTAATAATAAAACATACATAACCTAAAGTATTGAGGCATTGGTAAAACAAATCAACCCTAAAAGGGGAGAAGGAAAGAAAGATAATGATCATAATTCACAAATCCCCAATGTTGCTGCCACTAGATCCTTCCCTCTTGACAACTGGTAGCTTGCCATCTCCACTGGTAGTCCACTGCAGTTTGAAAATGGAAACAGCAACCCAAATCACTAGCATGCTATCAAGGTAGGCTTTACTCTGGACAAATTTTCATTTCATGTTTGAGGGCATTGTTGCTATGGCAGCCGATATCACATTGTCCCTTTACATTCTTTGCATTGCAATTTCTTGATGTTGTTCTATGTACTATGTTCCATGTTTGAATGCCTCAATTTATTTGTGGTCCATCTTGGCCTCTATAGGTTTTGAGGGCATGAACAATGTTAGGATGTGCAAAAAATTTTATGGCTTCGTTGCCTTTCCCCTGGCCTCTGTATCATTTTTCATGTCTCTAGCTAAAATCTAAGCAAAATACTCAAAAAACTAGTCATTACCCTTTGTAAAACCCTAGCCCTATTCTAATTTGATGTTACCTTTTCTGGGTCACTTAAAGGTCCTATAGTGCATGTGCTTTATATTTTTGGTCGGCAATTGCTTTAAATTTTCCTAAGTTTTTATACCCCGACGGCCTTTTAATTTTTCCTATGTCCCTGCGCTTTAATCTTTCCTAAGTTCCTAGCACCCAGTGTATTTTAATTTTTCCTCAGTCTAACTATTTTAATACTTCTTAATGTTTTAGCTTTGTATTTTCTTGGGCCCGACTCTCTAACACCATCTCCATTGGATGGTGGGTGTATCTTCTTATGAGATGTGTCAGAGGCTTACAAACTTAAGATGGCCATTGATTCATTTCCATGATGTAACCCTTTCAATGTAGGTGGGTTCACTACCAGGTAAGCTCATGTGGTGGCCTATCATTCATCGAGGTATCCTATAAAGCATGGTGGGCCCTGTATCTCAATCAGATGATTCCTAATTGACGGTTGGTGTGAATGTGCATAGAATCTTTTGAGCCTTTCAGATCTTGCACCAGTCGTCCAATCTTCCAAGTGGTATAATGTTCTTGGTGGGTCCAAAATAACATGTAAGCATCATTGGTAGCATCTTATTGATTGATGAGGTAATGACCTGGTGCTTGTCAATGGGACCTATTTTTCTAATGTGTCAGAGGGCCCTGACACTATCAGTGAATCAATGAATGATGTAAGTTCTTATCAGATCTATCAGAGGCTTAAGATCATGCATTGTTCGTCGATTCAATATTTCTCAAAGAGGATGAAGTGCAGTGGGTCCATGTGCTAGGTGTGCTAATATGGCAAGATGTGATTGGTCTAGATTATGTGACTAGATATTGTGTCAGTCAGGCTAGGTCTTTTAGGGTTTAGTTGTTCTGACAGTGATAGAAGATCAAAGGATGGCATGTAATCTGATGGGATCTTCTGACTGCATGAGATTTTAAGATGGTCATTGATCTTCTAGGTGGGCTAGGGTAGGGACTTGGTGTTTTTGACAAAATGGTTTAGCAGCCAGACAAATTGCAAAGGTTTCACTCATTCACGGAAAAGGATAGCGGTGCTCCAATTTGACTAGTGATTCAGTGAAAAAGCATTTGCATAATCGCTAACTAACTTGGCAGAGCTAAAAAGTGTTTCATGAACTGGCATAAACCTTTTATTGCCAGTTCGCTAGATGTGGGGCCAAGGTTAAATGTTTCCCTTTGTTCACTAGGTCACAAAGTTAAATGGTGACTTAGGTTTTCTTTCTACAAATAAGGAAATGCCTTGTCATGCATTTGCTAAAGGTAAACCCAGAGTGGCAGTTGACTTAAGACTTAAAAGACCACGAAAGGGAGAGATCAAATGGTTAGGACTTAAAGCTAGTCTAGATTTGAATATGGGCCACTGATCTACCGCTAGTGCTTGGAAACGACAATTGTTTTTCAAATTTGAATTTGTAGAGGGTTTCCAGCGATAGGAAGTACCAAAATTTATGGTTTTAACAACTAATTTTGATTGGTTTGGTGGTGCTTGTTGTTGTAGTGTGGTCCAAGGTGTTCCATGATCATCTACAGGGGCCTATACCATGTGGTTTTGTGCTCCAGGCATATTTTAAGTGGCCAAAAAGGTTTGACAGTTTCAAATTTTGATGATTTGCAGTACTTTCCCTGAGATCTATCATGAGTGCAAATCCTCCTCAGGGATGGCCGACTAGTTTTCTTCCCCTGCAATAAATTTTGTGACCATTTTCAGTGGGTTTAGTAGTTGAAACCCTAACCCTAGTCACCTGAAGCTTGATGTATCCTCTTTGAGGATTCCAAGGTGACTAGGGGGTATATATTGTAGATTTTTTGACTTAGTGAGGGTTCCAAAACTTTTTGGTCCTTGGTTATTGATGGTTTTATATTGAAAGAGGAGCTAGATTTTGGGTCTTTTCCTATCTTTGTGTTGCTCTGATTATATATTAATCCTAAATATGTTAATGAGAATGCTATTGAGTTTCAATCTTGCATTTGTGTATGTCTTCTTGTTTCAGTTCTGAGCTCATATATGTTAGTGTCACAAAGTGTATTAACATATGGTAAAAAAAGAGTATTGTGAATTCATCTCTGAGTTCCTAACAAAGTTTGGATTAAAGTCTTTTAGGTGAGTTCAATGAGTTTGCAACCAAGTAAGAATCTGATGTCCTTGTGTTTGAGGGAGAGGGGTAATAGGCAAAGCACTTATCCTGAGCTCAGGAGTTTTTGATCTAAGATCTTCAGTTGATGTATGTAATTGGGTGACTCTTTGCCCTAGGTTAAGGCATTGGTCCATCCTCTAGAGGAATTTCATTGTCATCAACCACACATAAACAAATTAAATGATCAAATCCTTAAATCAGTTAGTAAAGAGGATATTGATATAATATTTTGAGATTCCTTTGAAGAAGTGAATCAAGGGTACAGCTACCTGAGCACTAAGGCTTAAAGTGTAGGAGGATCTCTTTTGATCCTTGTTAATTGGCCCTCTTCCTTGTAGACTTTGGAGTGGTGATAGAGTCAAAGTTATATTAAAGTTATCCATTAGAGTATAAAGCTACAAGTTGAAGATCAAAGGGAACTCCCAACAAAATGGAGACTCTGCTGGGGAGAGTCTAGAGATAAGGTTGTCAAGTGCACTCTTGTTTTCTTATTGTATTCAGTTAAAGATTTCTCACTATTGTTGGGTGGTGACTCAAGAGGTTAGAACCAGTGCTAAAGATGGACAAATGGAGGAATACTAGGTCCTTTGTCAGAAAAAATCTAGAGGTCACTTTGGAACAATTCCCTAGTTAGGAAAAGAAGAGTTGGATCAGAAGGAATGGTGAGTCTACTAGTGCTCCCATAAGAGAACAAAGGAATACCAAAGGAAGAGCACCACATGTTTCCTCAAGTGAGGAAGGTTTCTGAGATAGAGTTTCTAGATCAGATGGTGGTCACTCTGAAGATAGATTTTATGATACCCCAAAGGCTATATTTCAAGACAAGGGTCCATTGCCTACAGGTCAGGATGAACAAGCTAGAGAAATGGGTTTGGAGATTGATTTAGATCTTGATGAAGATAATTTTAGAAGAGAGCTCATGAGACCATGGCAAGTCCACTTCCCATATCAAAATCTTACTGATATGGATGTGTCATTATGTTTTGATGACATTATGGTAGATCCTGATGATTTAAATGCACTAAGGTTGCAGTTGGAAAAGAAGGATGCCATACATAAGAGGTTATAAGAGGAGAGAGAGGCTGAAAAGGTGAATTCTCTAATAGAAAGATAGTCTCTCCTTAGAAAGATTAATGAAATGAAGGAGAGAAACAAGATGCTTGCTTCTGCTCCTAAGACTTTGTAACATGATGTCTTTGGTGATCTCAAGGCTTTGAGGAGTGAGCAAGAGCGCTTACTGCAAGATCATGAATTTGATCAGGAGGGCCCTATGGTTAGACAAGTGCAAAGTTATGTTCCTTTGCCTAAAGATAAAGATGGAAATGAGATCACTAGGCCTGTTGTTTCCATTGGTGAGAAAGGAAAGTAGAAGATGGTGGGACATCAAACAAGTAGATCATTGACAATACCAGGGGTCCCACCACCCAATTCAAATAAGGACACAAAGATAGAAAGAAGAAGAAAATAAGATGAGGACCTTGCAAGAGAATTAGAGAGGGCTGAAATTGAAACCTCTATTGCAGAAAAGAGAAGAAAGATCCAGTTCTTGAAGGCTTCATCAGCCAATGCTCTTGGTCCATCTACTACTGAACTAGGTATGCCATCTATTACTACTACTATTCCACTTAGTAATGCTACTAGTTCAATTCCTTCTTTATCTACTAGGATAGGTGCTAATACTAGGCAACAGTCAAATGCACAAGTAGATGGAAATGTAAATGTAAATGTTAATCCTAGGGTTAACACTAGTTCAAGTTTTCAAAGAAGACCTATGCAATTAGAAGGCTATAGAAAAATTAGTTTTGATGGAATTCTTGGTTACTCGAATGCTTTTCCAAATGATATAAGAGATAACGTACCTAAGCTTGCTGGTAATAATGCTATTAGTTGTGAGGAGCATCTTAGGTTATTTGTTGATATGCTTAATGATTATGAGGTAGAGCATGAGGATGTAGTCACGAAATTATTTGTTCAATCTCTAATGGAGGATGTTAGAGATTGGTTTAAGAGACTTTCTGATAAATGTATTGATACTTGGGATTATTTTGAGAGATGTTTCAAGGAGTAGTATGGTGATAGGCCTAATGCTATTTTCATGTTGAATGAATTCAATACCATAAGGAAAAATCATAATGAGTCTACAGCTGAATTCAACATGAGATTTTAGAAGGGTATGCATAAGTTGTTCCAAGTTATGTGGTTAGATGACAATGTTTGTCTAACCACATACTTCAATGCATTTGATGGAAAGATGGGATACTTGTTGAGGGAAAAAGAACTGAGAACTCTTAGAGATGCTTTTAGGGTTGTTGTCAATATTGAGAACAATATGAAGATATCAGGAAAATTGGGTTGGAAGAGAGATGATCCTAAGTTGTTTGGGGACAAGAAATACAAAAAGGAAAGTGATAAGAGTGTTGGAACTAGGAGGCAAGAAGAAGATAAATTGGATAAGGTGCTCAATGCATTGAAAGACTTGAAGGAACCTCCAAATAGGAACATCAGTGCTCCTACCAATGAAAGGCCTCAGTTCAACAACAATTTCAATAAGCAAAATAGATTGTAGAACTACCCCTACAACACCCAATGGAAGGATGGCAAGCCTATTGTCCCTGCTGCAAGAAATAATAATGATAGAGGTGTCCTTGACCCTCTACAAAAGGCTTCAATAAATGTCATGGAGGACATACCTTGGTGTGTTGCATGCCAGTCCCCTCATTCTGCAAAGCATTATGTAGTTGCACATTCTATGGCTGCAAATCAAGATTGTGGTAATGAGGAGATAGATCAAGAAGAAGATCAAGATGATGTTGGATGCAACATGGCTACCTCATATCTAGGATATGAGGATGATTTTTATTTTGATAAAGAGGGAGATATAAATGTGAAGAGACATAATCAGGCCCTTTTTCATCAAGAGGTTTTTTCTGATGGTGAAGACATTGATAAAAAGACATGTAACATGAACTCTTCTTCTGAGCTAGTAAATTTAAGAAGACCTTCGAGAGAAGAGATGGATAGGATTACTATAGAAATGATTGCCCAAGTGCAAACTAGAGACATGGTGGCAAGGAATACAAATGAGAAAGCTATAGGAATGTTTATAAAGAGTACCAACTCTGGAGAGCCTAATGAGAACAAATCAAAAGGTGATCACGTGGTGAAATTCAAGAATGTAAACAGCAAGAATTGTGAGCCTAAGGGAGTTGGAGTTGAAAGAATTTCTAGTGAAATTGAGAAGCTAGCTAACACAATGGCTAAGGTTGAAAAAATGAGGGTGGCCAATGCACCTAATGTATCAGATAAACAAAGAGATACTAAGGCAGTGCAAATTGAGATTCCTTCCTCTACTCCTATTGATATGTTGGTTGTATTGTCTCAAATTACAGTTAAGGTTCCATTGTCAGAATTGTTGAGGATCCCTGAACACAAAGATAGAGCTATTGCATGGGTAGACAATGTTCATAACAATGATGTTTCATGCAATGGATCTCAAGATAAAGCTTTGAAAGGTGTTGCTACTCAGGGAATTGTATCTCAAATTCCTCCTATATATTTGGATAGTTCTGTCAAAGCTAGCTTTGAAAACATTTATCCATTCTTTTTAAGTTTTCTTGTGAATGGAATGAAACTAAGAAATTGTATGATTGATTGTGGTGCCTCTAATACTATTATGCCTTTTAAAATCATGGAGAAGTTGGGCCTTAAAGTTGATATAGTTCAAGGCAAATGTTGTGCAATGGATCAGAGGGAGGTACCAGTTATAGGGACTATCAATGCAATGCCATATAGGCTGGCAACATATCTAGCGAAAGAGTTAACTATGAGTTTTTTGGTGGTGGACATCCCTCCTCATTATGGGATGCTACTATCTAAAAGGTGGAGTGCTACCATGGGTGGAAGTTTACAGTGTGATCTTTCCTATGAAACTTTTAAGATTGATGATCAGTTTTTCAAGATTGAGTGAGAACCAAGAGTATGCCACATGATTGAGAGAAATATTGATAATGAAACTACATGTTTTGTGGATACTGATATTAATGCTTTTAGGGCAGAGATCCCTATATTTGAAAATGAAAATATTTTGTCACCTATCTCTATTGAGGTAAGTGCTGATTCTGTGAAGGGTGATTTATGGGAAATGTACTTTGATGGTGCAAATTGCAAAGATGGAGTAGGAGTAGGTATCTTACTTATTTCTCCTGATGGAAACACTTACAAATTTTCTTTCACATTGAATTTCTTTTGTACCAACAATATAGTAGAATATGAGGCTTTTTTGTTAGGACTAAGGTTGGCACAAAAACATGGTATTAAGTGCATAAGTGTTGTTGGTGATTCTGAGTTGGTGGTGTCCCAAGTCAGGTCAGTATATGCTTCCAAGAACAAGAGGTTGAAACAATATAGGAATGTAGTTTGGGATTTGATTGAATGTTTTGATGCCTTCAATATTGAGTGGAAGGATAGGAGTAACAATAAGATGGCTGACTTATTAGCCAATATCACAATCAATCCCACTGATATTACGTTTGTTGGTATTTCTAAAGTTGAAATTTAGGCTAGGCCTAGTATACTAGACAATATTGAAAATTTGCAAGTTTTTGATGATGATAATGATATCTTGAAGTTTATGAGTTGTGAAGATCAGTATCATGGTCAGGAATTTGATTGTTCAAACTTGGTTGAGGTAGTGGAAGGAAGGTTGTCTTAGGAAATGAGGTCATTCAACTTAGAACTAACAAGTTTCCCAAGGGGATTGTTGTTTTGGAGACTGTCTTTGATAACTAGGATAGAGTTCAAAAGAATATCAAAAGGGAAGATCATGTTGATCTAGAGGAGATAAATCTTGGAACACATGAAGAACCTAAGAAAGTATACATTCATAGGGACATGTCTCACAATGTGAGGAAATCTTTGATTGAATTATTGCAAAAATTTAGGCATGTTTTTGCATGGTCATATGATGACCTAAAGGTTTATAGAGAAGATTTGTTTCAGCATATTATTCCATTCAAAGAAGATGCTAAACCTTTCTGGCAAAAACAAAGGCCTATTAATCCTACTTTGGCACCCAAGATGCAAGAAGAGTTAATGAAGCTAAGAGATGCTAGAGTTATCAAGCCTATAAGGCACTCTTATTAGGTGTCAAATCATGTTCTTGTGAGAAAGAAGAATGTTGACATCAGGCTTTGTGTGGACTTCAGGAATTTGAACATCAGCTCATTAAAGGATAACTATTGTCCACCCAATATGGAAGATATGTTACAGAGAGTAACCAGATCAGAATTGATGTCTATGATAGATGGTTTCTTTGGTTACAATCAGGTCATTTTCAAAGAATCAGAACAATTCAAGATAGCCTTCACTACACCTTGGGGGACATATGTTTATGTGAGAATGCCTTTTGGTCTCACAAATGCTGGTGCTACTTTTCAGAGGGCAATGGATGTTTCCTTTTTAGATTTTATAAATTATTTCCTTATTGTATATCAAGATGATTTAACTACCTATTTTGAGAAAGAGGAAGACCATTGTACCCATTCAGGAAATATATTTGTGAGGGCCTTTTAATATGCCATTTTATTAAACCTAAGGAAATGTGCTTTTGGTGTTACAGAAGGTAAGTTGCTTGGCCACTTAGTTGGGAAGCAAGGAGTGAGAATTGACCTTGAGAGGGTAGCAACAATTGATAAAATTTAGAGACCAAAGAATGTTAAAGGGATTCGATCCTTCTTTGGTCAGGTAAATTTCTTTAGGAGGTTTGTAACAAATTTTGTAGAGGTTACTAGACCTATTTCTAAGATGTTGAAGAGGGGATCTAAAATCAATTGGGAGGGTGAGCCTGATGAGGCTTTCAAAAGTATCAAGCAGGCTATCAAAGATGCACCAGTGCTTAAGGCACCTAATTATAATGTTCCAATGCACATCTTTTCCTTTGCATATTTTCACACTATTGCTGTTGTTTTGCCACAAAAGAATAAGGATGGTTTTGAGCAGCCTATTGCATTTTTCAATAAATCTTTGCAGGCTACTGAATTGAAATATGAGATAAATGAGAAACAAGCATATGCACTTGTGAAGGTAATCTAGGCTTTTAGATGTTACTTGATGGGGGTAGTTGTGACTGCTTTTGTGCCAAGTGTAGTTGTGAAGGATATTTTCTCATAGCAAGAGGTGTCTGGAAGAAGATGCAAGTAGATCAATAGGATCCAAGAATTCAATATTGATGTCCAGATTACTAAGTTGGTTAGAGGACAAGGATTGACAAAACTGATGGCCCAATCCAATATTGATGCAAATCAAGTAAATCATTCTGAAATTCATTATACATGTGACATGGATGATTGTATCTGGTATTAAGATATTATTTATTACTTGAGAAATATGAGATGTCCAGTAGGAATGAATGATAATCAGAAAAGGACATTGAAATTACAAGCCATCAAGTATGTAATTATGAAATGTAAATTGTATAGAAAGAATTTAGATTGCATACTTTTGAAATGTGTTAATGAGGATCAGGCTAATAAGTTGTTGAAAGAAATGCATGAGGGAGTTTGTGGTGGGCATTATATGGGTAAGACAACTGCTCATAAAATCTTGAGAGTAGGATTCTAGCGGCCCACAATCTTCAAGGATGCAGAACAATTGGTAAGGTGTGATGCTTGTCAAAGGTTCTCCGGTAAGCTTAAATTTTTAGGTAATGTGCCAGTAAAACCAATAGAAGTACAGGATCCTTTCAAAAAATGGGGAATTGATTTCATAGGGGAGATACCAAAAAAGTCAAGTGGGGGACACTCATGGATCTTGGTTGCCACTGATTACTTTACAAAGTTGGTAGAAGCTATACCTATAAGAAATGCAACTAGTAAGGTGGTAATTGATTTTTTGTTGAATAATATTGTTACAAGGTTTGGTTTCCTTTAGATAATAGTAAGTGATAATGAAATGTGCTTTAGGTCTATTGAATATAAGGACTTTTGCCAAGGTTTATGAATTTAGATTTCTAATTCCTCACCTTATCATCCACAAGGAAATGGACAGGCAAAATCATCTAATAACAGCTTAATTAAAAGCCTAAAGAGGATTCTTGAAAAGAATAAGAAGGCATGGAATTTGAAGCTGCCATTAGCTCTATGGGCTGATGGGGTAACTATGAAGAGGGCAATTGGTTGCACACCATTTGACCTAGTATATGGAATTCATGCAAGAATGCCTCAGAATAATTTGTTGGAAATGTACAAATTTGTTCAATTATATGATGATGACATAGATGATGAGAGGCAATTGAGAATTGAGGACCTCATTAGGTTGGATGAGACTAGGAGGGAGTTAGTTGCAAGGAATGCCAAATTATAGTTGCAGGTTAAGAATTTATATGACAAGAAGATTGTTGACAGGAAGTTTGAGCCTAGTGATTTGGTATTAATTTGGAATGCTAGACTGGAGGATAAAGGAAAACATGGTAAGTTTGATCCCATCTAGCTAGGGCCATATCTAATTCATGAGAAATGGGGCCAAGATTCATATATTGTCAAGGAATTAAATGGTGATATTCAGGAATTTCTAGTTCATGGACAATTCTTGAAGAAATACTTCAATTGATGGTATTCTATTTTCCATGAATAGTAGTTAGGTCTGTACAAATTGTAAATTCTATAAATAAGTTGCTTGCCCCTACCCTGTTTTGTCCTGGTCTGTAAGGTTTTGGTCTTGTTGCTCTTTGTTGTCCGTTTTCCAATGGGATGGTCTTCTTTAAACTAGTGATTCTAAACCCTTGCTATGTCTACAAGAGGCATACATCCCAAGACAGAGCCACTGTTAGCATGTGAAAAAAAATTTATGGCTTCATTGTCTTTCCCCTGGCCTCTGTATCATTTTTCATGTCTCTGGCTAAAACCCTAAGCAAAATATTCAAAAAACTAGCCGTTACCCTTTGTAAAACCCTAGCCCTATTCTAATTTGAGGTTACCTTTTCCAAGTCACTTAAAGGTCCTATAGTGCATGTGCTTTATATTTTTGGTGGGCCCCTACTTTAAATTTTCCTAAGTTTTTATACCCCGGTGGCCTTTTAATTTTTCCTATGTCCCTGCACTTTAATCTTTCCTAAGTTCCCAGTGCCTAGTGTATTTTAATTTTTCCTAAGTCCAACTATTTTAATACTTCCTAATGTTTTGGCATTGTATTTTCCTAGGCCTAGCTCTCTGACACCATCTCCATCCAATGGTGGGTGTATCTTCTTATGAGATGTGTCAGAGGCTTGTGAACTTAAGATGGCCATTGATTCATTTCCATGATGTAACCCTTTCAATGCAGGTGGGTCCACTACTAGGTAGGCTCACATGGCAGTCTATCATTCATCGAGGTATCCTATAAAGCATGGGGTGCTTGGTATCTCAATTAGATGATTCCTAATCGATGGTTGGCATGAATGCACATAGAATCTTTTGAGCCTTTCAGATCTTGCACCAACCGTCTGGTCTTCCAGGTGGTATAATGTTCTTGGTGGGTCCAAAATAACACGTAAGCATAGTTGGCAGCATCTTATTGGTCCATGAGGTAATGACTCAATGCTTGTTAGTGGGACCTAGTTTTTTGATGTGTCAGAGGGTCTTGACACTATCAGTGAATCAACAAATGATGTAAGTTCTTATCAGATATGTCAGAGGCTTAAGATCATGTGCTATCTGTTGATTCAATCTTTGTCAGAGAGGATGAAGTGTGGTGGGTCCACATGCCAGGTGTGCTAATATGGCAAGTTGTGATTGGTCCAGGTTGTGTGACTAGATATTGTGTTAGTGGGGCCAGGTCTTTTGGGGTTCAGTTGTTCTGACAATTATAGAAGATCAATGGATGACATGTAATTTGATGGGATCTTTTGACTACATGAGATTTTAAGATGGTCATCGATCTTCTAGGTGGGCTAGGGCAAGGACTTCGCATTTTTGACAAAATGGTTTAGCGGCCCAAAAAATTGCAAAGGTTTTTCTCATTCATAGAAAAGGATAGCGGTGCTCTGATTTGACTGGCGATTCAATGAACAAGCATTTGCGTAATCACTAACTAACCTGGCAGAGGTAAAAAGTGTTTCATGAACTGCCAGAAACCTTTTGTCACCAATTCACCAGATGTGGGGCCAAGGTTAAATATTTCTATTTGTTCACTAGGTCGTAGATTTAAATGGTGAGTTAGGTTTTCTTTTTGTGAACAAAGAAATGCCTTGTCACACATTCACTAAAGGTAAACCTAGGGTGGCAGTTGAGTTAAGACTTAAAAGACCGCAAAAGGGAGAGATCAAATGGTCAGGACTTAAAGTTGGTCCAGATTTGAATATGGGTCACCGATCTGCCACTGGTGCTTGGAAACAACTGTTGTTTTTCAAATTTGAATTTGTTGAGGGTTTCCAGTGATAGGAAGTACAAAAATTTATGGTTTTAATAGCTGATTTTGATTGGTTTGGTGGTGCTTTCTATTGCATTATGGTCTAGGGTGTTCCATGATCATCTACAGGGGTCTTTACCATGTGGTTTTGTGCTTGAGGCATATTGTAGGTGGCCAAAAAGGGTTGACAATTTCAAATTTTCATGATTTGTAGTACTTTTCCTAAGATCTATCATGAGTGCAAATCTTCCTCAGGCATGGCTGACTAGTTTTCTTCCCCTGCAATAAATTTTGTGACCATTTTCAGTGGGTTTAGTAGTTGAAACCCTAACCCTAGTCACCTGAAGCTTGATGTATCCTCTTTGAGGATTCCAAGGTGACTAGGGGGTATATATTACAGAGTTTTTGACTTAGTGCAGGTTCCAAAACCTTTTGGTCCCTAGTTGTTGATGGTTTTATATTGAAAGAGGAGCTAGATTTTTGATCTTTTCCTATCTTTGTGTTGATCTGATTGTATATTGATCCTGAATATGTTAATGAGAATGCTATTGAGTTTCAATCTTGCATTTGTGTATGTCTTCTTGTTTCAGTTCTGAGCTCATATATGTTAGTGTCACAAATTGTATTAACATATGGTAAACAAAGAGTATTGTGAATTCATCTCTGAGTTCCTAAAAAAGTTGGGATTAAAGTCTTTTAGGTGAGTTCAGTGAGTTTGCAACCAAGTAAGAATCTGATGTTCTTGTGTTTGGGCGAGAGGGGTAATAGGCAAAGCACTTATCCTGAGCTCAGGAGTGTTTGATCTAAGATCTTCAGTTGATGTATGTAATTGGGTGACTCTTTGCCCTAGGTTAAGGCACTGGTCCATCCTCTGGAGGCATTTCATTGTCATCAACCACACACAAACAAATTAAATGATCAAATCCTTAAATTAGTTAGTAAAGAGTATATTGATATAATATTTTGAGATTCCTTTGAAGAAGTGAATCAAGAGCACACCCACCTGAGCAATAAGGCTCAAAGTGTAGGAGGATCTCTTTTGATCCTTGTTAATTGGCCCTCTTCCTTTTAGACATTGGAGTGGTGATAGAGTCAAAGTTATATTAAAGTTATCCATCAAAGTATAAATCTACAAGTTGAAGATCAAAGGGAACTCCCAACAAACAAATAGTGGAAAATTGCTTCTACATTTGAAATTTCATGTTTACTATGTATTCTTTTACTTCTATATACCTACTCATATTCGAGGCACATGTTATTCTCATAGCATCAACTAGGTTGTAGTATACTCACGGTTATTGATGTCATTTGGTTTGATACACCTTGAAGCACCAGATTCCTAATGAGCCATGAGCTAGGGTATGGTTTGGATTCACAAATTTATTTATATTTTGTTGTCTCCATATGGAGTCTGTGTTAAAAGAATGGGGGGTACTGTGAATTATTTATCCTTTCAAAATGATGGCATTACATTGACTATTACATCTATGTCTTAATGTTTGAATTTGAGCATTCCTTTGTTTCATAGCCCATGAGCTTGGGTATTGATCTTTGCATGTAAACTAGGAAACATGTTTCACTATTGTTTCACATATTTTTCCAACATATTGATCTAATAGCCTCCATTTATGGTGATTCAAAAGCTAGGGGATCAAATATTGGATCCACTATTGCAGTGCTCATTGTCGCATGTCATGTCATCGGGCCTGGAGTTATGGCATTGTGAGGATGCCACCTATGAACTTCATTTCATAGCTTCCTCCACTATGCTAGCTCATGAGTTTCTAGGGCATTGACAACCATAGTGAGGTGTTTTTCTCATGCCAACCCATTGTAGCTCTTTATTATATTGATCACTACTATAGCTTTATTTCATACAACCTGATGAACCTAGGGCATCATTTTCTATTTGACCCATTCTTGATGACTTGTGAACAAGGCCTAGTCACAACACTGATGTATGGCATCATTGTTTCATTTGTTATTTGTTATTGTCACCTCTTTACGCACAACTTTGAGCACTCAATAGGGCATTACTTGACTTGATATCCATGCTGACCTATGAATGCCATATCTTCTCAATTTCTAGGTGCTCTCTTCATGGAACTAGTATTGGATTGAGGGATGCTTATATGCTTGATGCTCGATGTATTGATATCATGTTACTATTTGGTTTTACACTTACCCCTTTCTATACATAGCCTGAGAGCATACTTTTGGTGTATTGACTTGCTCAAGGCTAAGTTGATGCTTTGCCTAGTTACACCAGGAAGGCACTGTACTACTGATGCATGGACCCAAGAGCTTTTCATTTGTTCCATGTGGTATCCCTGTTGGCATACATCAATCACTGTTATGGCACTATTAATCACATAACCCATTTGATGACTCATTAGGGCATTGCATCAACTGTTAGCTCCACATATACTTTGGTTCTTTGAAAACCTGAGCCCACCATGTTCTTTGTCTCAGCCTATATAATGTCATGATACTTACTATTCCAAATATTCCATTGTTTATTCTTGGGAGCCCATGGGTAATGCACTGATGTTGTAGGTTGTACTATTGTCCATAGTATTGATGCTTGCTGACATGCTTTTAAATATTCACTGCTTCTTTGCATTCCATTGCTTTTTTGAATTGAAAGTAGAGCACTGCTATAGCTTAGTACTGATAATCAAAGGACTGAGAGCCATGACCTTTGAATCTAGAGCATCGGTGACCTTAAATTCACTATTATTTGGTTTGATGACAATGTTCTATTTTGAAGCTACTTAGCATTCTTGATTCATTGTATTTCTTGATGGTGCTCTAGTATTCTTTGAGACATTGATCCATATGCCCCACTGATGGAGATATATTTTGTTACCCTACTATATAAATCTCATGGTGCCCCATAGCTCATGTCTATTTTTTGATTGTATATTTTGATGACATTATTTGATCATGTGTTGCCCATTCTAGTTATGTTATCCTTTATGCCATGTAGATTTATATTATTCATTCATCATAGCTTAACTGATGTTATGGTCTAGTGCCCCTACTTGCTCATTAAAATATCATGCCTGTGTTACAACACATAGCTCCTATTTGCATCCTCATACCAGTATTTTCTTATCATGCCATGCTGCTTGATTGATCCTCATTGATACTGAATCAATTGGATGCTCTTCATCTGTACATACTATGTGTGTCACTTGGCCCTTGATGCGGTCATGATGGAGATAATGAGGTTTCCCTATCATGATCTACATCAAGGGCCTAGGTCATTCATGTAATTCATTATTGGACCAGCTTCCCTGTATCTACACATGAAACAAACACATCAGTGAAAACATGATGCCTCTTTTGGTTCCTTGGATAGTTCTCATGCACATGTCCTGAGAACAACCTTTGTTAGAGGTACATGGCTGAGTGCATGTATGAATTCATAGTATTGTGATACCAGCCATTGTTTAGATCCATTGGATGTAACCCAAATCCCCTCTCCTCTTTTTTGTAGGTTTTAGATCTTAGGAGCTTCTAGACTAGACTGGGCTTCAAACTTCAATACCAGGTAATGTCTGGTACCCTAATATTAAACATTTCTTTACATATATCTACACTCATCCATTCAAATCTGATAATGGCTATGCTCATGGCCTATATGAGTCTAGATAGATGCTTTTCTTTTAGTTCTTTTCTTTCTGAACAATATAAATGCCACAAATAGATGTATGTGTAGATGTAGATGAAATTCATTTCTTTTCCCTTTTCATGTACTTTGCAATGAAATAAACACAAATATTAAACAAGACCACTAATAACACAAACTAGGGTACATTAGCTCATCTAGTAATTAGGGTTCCAAAATGTGCAAAAATATGACAACATTCTAGCGACCTCTATGGAGTGCTTGCCTGCTAAGCATCCTGACCAGCTGCCTTGAAGATCCATTGGGCACAAAGTCACTAACAACAACTAAACCGAGCTTCTTTAGATAACCAATCCCTCTCAACAAAACTGCTTATTGCTAGAGATAACTTCTTTGGCTTATTGCTACTCAAACCAATTGAGAACAACTAAAACAACTGAACTAAAAGCAACCTGTGCTAGGCACTTAGGGAAAATAGAAAGCTAAAAACTTCTAACACTACTAAAACATAGGGTAGAAAGAACCTCAAAAGAAAGCCTTGAGGTGAATCCCATTCATTGGAATGGGCAGCTCCTCTCCATCCATGCTAGCTAGCTGAAAAGCATTATGAGCTTTACATCCAATTACCATAAAAGGCCCAGTCTAGATGGCATCAAACTTAGTATGCTTTCCTGGTTTATGTTTTTCTTCATCCCACTTGAGGACTAGATTCCCTTCTTTAAAGACTTTAGGTGTGGCCTTCTTGTCAAAACTCTTCTTCATCTAAGTATGATGAGTCTCCAGGTTCTCCAATGCTATTTTTCTTGTTTCTTCAAGTCCAATAACCTCTGCCATCCTGACCTGCATAGGATCTTCCTCCATAAGCTCAATTACTTTAATTAGACTCAAGGTAGGTAGCTCAATAGATAGCGGAATTATAGCCTCCTTTCCATATACCAATGTGTAAGTTGAGTTTCCAGTAGCCCTCTTAGGTGTTATTCTATCTACCCACAAGGCCAACATTAACTTGCTATGCCAGTCTCTCTAGATTCCTTCTATAGTTCTTTTGATTATTCTTAGCAAGTTTTTATTTTTTGACTCTGTTTGGCCATTACCCTAAGGGTAATAATTTAGAGAGGTACTCAGAAATATTTTATGCCTAAGTGCCCACTCTAAAATTCTAGTTCCCAGGAAGGCCATTGGTGCAGGAGCACCTCAAACATTCAGTTCAAAGTCAGAGACAAAGAAGACCTCAAACTCATCCAAAGAAAATTAGAGGGATGTAATAAATAAACAAGGTCAACAAGTCAATTGGAAGGTCCTAGCACCTATTATGGGCTTCAAATAGTGCAATATTTTGTTATACATCAAAGGATCCATTTTTTTAATGTCCTTTTGGACTAAGAACTTGATTGCTATGGACTAATGATGTCCAAGTCTTAAGTTATGTCTAAGAAGGCTAGAATAGGTTAGTGTGGAAGTCTAAGTCTTTAGGAAAGGGCTTATTGTTCAAAATTTCAAATAAAACCTTTTATTATATTAAAATATTTAACCATAAATGGAAAGTTTAGGATTTAGAGGGAAGTTTGTTAATGATTGAAATTGAACTGTTCAACCAATGATGAAAGTTGGTTAAATTAGATGGAGGAGTTATTTCAGAGTTTGTTATATTTATGTAAGATCTCTATTACGGGATAGAGAGAAGAGGAGAAGACTAGTGTAACAGTTGATGAACGAGAAACAATAAAACATACTCTGTTTCCTGTAACCTAAATCATTCTTTTTCCATAATTCCATTTTGATTGCTTGGAATTTCAAATGCATTGAAAGAGGGTTCATTAATCATTTCATTTGTTATTTTGAATGTGTTTATCATTTCATTGAAATTTTTGTCACACCAGTTTGTAGAATATTAACTTTTCTTTGTTTAAGTTTGTGACTACAGTAGGGTGTAGGGAAATGAGATCCATTCTGTGAATATAGAAGGCCTAATCTTCATGGAATGACATAACTAATTTGTATATAGCTATTGCTAACATTGCATATGTAGAACAACGTGGGCAAGTGTGTACATGGTTTAGAATAGTGAAAGAAATAATGAAAATGGTGGCTAAGGTGTAGCAGTGGGCATTTAGTCCACATAAGGCATATTTTTAATGCTTGTGAACATTATACAATTTTCATTTGGTGGCGAATCTATCACCAATTCATTGCAAGATCATGTGGAGACCGTAGATTGTGGAAGCCCTAGTTGACAGGGTTCAAAGACAACAAGTTGGGTTTTGTTGTTGCTGAGCACTATAGACCAATTCCTTTTGTATATGGCCATTTTAAGACATAATAAGATACTGTCTAGGCTTTGAGATTGATAGGAGTTTGTTGACTGGTGTTTCCTTTATAACTTGAGGCATTTGTGATGCATTGAAACAAAGCATTGTTATGAATAGGTGTCTTGAACCAAAAAGTCATACAAAAGTTTTGATATGTTAAATAGCTCTATAGACGGTTGTCTAGAAGTATCATTATCTCATTAAGGACTTTGAGAAAAGTTAGAGTTAATCCCATTTTAAGTCTATTATAGGGTCATTGGGGTAGCCTAATAAGTCTTTCTTTTGAACAGTTTGGGAGAACTCTGAGAATTGGGAGTAAGAAAGTTAATTTAGAATCTTATAATTCCTTGTACCTAAGTTTTTAATAGCCTACAATACTAAAAGTATCATCTAGGAGTATTAAGGTAAGCCTTGTCAAGTCAGGTTCCTGAAGCATTTGAGGAGATTGATAGGACAAGTGCCTAAACCCCTAAAATTGTAAATTCTTTTTGTATTTTGATGACCACCACCATTCCCTCTACATCAAGTGGTATCAGAGTAGGGAAAGGTCTTGTGGAAGTAGCATTGGTCTTGTGAAATTGGTCCTTGAATCCTTTAGTAAGCCCTTGCAGTTTAACTATCCTGGGAGGAGGAGCTCGAAGTTGATTTTTCCACCAAGTGAACAAGTAACCATGGATGATGGAGAAGATGGATAATTTCCTACTAGAATGACCAACATGTAGTTGACAAGGATTGTGAAGGAATAGTTGGCTAATAATAAAAAGCTGAAAGTAGCCCTAGATCAAAGAGACAAGGAGAGCCATGAGAAGGATAGATTGATGAGAACTATGATGGACAAGATTGTAGCATTGGAGAATAGGGATAAGAGCATCAGACATGATGAAGAAGTAGGAGAGGAAGAAGAAGAAGAGGGAGAAATCCAAGTAGAGGAACCAGTAGACCCTGAAGATGCAAGGATGGCTAAACTAGTGAAAGCCATAAAGACTGGAGATGTGAGGGTAAGGGTAGACATACCTGTGTATGGAGGAAAAATGGATGATGAAGAACTGATAGATTGGTTCAGTGCAATTAAAAATTGCTTTGAGTGTGAAGGGATAAAAGAGAAGGATAGAGTGAAGATAGCAAAGTCCAGGCTGAAGGGACATGCTTTGTTGTGGTGGGATTGTATCCAGGTAGATAGATGGAAGAATGGTAGACCCAAGATCACATCTTGGTATACTATGATGGACAAGATGAAGGCAAAATTTTTTCCAAGAGATTATAGAGTATAGTTGTACAAGAAGATGAGAGATTTCAAACAAAAGGAGATGGATGTGCAAAAGTACATAGAAGAATTCCACAAGCTTGATATCAGAGTGGATCATGATGAAGAGATGGAAGAAAAGATTGCAAGATACATGAGGGGGCTGAGGTTCAACATCCAGGATGAACTTAGTCTTTCTACCCTGAGGACGGTTGATGAATGTTATCAGTTGGCCCTAAGGGTTGAAGAGAAGATATGAAGGAGACAAGAGAAGTAGAGCAGCAATAGAGGTGGATCTTCCATGAGAGGAAGAGGGGGAAGAGGTACTACTAATTTTCAGAATCAGAATGACAAAGATAAAGATAAAACATTTTCAGAATCAAGAGGAGGTTATAGAGGTAGAAAAAGTCAAGGAAGAAGAAGTGGAGTATTCACAAGAAGATGCTTCACTTGTAATGAAGTAGGCCATCAGTCCTATAGGTGTCCTAAATGGCCTAAAGACAAAGGGAGAAGAGTGAGCTTGGTTGAGGAAGAACCAAGAAAGGATAAGTAGAAAGAACCCATTGAAATTCATCCAGAAGAAGGTGAATATTTGTTGGTAGGAAGAGGACAGCCAGCACAAGGAGCAAGCATTTTCAAGACTCAATGTCTGATCTAAGGTAAGATTTGTAGTTTACTTGTTGATTCAAGTGCTTCACACAATATGGTTTCAAGGGAGGTCATCAACAAGTTACATCTACAAACTTCTCCACACCCCAGTCCATATTATGCAACTTGGGTAAGTAAAGACAACAATCTACTTGTGGATGAGCAAGTTATACTACATTTTTCAATTGGGCAATATTTTGATAGTATTTTGTGTGATTTGTTGGATATGAGTTGTGGACATGTTATCTTGGGTAGGCCTTGGCAATGGTCTAGGAGGACTGTACATGATGGGTTCACAAACACTTATGTAGTGCATAAGGGTAGGGTCACCTATAAGTTGGTTCCATTTATTGATAATGACATGAAGACTGTAGTTATGTGCTTTGGCAATGATCTTGTAGTTCAGGGTTAGAATAACTTCCATC
Organism: Chamaecyparis obtusa; assembly: GCA_027943335.1. Taxonomy (NCBI): domain Eukaryota; kingdom Viridiplantae; phylum Streptophyta; class Pinopsida; order Cupressales; family Cupressaceae; genus Chamaecyparis; species Chamaecyparis obtusa. The sequence continues at coordinate 306,479 of BSBK01009858.1, forward strand.
ATGATACTGGTTGGTGTTTAAAATAGTGGAAGATTGAAGGGCAGGACAGTCCAAGAAGGATAGGACTGATTGGGGAGTCGTTTATATTGATTGGGACAGTCAAGTGTCCTTTGAGAAAGTAGGCAAATGAAGGAGAAAGGGAGAAAGGGTAGATGAAGTTTATTCAGTAGCCTAAAGTACAACAACATCAATGATGTCATAAATCAGGATAGTCAAGTACAACTATGTTTTTATCTAATCATTTGTGTATGAATGCAAGGAGTTTGACACAATAGTAGGTCACTTTTGGGGAGTGTGTCATCCTTGAGCATCTGATTGTTATGAGAAAATATACAGGATACAAGTACACTAACTCTTGGGGCAAGAGTTATTTTCATGGTGGGGAGTATGGTGCAGGAGCACCTCAAACATTCAGTTTAGAGTCAGAGACAAAGAAGACCTCAAAGTCATCCAAAGAAAATCAGAGGGATGTAATAAATAAACAAGGTCAACAAGTCAATTGGAAGGTCCTAGAACCTATTATGGGCTTTAAATAGTGCAATATTTTGTTATACTTCAAAGGATCCATTTTTGTAATGTCCTTTTGGACTAAGAACTTGATTGCTATGGACTGATGATGTCCAAGTCTTAAGTTATGTCTAAGAAGGCTAGAATAGGTTAGTGTGGAAGTCTAAGTCTTTAGGAAAGGGCTTATTGTTCAAAATTTCAAATAAAACCTTTTATTATAAACAACAAGTTTAGGATTTACAGGGAAGTTTGTTAATGTTTGAAATTGACCCGTTCAACCAATGATGAAAGTTGGTTGGATAAGTTTGGAGGATTTATTTCAGAGTTTGTTATATTTATGTAAGATCTCTATTACAGGATAGAGAGAAGAGGAGAAGACTGGTGTAACAGTTGATGAACGAGCAGCAATAAAACATTTTCTATTTCTTGTAACCCAAATCATTCTTTTTCCATAATTCCATTTTGATTGCTTGGAATTTCAAATGCATTGAAAGAAGGTTCATTAATCATTTCATTTGTTATTTTGAATGTGTTTATCATTTCATTGAAATTTTTGTCACACCAGTTTGTAGAATATTAACTTTTCTTTGTTTAAGTTTGTGACTACAGTAGGGTTTAGGGAAATGAGAAACATTCCATGAATATAGAAGGCCTAATCTTCATGGAATGGCATAACTAATTTGTATATAGTTGTTGCTAACATTTCATATGCAAAACAACATGGGCAAGTGTGTACACGGTTCAGAATAGTGAAAGAAACAATGAAAATGGTGGCTAAGGTGTAGCAGTGGGCATTCAGTCCACATAAGGCATATGTTTAATGCTTGGGAACATTATACAATGTTCATTTGGTGGTGAATCTATCACCAATTCATTGCAGAGTCTTGTGGAGACCATAGATTGTGGAAGCCCTAGTTGAAAGGGTTCGAAGACAACAAGTTGGATTTTGTTGTTGCTGAACACTATAGACCAATTCTATTTGTATATGGCCATTTTAAGACATAATAAGATACTATCCAATCTTTGAGATTGATAGGAGTTTTTTTATTGGTGTTTCCTTTGTAACTTGAGGCATTTTTCATGCATTGAAACAAAGCACTATTATGAATAGGTGTCTTGAACCAAACAGTCATACAAAAGTTTTGATATGTTAAATAGCGCTATAGACGGGTGTCTAGAAGTATCATTATCTCATCAAGGACTTTGAGAAAAGTTAGAGTTAATCCCATTTTAAGTCTGTTGCAGGGTCATTGGGGCAGCCTAATAAGTCTTTCTTTTGAATAGTTTGGGAGAACTCTAAGAATTGGGAGTAAGAAAGTTAATTTAGAATCTTATAATTCCTTGTACCTAAGTTATTAATAGCTTGCAATACCAAAATTATCATCTAGGAGTATTAAGGTAAGCCTTGTCAAGTCAGGTTCCTGAAGCATTTGAGTAGATTGATAGGCCAAGTGCCTAAACCCCTAAAATTGTAAATTCTCTTTGTATTTTGAAGACCACCACCCTTCCCTCTACATCAGCCATGGCATTATCCAATATAATTGAATCTGGAGCACCAAATCTAGACATAATGTCTAGATAGAAGTTCGGGTTAGAGGTTTCATTTGCTTCCTTTAGTGCTATAGCCTTTTTCCATTTGGTAAAATAGTCTGTGGCAGCAAGTATCCACTTGTGTCTAGCACTGGATGGTGGATTGATGGGTCCAATAAAATCTAATCCCCACTTTGAGAAAGGCTACTCTACCTTGATAGGATGAAGGGGAAGGGCTACCAGCTTTTGCTTTCCAGCAAACAGGGCACAATTCTTGCATCTTCTTACCCAATCAAAAGCATCTTTGCAGAGGCTAGGCCAGTAGAACCAAACTCTCATCACTTTAAGAGTAGTGGTTCTGGTAGCAAAGTGTCCACCAGAGCCTCCATCATGAAACTCCTCCAGTATCTTATTCACTTGGTTAGTTTCAACACATCTTAATAGGACACCACTATGATCCCTTCTATACATAATGTTATCAATAACAATAAATGGAATGGCTAGGAGTCTAAAGTACCTTCTTTTACTTCTTTCAAGGCCCTGAGGACATTGACCAGTAGAGAGATAACACTTCATCTTTGTTGTCTAGCTTGTGTTCTATTCTGCATCTTGATTCATTAGAATAACCTCCTCCTCCTCCTCCTGGTTTGAGTCTTTCATTCCTTCATTTAGCTACTCACACAACCCCTTTCCTCTAACTAGCTTGGTTACTTTAATTTGAATGTCATATTCCATGACTTTGTTGACCCAACCAACCCTCTTGTGGCTCAGATCCCTGTTTAGTAGGAAATCTCTTATGCAAGGGTGAGAAACCATTAGGTGCACTATGTTGTTGGAAAACAAGTGCCTAAATTTCTTTAGACTTCTCACAATTGCCAATACATGCTTCTCTATAGGTAAATAATTTAGCTCATAACCATCTAGGCCATGACTATAGAAAGCCACTGGTTGTTCCTGTTTCTCAGCAATTTGCTAGACTAACATTGTAGAGATGCTATATTTATCTCCAAAAGCATACAATATAAAATCTTTAGAAAAGTTAGGGTTTACTAGAGTAGGAGTATATGTAATTGCTTCCTTGACTTCTTCAAAACATTTTTTACCTTCATTGGTCCAATGGAAAGCTGCATTTTTTTTTAGCATCTGAGTCATAGGCTTCAGAAGTGCAGTAGTGTTTGGAATGAACCTCCTCAAGAAGTTGATTCTTCGAAGAAAACTTTGTAATCCCTTCTTGTGAGCTGGCATGGGAATAGCCAGAATGGCCTTCACCCTCTTAGGATCAATGGTTGTTCCTTGCTTAGAAATAATGTGCCCCAGTAATCTACCCTCATGGACAACAAAGATGCATTTCTTTGGATTTAGTGAGACTCCAAACTCTCTATACCTTTTAAAAATCTACCTTAGATGAATTAGGTGGTCTTTTGTATCTTTTGAGAAGATAGTTATATCATCCAGATATACTAGAACAAACTTGTTCATTAGGCCAAAAAATGCCATCTCCATGGCTTTCTGGAATGTGGCACCAGCATTGGACAACCAAAATGGCATCTTTCTATATGCCATGGTGCCCCATTTAGTGGTGAATGCTATCTTGTATTGATCTTCTTCTCTAACCAAAACCTAATTATAACCAAAAAATCCATCTAACAAAGAAAACCTACCAGATCCTGAAACATACTATAAAATCTACTCCATAGAAGGCAATGGGTGATGATCCTTGAGTGAAGCCCTATTAAGGTCTCTAAAATCTACACATAGCAAGATTTCACCATTCCTCTTCCTAACTGGCACTAAGTTTGAGACCCAATAATTGTGTTTAATAGGAAAAATAATATTGGCTTCAATCATCTTTTTCAATTCTGCCTTCATCAGGACCTCTATCTTAGGATTGATGGGCCTTTGTTTCTATCTTACTAGCTTGGCTTAGGGTTCTAATTCAATGGTGTGTTGGGCCAAATGGGGATCAAATCCTTTTAGGTCATAATATTCCCAAGCAAAGACATCATCAAACTCCTATCATAATGAAACAAAGGCTTGTGTTTGAGGCTGAGTGCATACCTTTCCTAGCTTAAGAAATTTACCTTTGAGGACCTCCATAGACTGGTAGTGTTCCTCCTTAACTGTCATACTAGCCTTGTCACCTCTAAGTTGATCATCAGAATTAAATATAGACTCAAGCATGACCAGTCCCTTAGGTAGTTTATTTCTCTTCAACTATAACATCTGGTCACCATACTGATGAGCATGTTTTCTCTCGTTCACTCTAGAGAACTCAACTTCTTTAATTAAAAAATTTGAAATCTGCTCATCATTTTCAAAAACTTGCCAGCTTACTTGATTTTTTGGTATGGATGGTCTTACTAGGACCTTCACATGCTAAGAATTAGGATCTGAGACACCTCTTAGAATGTCATATTCTACTCCCATAGTAGCCAACTTCTCTACCTGTTTGTTCTAATTTCTTGGAACAACAATCAGATTAAAAGCATGAAAATCTTCTATTAAATCCAAAACCTTGTGCTTATACAACTTAAGTGTATCATTCTTTGTGAGGTTAGTGCCATGAATTTGATTGACCACTAACTCACTATCACCTAAAACTTCTAGGCATTTGATTCCTCTTTGTCTAGCCCATTCTAAACCATGAATCAATGCCTCATACTCTATTGTATTGTTAGTATAGCTAAAAGAAAAATGAATTGTAGAGTAATACCTTTGTCCTTCTGGAGAAATTAGGATAGCCTCTACTCCTGAACAAACCTTGCTTCTAGCACCATCAAAGAATAGCTACCACAAATCATCATCCTGACCAGCAGAAGGCTTTTCTTCCTTTTTCATTAGATCTAGTATCACAACACCTTCTTCATGAATGATGAACATTCCAATACCAAAAACCTCCATGTTTCTAAAAGGGTCATCTTCATGTAAATCTCTTTCAGCCCATTCATCTAAGACAATAGCAAGGATCCCTCTAGTACTGGTCTCAGATTCAGAATCACTTGGATCTTGTTTGTGATACAGCAGATTGGCATTTATAGGGCTTGGGGTATATGGCTCAACATGGGTCTTTGCAAAATCTACAGACTTAATTCTAACCCTAGTTCTGTATCTAGTCTTGAAGTATAGATGGGACCAATGAACTAAGAGATATCCCCCCAACCTAGCAATGAACTCTCTACTTAGACAAATAGAAAAATGAGGGGGAAAATCTATGACATAGACATCTTGGGGAATGGAGAAATTGGGGCATTCATGAAGAGTGAGACTCATGTCTTTTATGACTCCCAAGGTATAAACTGATGAGCCATCCAATTGAACAAAAAGCTTTTTTATTGGCTCATAAGGTAACTTTAGTAGATCTACTAGCTACTTAGAAATCATAGAACTACTTGCCCCTGAATCTATCATATAGTTATGAGCTAAATGATCCCCAATAATAAGAGTTACATAGAAAGGAGGAGCTTTAACCTGTGAGACAACAGTGGGCTATGAGCTGACTTCTTCTTTTTTCTGATCCATCTGAGATGTTTCAGCTACCAAGACTTTAGGTTGTTCCAAAATAGCTCCTTGATTTGGTGAAATCTTAGCCAATTCATTTAGTATCAACTCCTTTTGTCTAGGAATTGCCAAAGTGTCCATTAAAGGCACATTGATAGAGGTTTTCCTCATTTTCTCCACTATATTAAAAGATCCCAAATTCACTTTGGGCTATCCTTTTGGCCCAGCAGTCTCTATTTGTGTAGATACTAGTTGTGTAGCTACCTTGACTACTTCTTTAGCTTCCTTAGACTGGTTTAGGACTGGAGCTTGAACTACTTTGGGTTGTGGGTTCACAACAGGGCCCTATTGACTAGTAGAGGCCACTTGCTCTACTTCTAAAGTTTTCTTCTTGGATCTTGTATTGGCTACAACTGGAGCATAGGTTGAGTTGTCATTTGGTAAAAAATTCACCTCACAAAAATCTTCCTTCTGAAAGTTCATCAATGCTACCTCAGGTGCCTGAACTTCACTTGTGGTGGCAACTGGGCACTACTGCATTTCTGGTCCTTGAACCACCTCCTATGGTATGGTCATGTTATTTTGTACCATGAGGGCCTAAGCATAACCCATTGGACATATTCCTTGAACACATTGCTGATTGCATGGGCATCACCATTGGTAATCTTGTACCATATTGTTTTGAGCCACAGGAACCAACTCCCTAGAAGTACTAGGAGTGTTAGGATTGTAAGGTTGCCCGACATTTTGGCTATAACTTCTTGTTTGATTTTTTTGGCCTTGCTGCTATTGGGGCCTATTCTGCTGATAATGATTCTAAAAGGGCAGTTGATAAGGCTTCTGATAAGATTGTTGGAGAGGTTGTTGGTAGGGTTGGTGGGATTGTGGGGAAGGTTGTGATTAAAGCTTCTTACTTATAGTAACTAGCTTCTTATGGCTATGCTCATGGCTTGTGTGAGCCTAAATAGATGCTTTTCTTTTAGTTCTTTGCTTTATAAACAATATAAATGCCATAGATAGATGTATGTATAGATGTAGATGCAATTCATTTCTTTTCCCTTTTCATGTACTTTGAAATGAAATGAATGCAAATATTAAACAAGACCACTAATAACACAAACTAGGGTACAATAGCTCATCTAGTAATTAGGCTTCCAAAATGTGTAGAAATATGACAACAACTACCTCATACATTAGGTTGAGGAGATTAAATTATGTGGACCTATACCAACTAGGTCAATGTGGATGGTTGAGAGGCACTTGAAATTTTTGAAAGGCTTGGTTCGACAAAGAGCACATCCTGAGGGTTCTATGGTGGAGGGATATATGGTATACCAAACCATGGTGTACATTAGTGAATATCTTCCTAATTTTGCAACAAAGATCCATGTAGATTGTATTTGGGATCCCAACTCCATTAACAAATTCAAAGGGGAGTACTTGATGAGAAAAGGTAGATTGAGAAAAGTGAGAGGTAAATATAAGATGTTATTGTAGTTAATTAATTCTTATAAATCTTCAATATAAGTTATTTATAATTGGTGTATTTTTTTTATATAGTTGGTCGAGAGTGGGATGCAATACATTTGTATATTGTGAACAATCTTGATTGGATGATGGTATAGTTTCATGCCCAAACTTTGGCAAGAAAATTGCAACAATCTTTTTTTTTTTTATCACAAGATTTATAATTAACTAGATCATACAACATCTTAGAGAATCATAAGTGCTTCATTAATACAACATGTTTAATGGATAAAATTCAAATTTTAAGTTACCCTCTATGTATGTACCATTACTACTACATAACATCAATCATGAGGTGCAATAAATGTGGCATTTCTCAGTCATCAACATCAAATTTACTATCCAATATACTTGATCATTAAACAATCCTTTCCATTAATTTTATCAAAGAAAGTTTACATATATAGAAAGAAAAAAGAAGACCTAAGGGCTAGACCTAGAGACTCAGGGGCTCATCTCCATATGGCCTTGCCTACGTCATGCATAGAGTCTTCATATTTCGGTACTTGGATCTCATACCACTAATTTAACTCTTTCAAAAAAAACAAGGACACATAAAAAGACACAAGTACCTACCCTAATACCCAAGGGTGACATCATGAGATCCAAGATTTACAACATGGCTCGAGGGGTCATCAAATGACCCTAACATGGGATACACATACTCACACACCAAACACTCTCAAGATAACATAAATAGCAACCCAAATTCCCTCAAGGGTGAAAAATAAGAAGTTCCTAGAACTCCTTTTGTGAGGTGTGGGTGGATAACCCATGGAGATAACCATTGCATGAAAACAAGGCCACACATGGACCCAAATAAACACAATATCATAACAAGGCCACACATGGACCAATCTTTCCTCCTTATACCCCCAATGCCTCATGGGCTAAATACAAGGAAACTTGGGGAAAATCACTCACCCAAGTTTCATCCTTCCCCACACATGGAGGAGACTCTGGACATGGAGTTGCTTCGCTTTCCCACACCCCCCTCTTGGTTTCTCTTCCCTCCCATGGGTGAGTGAGCCAAGAGAATACAACCCAAATCCAGTGACAAAAGAAAACACAAAGGTGCTTGCTCTCACCATGACCAACCATGGAAGCTAAAACACCACAAGAATCAAGATCAAAGCTTCCTCCATGACCAACCATGGGGAGCCAAAGGAGAAATGTAAAATCATACATCAAACACTTCCATTCATCCACATTCAAACATCCCAACCCCCTAGAATAAATAACTTGACATAAATAATTTCTTTACTCACAACACATTTATCTTCAAATAATCAAGTAAATTAATAAATTTCTATACAATTTTACATCATTACAAAATAAGCATATAATAGTTACTTCCCAACATGCATCTATCTTAAAATGCCTTACTCATCACATCGCCACATGTACCTTATTTCCATTATACTTCAATTTAGCTTATTATATATTTAAAATTCTAACTCCTATACAAAGGCACATAACTGACAATTTAGAAAACACTATAAAAAATCATAGGGACACTAACAATGATGTCTTGCATCTTAACTCAAGGTCATTACTTTAATTTGACACATAATGTCTTAAGGTCAACACAAGCTAATTTCAATCAACTTTATACGAAACTTAACAGTTTATAAATAACTAAGGCTTTCAGTTGTAATTAAAGCTCCACTACCTGTTACTCTAGTTGTCAAATTTTCACACTATCAACTTTGTGGTTACTTCTCTAATCTCCTTTGGACTAGATATCATACCGTCACTAGACTTTCACCTGAACACTTGATATTAATGGATAACATATCATATAGAGTACCCTTTACCCTTAACATGTGTTCTCTTGCACACATCTCATTAAAAAAAATACTCATCCTTTATTGAATAGAATTAAGAAAAACAATTCATTCAATCAACCAATTCCTATTTTAAACCTTCTAAATTAAATCAATGTTCTAAATTCCAGCATAAATAATTTTGATAAAGTCCTAATAAAATAAGTATTTAATTCCAACCAATAATCTTAAATTAATAGTCAATGATTATCTCTTTATAAATCCTCTCTCATTAGCATCTATGTCTATATGAACCAAATTCTTTTTAAACTAAGCTTCTAGTTTCCAAAATGAGGTTAATTAATTCTCTAGAAGGATATTAAAATTAACTAATAATACCAATACAAATGCTAATTTATCCAATAATTCTTCAAACATATAACAATCTTAAAAAACCACAATAATAGCTAATTTATTTAATATAAATTTAGAAATTCTATCCAAATACCCAAATCAATTCTAGCTCTCTTCAAATGTAGCTAAATTGTAATAAATTAATTCTAGTCTCTATATTTAACTTGACATTCTAAAGGATAATAAATCAACTATGTATCTTTAATCAAAGTTTTAATATTTAATATATTATTTTAATGGTGATCAAGATTAATAATGATTAGAATATATCATTCTAAATCATTATAAGGTGATCCCCTTTATATTTCTGTTGATTAGGATAATACTGTAAAACAATAATAATATAACTCTTTAAATCTTTCATTTTCCTAAGAGTGTAATCCCTAATACTAACGATCATGAATGCAAAATGCAATCCTTTAGAGGTAGGTGACATTACTTACCTGGTGACCAAAGCATTTCCCTAACTCCTTGACATGCATTTGGTAAAGACCTCTCAACAGTTGACAGAGTTCAATAATCTGAATAGCATTGCCATGGGCGTCACTTTTGCTGCTGGTTACAACGAATCCATCATATTTATCAACATCTTCCATTTTTTTGGTTTTGCAGCTACCGGTCAAAGGTTCTGAACATATTCCTCCTTAGGGCCCATTTGGACCATGGAATACCAAATGCCAGATATAGTCAATTCTGGAATATTCTAAAATTCTCTTTTCTCTCACTCTATTTCATTCGATCCAACAAATGCAAAGAAAGAACGTGGTCTTCGCAGACAGGATTTGCTGTAACTTCTCATTTCAGAGGGTGAATTTAGTCAAACCTAGAAATATTTGCATATTTATACATACACAAAACAATGACGATGATGACCCCTCCACCTTTGGATGTATATCCTTCTACTCCTCTTCCTCCCACAACAGAGTTGTATGGAAATGAACAAATCAGAGACAGAACAATAGTAAAAATAATCAAGAGCTTCTTTAAACTCAGCCTTAAAATATCAATCTATTCCAAGGCATTACAGTGCATCAACCATCTCAAGCCACTTGATTAGATTGCCATTTTCATTCTGCATTTCTTTTAACAAAATTTTGACCTGTTTCACAAGTGTTTTAGGATGTTTATGGTATTCTAGTTCTCCGTCTGGCATATCCATAGATTGAACAAAAGCATCATCCCATTCATTGACAGCATGGGATGGTATGGCAGAAATGAGATCTCCCTTCAAATTAGACATCGCAACAGCACTTGAAAAATAGTCTCTATTTTTGATATTCAGATGTGTAATGCTTGTGGCTGAAGATAGCGTACCCCCCCCCCCCCAAACTGACAAATCCCCACAATACTCCCAACTGCAGGTTCATACCAAACAAGTTTTTAGGAATGCGACAGTCTCCCATGCCTTGACACAGGGGTCGTATGCCCACCCCTCAATTGTACACCAAAAAAAATGTCATATCTTAAACTTCTCCCTCAAAAATAAAGGCCTCCCCACCACAACCATGCAACCCATACCCTGTAATAACTGCAGTCCATGAGACTACATCTTTTTGAGACATTGGTTACTGCAAAATTTAGTGCTTTTCAAAAGACCGTCATCCTCTCTTGTGAATTTAATATCCTATCAAAATGAGCTTTTCAATTTGCATGGATTAGTGGCTTCTCTCCCATCTGTGTATGTCGATCTATCCTCTTCTAATTGTCAGCGACATTTTCAAAATTGCTTTCTCTGCATTTGCAACAGTTAGCAGGCCCACCATACCTTTGCACTATCAAACCCTTTCCTTCATCTTTGACTCCATTCATCTCTAATCAGTCCATGAACATCCTTTGATGATGTGAGTGGTCAGTTCCTTTCAAATCAAAACTGACTTGTAGTAGATGGTTCTATTTAATGTTCATTTACTGGCATCACAGAGGATGTGGCTCACTAATTTGTGCCAATGGCTGATTTTTCTATTACCATTAGATCCAAATTAGAAGGTCAATACAATAATGATTATAGGGCCGCAACTAGTTCCTCTAAATTTCTTAAACTATGGATGCTAGAGAATCAATAATCAGTTTTTGGAAGGCAAGCACCTTCCCTTAAACGATGAGAACTTTTCCAAGAAAAACATAAGGTTTATGTTTCAATACAGAGGAATGAGTATCAAATTATCAATAATTACTAATTAGGTTTCCCTCATTACTATTCCCAAAATAGAGCAGGAGATTCAAACATAATTACACAATTAAAACTGATGTATATAAGGTACAGCAAAAGAAAAATAGTAAAATTTGTAACAGTAATAATAACATTAACATCATGGACAATTCAACAATCATGGATTCTACAATTTACAATAGAACTTTCATCTCATAATATTAAAAAGTATCTATTAGAAAAGTCAAGTTTTATAAATACAATAATCATTTCATACATACTGTGGCAAGAGTCCTGAACATAAAGAATGACAACACTATTCATACTTCCAATCCATTTTACAATAGAAATAACTTATTTCCTAACCTTAACAATGTTTCCCAATAAAGTATTTCCAAATGAGCTACATAAATAACATCAAGTTTTCTGATCTTCCAAGTAAGACAACTCCAGCATATAACAATGTTTCCATTTTATTTTTTACTCATTTTATTACACTATACAATCTTTACAATAACATCTACATAAACACTCTATATATTTATAATATTTATCACACTTACCTGTATTCCTAACACATCATCTTTTATGTGTTATTCACTGATACCTCATGATTATTAAAAATAAATTACACTATTAGTAACATGTTATTCCACAATAAATTTTCACTATGAAACATTAGACTTATATATATTGTTAATAGAGTTAATTTGTATTTTATCTAGAATCCCATAGTAAGTAGACATTAATCATTTATACCATTTGTTAATATCTTATCGATATAGCTTAATTCTTTAACCTCCTTGATGATAACTTAATGTCACAAACAAGAGGGTATTACATATAGATTAAACAATGTCAACAAAATGGTTGCTCATTAACATGGGAAGGTGTTGCTTCATTGGTTAGAGAAGCTCATCGTAATGGAGATTCCAATGTTACGTCAATGGTAATTGATCTAGCATATGGTTTAAGAGGTAGAGAGGTACGTACAAATTTATTAATGATCATGGATCATGAATAATTTTCACATGCTTGAAAAATGGTAGGTCAAGCACAAAAAAGCTATGTACTATCATGGCCACAAATTTTGCATAAAAAAGTTGGATGACATGAAGAAAACTTGTGATTCTGGGATAACTATAGTTTTCAAGGTCACTAATATATCATCTAGAAAAGACATACATCCTCAATAATCTGAAAATTGATACTATGGCATCTTGGATGATATAATTGAGTGTGAATTTAACTCCTTCAAAATAGTTATATTCATCGTCAAATGGTATAGGCTACCACTAAATGAAAATGAGCCAGATAGAATTGTTATTCAACATGATAATGGATTTACAATGATTAATACAAGGTAATTTAAGTTAGTTGGAGATGAGCCCTATGTTCTTCCAAGCCAATGTGAGAAAGTGTTTTACTCAAAGGTTCCACATAAATAGGGTTGGTCATTTGTTGTTAGACATGACCCAAGAGGAAGGCCAATAAAGTATAATGTTATGGAATAAGAAGATATTGAAGATGATGATGAAGTAGATGATGAAGATCAAGATGATGATGATGAGGATGAGGATGAGGATGAGGATGAGGATGAGGATGATGATGATGATGATGATGATGATGATGATGATGATGATGATGGCAATGATGATGGTGATGATGACAATGATGATAGTGGTGATGATGATGATGATGACGATGATGATGATGATGATGATGATGATGATGATGATGATGATGATGATGATGGTGGTGGCGATGATGATGAGATGGATGAAGAAGATGATCAATGACATGATTGAAATGTACAAGGTATATATGTGATTTAATTATTTATATATATTTATATTGATTAGTATATATGTTTAATATTGATATATTGATTTCAATTCTAATGATTACAACATATGTGATTTATAATTACCAATGTTTTTCTTACAATGCTCAATTAATTACTATTGTTACATGTATATATTGTGTTTGATTATCACCCTTTTTGCAAACAGGCAATTGACTACTGACATTGTCACCCCTTCTGTTGACGATCTTGCATTCCATATATAAGGTAAACTTGTTCATATTTATGATGTTGCATATTGTTCATGTTGTCTTCTAAGTTATTTGTAGCATATGTATCATGTAATTTTAAGCCAACTTAAGATAAATGATTAACATATGCAAGAAATTTAACCCCTTTGGCATGGATCATGCATAGTGACATGGATCAACAAGTATAAGTCAGTAAATAGAAATAATTTTCTTATATTTTTCTTGTTTATCACTGAGCATGTATGTTATAAATAGACATATTATATAATCATATAATGTATATATAGACAAAGAAGAACTGTATAGACATATAATTGTATAATCACTTTCAACTTAGTACATTTTATATCTCCCATGTATAGACAAAGAAGAACTGTACGTATGGGTCATGACTTGATTATTCTATATATATTATTTAAATATTATCAAAATTATATTTGAAGTGGGGACATGACAATATCTCATTTGATGGATTGTAGGACCCACCAAATAGGTACTTGTCAAATCTATCTACATAGAATGAGGGAAATGAGGGAATGGTAGATGAAAGTTCTACATGTAGTATGACTAAAATGGGGTGATCAACTAGAGGTCAAAAGATTAGAAAAAAATTCAATAAACACATGCAATTTTTCCTTGCTAAAGGGGGGTCATGTTCTTATGATGACAAGACCAAAGGAAACATCAAGGTTCCCTTTTGGTACACACATATTGAGAAAGAATGGGTACCCAATGAGCTACCTCCAATTAACATTGATTTTTGTGTTAATGAGAGGATATATCACATAGCTCCATCCTCATTACATGGTTTAGGCCTATTTTCCATGGATGGGATAAAGGTATGTTACAACAAAGTTGTTGAATTGTTCAAGTATGTTGGTCTGTGTTACAATTACAATGATTGGATGCAGATTGTTCAATATAAAAAAAAGTATGTGTAGGTATGCACTATCAACAAATTATATACAATGGAAAGAAAATGATCAAAGTAAAATATTTGCAATGTACATTGATGGGAGACCAAAAGCAACAGGTAATATTACGGGTTTTATAAATAGTGTGTGACATTCCTCAACTAATAAGCAACCCAATTGCATATTTGAGGCGCATGAGGAGAATCAAGTTTTTATATGTGTGATAAAATCAATAAGTGTAGTGGAAGAACTGCTAATAGATTACCATTTAAATCACATAGATACAAACAAAGTTACTATAATGAGAGTGGTAAGTACTATATACCATTTTATTAATAAGTTTTTTTTTCTAAGTCTATTGCTTTCATTTCGATGAAGTTTTTATATTTAATTTTTGTCACAGGATGATATGGATTCCCCACATGATAGAGGCCACGAGGATTCTCCTCCTACCCATTCTTCAGCAATGGTAAACCTTATTGAAATTTTACAAATTAAATAGTTGAAAAATGTTATATTATTACGTTATTTTATTAAGGGTTTTGGAGTTTTTATGATAGTTTTACTAATATTCATATCACAATTTGATGTTTAGGATAGGGGAAAAGCACCTGTAGTAACAGAGGCAATAGCTACCCCTTTTGATGATGATATCGCAGAAATGCCTAATATAACAATTATGTTGAGGAAAAAACTAAAAAAAATCAATTTAGAAATTATGAGCATTTTGGATAAAGCAAATCCAACTGAGGAGATGTTGAAGAGGCTATTTGAATTGATGGTGCAAGCATGTCATTATGAAGTAAGTAGTAATGAAACTTTAGTTATAACAAAAGTTCAATAAAGGTTTATATTTATACTCTTTTATGTTGTGAAGTAAAATATGTAATATGTGTTCTTGTTACAAGACTTTTTGGAAACTCAAGTACCTGGTCAAGGACAATGTGGTGAGGCCGATAGTAGTAGAGCTTCGGCCACCTTAGGTAAAATAATCCTTTAGTTGACAAGTTACAAGAAATGTTTTCTTTGGAACATTCAAAAACTTCTTAAGTTAACTCTTACTTTTATTATTTCAAAATGTCTTTGTTAAGAATGTATTGTTCAGGTCATCAAGTGTAGGTGACTCCTCCTAGGAGGTTGATAGATATCCATCAGAGATTGCTGAGTGCAATGTCAGAAACAAGGAGCATGCAAACATCAATGCCTTCACGGTCTATGCATGGTAAATCCTTATTTTTCTATATTTGGTTTTGTATTAATTATGATTTGATAATTTGTACTTTAATCTTGGGTGCATCACATAGTGGATTAATTTTGTAGAGTAGGAGATACACCGGTGTCATCTGCTACACCAAATACTGATCAAAGTACATGTATTGGTGATAATTCACCATCATTTCCTTGATGTACCCATCTTTCTAGCACAGGAGTTATGTAGATGTCATTGTTGATTAATGATAATGAATTGATGCCTTTAAAATGTCCTAAGCTTCTAGGTACTTTAAAATTATTATTTTTAATATTGTAATATGCATTTACCTATTCATAACAAGTTTTGGATTGATTTTTTGTAGGAAACAATTCATTTTATAACATGCTTTATGACCTCGCACTAAAGATATTTGGGCCCACCATACATACAAGGTGGAACATCATAAGTGAACTAACCCCATCCCACTATTTTTTTCATATCATTAATTGGTACAATATTTTTCCTTTCATTTGGGTCTTTTCTTTTACTATATTCAAGGTACACAACTTTAGTTAATTTTTCTATCTAACAATTTTTTGTTTTTTCTTAAAAGGTGGAACTTGCAAGACAAAAAAATTAAAAGATCAGCTCATTAAAGATTTAGAGCATGAGTTTGGTAGTAATCTTTTTGAGGAGAAGATAATTTTAGAAAAAGATTGCAAACATCTTAAGACTGTGAGGGACTCATATAGAAGGAGTCTCATCCAGAACCCAAAGTATGAGCATCCTCCCTTTATTCTAGTGAGGGATTGGAATGAGTTCATTTTGGATGCAAAGGAGAAAGGGGATGCTCAAAGAGGAATTACACCACCAAATGAAAGAAGAAGGTATGAAATAGTATTAACTACTAGTACAATGTGATAATGCACTAATTAGTGATCTTTATATCTATATCATCTAACATATTTCAAAATTTTCATGGGTTGCAGCAAAGACTAGGCTGCAAAAGATTGGGCAGCACAGACTTGGCTTTGGTGGATATTCCAAAATTAAAGCATGAATTGTAAGTAGTAGTAAATGAATTGCATAGAAAAATTATTTATAAAATGCAAATAATTTTGTTTAATAAAAAAATGCAAGGCTCTAAATTTAATTTAGAGGCCACGACAAAACACAAAAAAATTGCCTTCAAGGAAGGCTATCAAGCCATGGCTACATGCCTAAACCAAGCTTCCACTAGCCCAACTAAAGAGTCTCCTACATCATGTGAACAGGTAAAAAATGCCAAAAAATATATTATAAATTGAATACTTGAGCAACAATCTATTTGATGATAATGTGCATGACATTGCAATGCAGCCTCTTAATCATAACATAGATCATATGCCGCATGATGAAGCCCCTGATGTGAATTGTAGTGTCGATAGAGGTGCTCATTTTCTATTTAAAATTAATTATGTAATTATTAATACAATTTAAAATCTTAAATTGAACTTGGTGTAACCTTTTTTGTGTACATTTTAGAGGATACAAAATGTCATGCTGAACAAGTGCCAGAGGATGTTCAGAGTGATCACCATGTAGATCATGTGGCATAATCAGGTAAAGAAAATATATGTTTTTTTCTTTTAAATTAATTATGTGTGAATTTAACTCATGACGTAGTTGTTATTGTAGTAGACCCCCCTTTGGTGTAGCGACCTTCTATTCCTAAACAGATGGGGAGGAGACATGCGTTGCCATTAGAATCAGTAGAGGAGGGGAATGACAAGGACATTGATCTTTCTCTTAGAAATTACATGAAAAAAATAGAAAGAAACCCAAAAATAAATGATTATAATTAACATTTTTTGGTGATGAAAGAACGTTGTCTTAATGGATGTAATTTTTTACTAGTAATGTTGATGAATGAATTATTCATGAATGTTGTGTGTTAATGAATGTTATCATGTGATTATAATGATTGAATGTTATATTTAAAAAATGGATGAATGAATGAATGAATGTTATTAGATGTTAATGGGGAATTTAGAGTGATGTTAGGGTGGGGGGGGGGGGGACGGGCCAAATGAGCTTACACCTTCACATGGTTGGCCTTGTTAAGTAGAGAATATTAAACTATTCTCGAAACCAAGTGAAGCTCAAACTTTAAAGATAAGCTTAGACTTAATAGTGACATCCAATTAAGAAGTCGAAATGAAGTTCATCATTACAGGTATCTTGCATTCTCAATGTTTGGAGCATTATTGAAAGCACTATTATAAACATTTATTACTGTTATGACCTATATGCATATTGACACTCTATCACTAGTTTTTTGCACACTTTACTAATCACTATTATGTATTGCTAATGCATTATAGCAATACTATCTTTAAGCCCACCTGACCATTATTTTTGCAATAAGCTTCTTGTGATTGTCACTTGATGTCCTTTTGGCCTCTAATTTATCCCATATGATACTTTACTGTGTTCCTATTAGGTATCTTTTTTTTCTCTTTATGACAATCATTTACAAACTCACCATGCTATATATTCATGATGACAAAATAATAAAATGATACCTTCGTATTATGGTTCTTTTCATCCCTCTCTAAAACGTGACCCCTCTGTCAAAATAAAGACTCAATCTCTGTTCTTGAAAACATGCCTTCATCATTTCTTGGGACAGTGCTTTAACATAGTTCCTAGATAATTGTGACTAATTTTTTTTATGGCCTTCGACCGATCTTGTTGACTTTGCTACATCAAGAATGGTAAACAACTCATCTTCCTCATGGATCCTATCATTTCATTGTTTTGTACCAATGTTGGTTCATCATTGACTTTGTATAGCAAAACCCTTGAACAATCACTATTTTTTTCACTTCCATTACATCTTTGTCCTACATTTGTTTTTATTGCAACATTACTTACTACTATTCTTACTGCACTCTTCACATTCTAAAACAAATCACTATTTTATAACCTTGAGCACATCTTTGTTCTTTGATTGTGAATACCACAATGTTCTTTGACAGTGTACACATCACTATTTTTTGAAACCTCTTTGTTCATTGTCAATCCATCTATAAACATTGATTTGTTTGTATATGTCACTGTCCTTTAGACATTAAACCATGGGAATGACGAGGATATTGATGAGTTTCTTGTCCTTTTGACAATGACTATCAATTCTCAACTAATGAAAATTTAAATAGCTAATTAATGAATGGTCTCGTATTATTACCTTTTTAGTTTTTAAAGCACAATGTCATGTTTTAATATTGTGTATTTTTTTTCTTATGTCAAAGTATTCTTTTACTATTCTAACATCGCTATATGCTTATGATTTGTTTATCTTGTTTCTTTGTAGTCCTTGGTGCACTTGGGGAAAAGTATGATGAGGCAATGAGAAGAAATGATGTGAGGGCAATTGTTGTTACTGGTATGTATGCCCTTTTAATATTAGCACTTAGTTTCTTATTTGATATTTCCTAAGGTTCATTGCATTAAATGATCTCTCTTAAGTTTCCAATTCATTCTATTTGTGAAGTCTTGTCATGCTCGTATTTCAACCCCAAAAGCACAACTTGGGTATTTCATGCTTGTACTATGATATTGCCATATCAAGTAGAACCTCATATTCATAATTGCACAGTGATATTGACATATCAGACACAACACTATATAACATTATTTCTATCATTAGAGGGAGGTTCATTGTATAGATTATATCGATACTTCAGGAAGAGCAAAGATCTCTATGAATATCTACAAAGTGGAATATCTACATAGTTCCTATAGTTTCTCCGTGACGAACTTGTACCTATCTCTAATATTATGAAAAATGGCATTCCATGAATATTTCAATACATTCAAACCAATAATATGTATTTTAATATTAGATGCTAGCTCTTCTAAGTTGTCCACAAATCTAAGTTCTGGTGTCTGTACAATTTTATCTATGGCTTCAACATTGATTTCATTATACCTATATGATTTGTGATAATTCCTTGTAGACCTTCCAAAATAATCATATGTAGTCTATCTTTCTCTACTACTAATTCTTGTTCTCTTGAGATTAATTCTCTCAGCTTTTCCAAATGACCTACAAAATTTTTTGTTCTCGGTTATAGGGTGTCGATATACTGCATTAGCTCATTATGAGTACCATTAATCTTACTATCTATATCCTTTGTGAATTCTTCAAAATTGTATAACTTACTATACATTTATATCAAAATTTCCTTCAAAACATCAATTACCTTTGATAGTTCAACTTTTAAAACTGCTAGCTTTGTCAATAACTTATGTACAAGTTAATTTTCCAATTTATTTGTTTAATCTCTAGCTAGCTCCTACTCCAATTCATTTCTAGATCCATTGATCTAATCAATTTATACTTTTAATTTCTCCTCCAGTGAGTCTTCTTCATCAACAGTTATATCTGGCATCAAGTCCAAGCAAATATGTTGACTTTCATGTTGAGAACTCGTCTCCTTAATTTCTTCACTCTTTCCTTATCCATTTTCTCCTTCAAATGTAATACTCTTACATATTCCTCTTTATCTTTTTTCTTCTTCATCTTTCTTGGATCCCTTTTCTGTATCGCAAATGGAGGATTGTCACTATCTTCTTTGTCATCTTCATATTCATCTTCCTCATGCTTTCATTTGCCTTTGGTCTTTGTTCAATCCTTATTGGCATCCTTTTCATTTTTCTCATCATTAGTTTTATCTCCATCTTTCTTTTATGTTCCTTTCTTCTCATCCCTTTCATTTATTTTTATTGATTCTACTTTTCCTGAATCTTCATGTTCTTTGTTACCGGTATCACTCTTGTCCCTATCTTTGATTTAGGTATCTATCATTTCCTATTGTTTCTTAGTTGATTTTTCCTTGTCAGTATCTTCTTCTGGTTGATTAATTGGTAAGTTTTTTTGTTCATATGATATCAGGGTCTTCTCATCTATGCCTCATACTTCTTCTTTCTTCTTCATCTCTTGTAATATTTTCCTAGTTCTTTGCAATGAGTGTTCTGGTAACTCTACTTGTGGCATGACTAATATAGTTCCCTATTAGTCCTATGTATCCTTGTCAGTTTCCAATGTTAATTTCCTATTATATGTATTGATATATGTTTCAACCCTTGAATTCTCTAGTTCCATAGGTATCTATATTGGTGCTTCCTTATTCTCCATTTCCTTAGTTCAATATCTTCTATAATTACTTCATCCTTTCCTTTTTGCATATAGGGTGCACTAGGTGCATTTCCAATTACTTCACTAACTGTAAATGAGTCATCAATTTTTTATGGCCCTAGGTCTAAATAGGTTTCTTCTTGTTCTTTATTTAGTATCTCCTTCCACAACTATTTAATATCATGCTCCAATTTTGGTTCTTCATTTACTAAAATCATATTTGTTAATATCTCTGTTCTGAATTCTCTTTTCTAATTTTCTATAAATATCTTTGTATCATTATCAGATAGATGTGGAATGACTTGTTTTAATACTTTTGTCCTAATCTCTTTAACTCTTCGATATTCTAAATTCCATCTAACAAGTAAATTTTCATATAGTTCTCTTGGTACATTATCTTTGATCTCACCACTGTACTTGTTGTATGCATGAAAGTGTTTTACCATTGTATGTTCAATTAGTTGTTTGTCAGCTTCTAAAAGCTTTTAAAATGTAGTTAAGGGTAAATTGTGCCAAGTAATCCTATTTCATTTATGTATTGTGCCATCTCGGTAGGATCTATCGATATCTTGAATTGTTTCCTTCCTGACTTCTTTTCGCATGTTATTATTTACTTCTCAGATTATTTATCTTCTCTTTCTTCAACTTGAGTTTCTTGCTTCTTTGTCCAAGGATTTTTTACTTGAATCATTTTCATTCTTTGTTATGTCTTTTTAGGTTGTGAAATCTTCCTTCTAACTATTTTCCTCTTAGGATTTTCTCCCGACTCTATTGTTTATTTACCTTTCCTTCCAATAGTGTTAGGTGTTCTTAGTTTTGTTTCCTCTTCTGCACTTTCCTCAATTTCTTGAATAGATGGAAGGACTTGTATCTCTATAGCTTCTAGATGAGTATTTCTCTCCTCCTCACTTTCTCCATATTTTGTTGTCAAACTCTTTGACAATTTTTCTTTCTTCTTAAAAAATCTTGGATTTTTTTATTTCAAGTGTTATTCTTTCATATGCTTCTTCATAGGATCCAAAACTATCTACTCTTTTGTCAATAGGTAAACTCAATATGTGATATGCACATCTCACTACAGTATCCTTAATGAATTCATATCCAAATACTGGTACCAAGATGTTCTTGGTTGTATAGGTCAGATTTCACAAGTGTTAGTATCTACAAGAAAATAAATTGAATCTCGATACTTCTCTACTATCGATGGAGGTATCTAATAGCATTTTTTCATGTTAATTTGAAATCCCTTAAAATATCCCCATAGATTTGATTATATTCTTCACCTAATTATGATATATATGTTGGCAAAATAGTCATTTCTCCCGTTAGGATTCATGACATGGCTTAACCAAATGTTGTGTCTTCTATAAGTCTAGTGGTTATATTGGACATTAACATGTTGATCTTTTGGTGCAACAACGACCACTACTTGTAACAAGTGGTATTGGCTATTGGTCACAGGTTCCAATCCCCTCAGGAAATGTTGAGGGTGAGATTATTGGAAAATTGGTCACAGGTTCGAATCACCTAGGGTAATGCTGAGGGGGAGATTGTTGGAAAAATGGTTAGTGCTATTGGAAACTACAATTGAAACAATTGTTGTATTGTCATTGATGTCAAACCTTAACTGGTAAGACAATTGCTATCTAGGAGAGTACCACATCTATTGATTGATGAAAAGGATTGGGGCAAAGATATAACAAGAGAACCTAAGGAAAGGTTGAGTTATTTGATACTTAAATGGGTACTTGATTAGTTGGCACATTAATAAGATAATGTATTTTTTTATCTAAGTAAGAATAAATATTGTAGAAGGAAGCTTAACCAAGAAAAAGTTAGGAAATCTAGTTTAAGATGAGTGATGTTAGTGTCAACTAAGTGCTAGTATATGCTGAGTAAATTTAGTGTTAACAGAAGATCAGTTTATGATAAGCGATAGGAAATTACTAAGAAAAGACAGTGTTAGCTAAGGAAGACAATTTGTAGAGATGACCGAGTTATGCAATGATGACAGAGGAGAAGAACAAAGTATGACTGAGTGTCATTAATTTACATTTGGAGAAAGTATTAAGATTCCCAAATGACATAGTTGAATTCTTGGGATATGTAAATCATGTTGACTTTATTAATGAATTGTATGGAGAATTTAATGCATGGTAAATCATTTTATTATGGATTCAATGAGAAGTTTGAAGATGTATCTAGAAGCAAGGATGAATAACTTAAATGATGGAAGGATTCGATAAATTTGATCTAAACCTAAGATCTATGGAGAAGATTAAGCGACAAAAGATGGATCTACCTAAACAAAGCGGTATAAAGGAAAAACTAATTATGAGGTTATAGTAAGGAGTTAGAGTTGTTGATGTTGTTGACTGATAAGTCTAAGAAAAAGGCTGAAGTTGAGAAGAGTTGTGATTTCTTGAAGTGAATTCTGAGCATATCAGTGATGGAGATGGAAATGAAGCTCAAACAATAAATTAACATATATGTGCAAAGAGGATCTATATTTGCAAAGTGCGTTGTATGTTTTTTAGATCAAAAACTACTATTACTTTCTAACCATTGTATCGGTCTAAATTATTTAATCAAGGTTGACATAACAGTCATTGTATAAATCCTTTAATCAAGGTGGCATTGTAATGGAATGTACTTAAATCCTTTAACCAGGTCACTTTTGATAGAGTGTTTAAATCCTTTAATATGGTAACACCTAGCAGTGTGTTTGTAAACCTTTAATAGGGTTGGCTTTTCATATAGCTCACTTCAGAAGAGTGAAATATCAGTATTAGGATAAAAAGTGGTTTTTCCCAAGTTGGGTTTCCACTATAATTTTGGAGTTATACTTGTGTGAATGTTGTTATAATCTACAAGTTATTTACATTTGAATGGTGGACTGCATGTTATATGTTTCTAATATATACTTTAGAGACTGAGTTGAGTTGGTGATTAGATCTAAGATTATTGAAGTGCTAGAAAGTTCAATTGGTACTTTTGGACCTGAGAACAACTTATTCATCCCCCCTCTCTATTGTTCTAAATAATTCTAACAAGCACTCCCACAAGGATTTAGGACATGGCTTAACCACCTCCTATGTCTTCTATAAGTCCAGTGGTTGTATCGAGAATTAACTGATTGATCATTTGGTGCAACAACAACTACTACTTGTAATAATATAGTCATTGATCTCATAAATTACCGGTCTATCTATATTTTCTAGTTAACATTTTCTATGCCCAGGAATAAATTCTTCACATAAAATTATAAGAAAAAAAGAAATGATCCATACTTAAGTTCTTTCTTTTGATGTCTTTTCATTTAATTCATATTTACAAATAGTTGTGTCTGAAACATGTATGCCAAATCATTGGCTTTTCCTATTTTTTCTATCTTGTAGGTTGCATACACAACACTACTAGGTATGTTTCTTGGTTGATTGGATTATTATGCTTTGTAAGCAATGATTAGTGTTACAAATCGCATTTCTAGGTCTTGACCTTGTCTCCTCTCATAGCTCTTCCATCCTTAGATGTCTCAATTATTTTCCATAGCTCTTCCATGTAGCTCACTCATAGAGTGCATTCTTTTTCTTCCTTTGTTAAGCCAGTGACCATACAAATTAGGTATTTCATTATTTTGATTGGCATCTCCTCATCTAACTGCATAAATTCTTCATGTACCTAAATCATTACATATCAAATCCATTCTTCATCAAATTTTTGTATAAATACCATATGCATTAATCCTTTTTTTTCCATATGTTTGTACTTATCCTTTAAATTTCCTTCAAAACTCAGCTTTGTGTTGTATAGTTTGTTTCTTTCCTCATCTCCCGATTCTACAACCTTTTGTGAATAAAATTTTTGATATCCTCTGTAAGCAAGGATGATATAAACTAATATTGTAGTATCTATGCAACATTGTCATAATAAAAAAATATGTTGACATCAATAAAAATACATCTCTAAAATATGTGATGGCGATCTATAAAGAACATATTTGCACACTATCTCAAAATATGATACATGCACTAAAGGTGGATCTCACACATAAAGTGTTGGAAAAATGGTTAGCTCTCCCCTTGGGATTCATGAAATCTCTTAACCACCTCCTGTGTTTTCTATAAGTCTAGTGGTATCAGAGCTTGGTCATAGGTTTGAATCCCATCGGGTACCATTGAGGGGGAGATTGTTGGAAAAATGGTTAGTGCTCCACTTAGAATTCATGACATGGATTAATCACCTCATGTGTCTTCTATAAGTCTAGTGGTTGTATCAAACATTAACAGGTTGATCTTTTGGTTGAATGACAACCACTACTTGTAACTATTATACACTAAGTTTGCACCCTTGTTTCAAGCTCTTGTAGTATTGATAACCTAGTATAACATGGGAATCATCTCTAGGTTGTGGGACCTATGCTATCTAAGATGAGACCTCTAGGTTCTAGGTTGGTTCCTCTTGGATAATCACCTTAATTTTCTTCTAGACATGAAAAGTAAAATTTTGAGGGAAAGGGATAGAAGCAATGCTTGGAAAGGGAAATGACTGAAAGTAAACTACCTACTAGGTGATACAGCAAAATTAGGGTTTTGATCTCAGTATAGAGGAAAGGAATCAATAAAAGGCTTAGGTCTAGTAGGTCACAACTTACTAAATAGGCTTTCATAAATGTTTCATAGGAGGGCCTGAATATAAGACACAACTTATGACCTGCAAGCAAACATTCACTTCTACAACTCAGTGTAGGATTGAGACAAGACTGTCAGGGGGCTGAAGTATACCCACAAAAATATCTAAATCAGATCAAACAAAACAAAACACAAAATTACAGAAAGCAAGAGGGTCAGGAACCCTTAGACATCAATAAAAACATCATATACTTCAATCCAATAAGAGATAATTCAAACAAGGAAGCATAGAGACATGAAGAATTGTCACAAAATACCTCTGCAATGTTTTTATCATCAATGGGAACTTTAAAATTGTATAAGCTAGATGGTAGAAATGATACCATAGATGAACCTTAAGAAAAGATTAATTTCTTCTATGAATTGTTATACACTAAGTTTGTACCCTTGTTTCAAGCTCTCGTAGTCTTGATAACCTAGTATAGCATGGGAATCATCTCTAGGTGTGGGACCTATGCTAACTAAGATGAGACCTATGTTATACTAGGTTATCAAGACTACAAGAACTTGAAACAAGGGTGTAAACTTAGTGTATAACAATTTTGGCACACCCGATGGGACCGAGAGGTCATAGTTTTTGTAGTTCTTGCTGGTTTTGATATGCATCTAGTAGGTTGTACACCTTTGAGAGGTCATTGTTTTGCATATCTGGCAACTCCGAGTTCATATTTACTAGTTGTAAGTAGACTCGGTACCTGAAATGGAATACCATCCTTCTTTTCATGAAGACATCCCTTCATTTCATGGAGGTCAACTTTATCAGAATAGTGGTACTTTTGATTTCATGTAGGACTATCCAGTTGTACCAATGGAGAAACATACACCTCATGCTTATCCCCCACCCACCCAACTTCTAGTATCATGGAAGCATCAATACACATGTCAGAAACCTTAAAAAGAGATGCTTTCCTTAAAGGAGCATGCTTATCATGCCCAGATCCAACAACAACAAGCTTTGGCTCAGCAAGATCAAGATTATAGGAGGTATCTGGCACAGTAATACAAGAGAAATCAGGCTAAGCTCACTAAAGGGTTGGAAGCACAAAAGAGACACTATGAGGAGGTGTTGGAAACACAAAAAAGGAATATGCAAACATAGGCAAAGGAGTAGTTTGATGCTAGATGGAAGAAGTGTGAAGAAATCATTGCAGGACATCAAAAAAGTCAAGCAACCCTTGCAAGTAATCTAGCAACGCTGAACAAAGTTTACAAAGAAAACTTGATTAAGGTTAGTGCTGCTATAGCTGAAAAAGAGGAAGATTTCCAAAGAAAATTAGTAGCTTAGAAGAATGCTTATGAAGAATTAGAGGTTCATAAGAATAATTGTGAAAAGGTGGTTCAAGACCAAAAGATTTTGATAAAAGACATGTTTAACAAAGGCAATGAATTCCAGATTGAGAAAGAAAAGGAACTGAGAGCTCATGATGAGTTTCATGAGAGAGAGCTACAGGATCTCAAGAAAAATATAAGATTCCTGGCTTCTACAACTGAAACATATAAAAGAAGCTATCAGATGCAGATTGAGAAATGTTTTCAACTTGAGGAAGAAAAGGAGATCATTGAGTAGAAGATTGCTGATCTCAAGGAGATTCTTTCTGAACAAGTCAAGACAAATGAGTTCTCAGCAAATCATGATAATTGTGTTGAAAATGGTATACTTCTCCTATAAGAGAATCTAGAAGAAGAAGAAGAAGAAGAAGAAGAAGATCAATTTTGGGACAAGATGGAATACTTTTGCTTGCATCTTGATGACAAGCCCACACTTCCAGAGAACACTTACAATCTCTAGGAGATAGCCATTTCTGGTCAGCATAAGGAGGAGATCAATCAGACTAAAATAATCTCTTAGAAGCCTAAGTCTATCAAGGAGAGCTCCAAGTCCAACGTCTCTCATGGCTTCCCTATTAAGCATTTGGCTAGGATGGTGGTTATCAAAGGAGTACAAACTATGCCAGCATCCCAATATGATATTCCACCAGAGGCTGAGGCTAAGAATGAACCATATCAGCTTATTGTCCCCATTGATGAAGTAAGTAAGGTCTTACTACTACTTTCTATTTCTCCTCATAATGATGGTGCTTACAATCAGCTTAACCAAGTGAGTAAAATCTATATTAGTCGAATCCTTGTCAAGTAGGTGATTCTACATATCTCCTATATTTGTCTTTTAATACCTTTCCAGAGACGTGGACTATTGTGATCTTAAGAGGGATGGGAAGTTATTTTTCACAAATGGTAAATGGTTTTGTCTATGTTGGATCATTTCCTTGTAGGACCAAACTTGAATCAATAGGTGGGCTTGAAACTTAGGGTAAGCACTCAAGTTTGACAAGAAAATAGTCCAATTGATGAGGATAGAGAACATCCTCCTTCTTTGAGATCCACATCATTCAGGTGGGTATTGCCTTATCTACACATTCAAGACACCTTAAGATAAATAATAGGCCTCCAAATAGATTATTGTAGAATAATCTTCAAACCCCTTTAGGTAGCTTATACCCCAATGAAGCCAAATCACATACAATAGCCCTACTTGCATAGAATGAGTCTAAAGACTAGAAAGGACCTATTACTACTACCAACATGAAAGAGAAAGGTATTTGATTTGATGTTGGGTTGAAGAGACCCCTGAGATACACTAAGTCTCTCATAGACCAGTGCCTTGTCCAATGGGCCACAGAGTCAAATACTCTATTGTAACAAAGAGCTATAAGACAAGAAGACAATACATTCTAATATGTTGATGCCTTACACCAAACATACACCATCAACCAGATCATACTTTAACAATCCACTTGTGTACCCAAAATGTGCTATCACCTATTTAAAGGATATTAACTCTCCCCTTGGAAGAGACCTATAAACAAGTAATACATTAACCAGCATCCACTAGAAGATAAACATAAGACACCCTTGATACCCCAATTCATACACACCTAAAAACCAATTCCAAACCTAGTTGCTTCTATGAAAACAACTCTATTGCAGACACAAAGGAAATGCAAATAGAAAGATGGAAACACGCTTGATGCTTTAATCAATAAATCTGAAAGTCAAATGGAGACAATCTGATAATAGTAGAAATATATTGAATCTCATACATAAGACAAATTAATTACAATACATATCATATTCTTTAAACCAACAAAGGAAGAAAGAACACTCTATAAGCAGAGAAGTAGAGAAAATCTACAAGAAAAGGACCCTTCATGGAACCAGTTCTCCTCAAAATTGTAGAAGGAACCCTTACAAAATCAAAACTTCAACCATTTATACCACTAGCTACCTTGGAATCCTAAACAAGCTAGGATGCAACAAGCTTCAGACAGTTAGGGTTAGGGTTTCAACAACTACACCAACCCCAATTACAACATAAATCAAAATTCTTAGAGGGAAAACTGAGAACAAGTCTGTCAAATCCAAGGATGATCTTCGTTAATGATAAAAACTCTCTAAGAAGTATAGGAAAATCATCAGTTCACCATGCTCATTAATCTAACCACTTCACCTACAACATGCCTTGAGCCATTCTTTATTCATTTCTTGATGGTACAGAACCCCCTACAAATGGTCAAGGTAGCTTGGACCACACTACAACCACTGGCACCACCAAAAAAATCAAATCCAGCCTCTAAAACAATTAAAACTAGTCCTTTCTATTGATGGAAATGTCTCAAGAAATTCAATTTTGAATTTCAGAAGTCACTTCATGGCGGCTATAGTAAATCAATGGTCAAAATTTGAATCTCGATCAACTTTAAGTCCTGACCGTCAGATTTCTTTATTTTGCGGGCCTTTAAGTCTTAACTCAACTATGACCTTGGGTTAACCTCCAGTGAACATGCAACAAGGTATTTCCTATTCATAGAATGAAAATCTTAACCACTACTTAACCCTATGAACTGGTGACTGTAGGAAAATAAACTCAACCCAGCTATATCTGGCGAACTGGTGACAAAAGGTTTTTGCTAGTTCATAGAACATTTTAAGTCACTGCTAAAATACTTAGTGACCATGTGACCTTCCTTCATTGAATAGCTAGACTTTTTAGAAAAGCACCAAATCATTTTGCGAACAAGTGAAAAGCATTGAAATTCATCAGGCCACTAACCCTATTTGTTAGAACCGCCAAAAGATTGAAGAAATTTTACCGGGCTCACATCATGAAGATCAATGGTTGTCTTAATATTGCATATGCCAGAAAAAACCCATTAGGTTACACACCAACCATTGATCTTCTGTCACTATCAGAGAAACTAAACCCCAAAAGACTTGGCCACACTAACACAATATCCAGTCACACAACATGGACCAATCACAGCTTGCCATATCAGCACACCTGGCAAGTGGGCCCGCCGCACCTCATCCCCTTTAAGAAAGATTGAATCAATGGATGACACATGATCTTAAGCCTCTGATAGATCCCATAAGATCATACACCCATCATCGATCGATTGATAGTGTCAGGACCCTCTGATGCATCCGAAAACTAGGTCCCACTAACAACTACCATTGTGTTATTACATGGACCAATAAGATGCTGCCAACTATGCTTACATGTTATTTTGGACCCACTGAGAACATTATACCACCTGGGAGATTGGATGACTGGCACAAGATCTGAAAGGCTCAAAAGATTCTATGCGCTTACATGCCAACCGTCGATTAGGAATCATCTGATTTACATACCGGGCCCACCATGCTTTATAGGATATCTTAACGAATGATAGATGACCATGTGAGCCTACCTGGTAGTGGACCTACTTGCATTGAAAGGGTTACGTCATGGAAATGAATCAATGGTCATCACAAAAGTGCAAGCTTCTTACACATCTCATAAGAACTTATGACAACCATAGGATGAAGATGGTGTCAGAGCTAGGCATAGGAAAATATAAAGCACTGAGGACTTTAGGAAATAATTAAAATGTTGGACCTAGGAAAATATTAAATCAAAAGGGGCTGACATCAAACCTTAGCCGCATGATCGCAAAGCATGACAAAGGTTCATGTGATCATGTGACTAAGAGGTTAACAATTTAGCACATATGCTATAAGACCTTTAAGTGACCTAAATAAAGTAACGTGAAATTAGAATGAGGCCAGGGCATTACAAAGGGTTTTCATGCAATGGCTACATTTTTTGAATTTTTGAACTAAGGGTTTATGCCAGGGACACAAAAATGACTGCAGGGACCAGAAGAAAAGGGCTAGAGTCATGAATTTTTTTTAGAGTGCTAACAATGGCTTTGTCTGGGGATGTATGCCTCCTGCAGGCATGGTAAGAAACTGAATCTATAGGAAAAGTAGACCACCCACTAGAAGAAGGGCACAAAGACCTCAAAAAAACATAGGGAACACACCGGGGAAAATAGGAAGGGAAACTATATACAAAGTGTACACATTTTACAAAAAGCCTGAAACCTCAAAACCTGAACCAATCTTTTCCCTTGTCAAAAATCTAGTTTTCACTTCTTTCTTCTTGAGGTAAATTGGATACTTTATTCCCATTTTTTTGACAAGGCATATCAATACTTTCAATCAACCCTTCTGGAAAAACAAAATCTTTATCTTCACCTTCATAGTGCATGTAAAAA